>NW_024121899.1:1275655-1373155 GCF_016745375.1 Pimephales promelas
GAGAAAAAAAATTATATTCAATAAATAGAAATAGACCTATTTGTTGTGGATGCAATGCTTTTGAACACTTTTCCTCTGGCATGCTGTGTTTTTAATGTTTTAACTGAATAGCAGATTGTCTGAGAAAATTGTATCGTGCAAATAATAATGCACAACAAGGTCCATCTGTTTCCATTAAATTATAAAACAATTAAAAATAGGGGAGAGCGGGGCACAACCTAACGCTTTTTGGTTTTGGCTCAATTAATTAAAAAATAATTAGGTTAGATTAATACTTTTTTTACACAAGCAACATACACATCTCTGCTACAAATGAACACTTAAAGTTTTTTTCTAGGACCTACCATTTTCGTACAGTTGGACTGAAAGTGACAGAACTGCAAATGTTACAACTTAGCCCATATGCGGGGTTAATTGTAACAGACAACACTTGTGTGTAACACACATAATTCAGTACTATTTTATTTGTATAGTTTGATATTGTTTGTGCATCTGTATAGACAGATATCCATACATATCCCTCATCCAATCATCCTTCTATTATGGATCAATATCATAGAGACATAGAAAAGGGCTGCATAGTTTTGCAATAAATAATAATAAATAAAATTATAATATTGTAATTTCAATTAAATTAGATTTGTGTGTGGCAGCTGCATGATGTACAATTATTATTATTATTATTATTACAGTAATGATAATACAAATGAGCTTAAAATAAAAATTTAAAGGGTTTATTGCATTAATAACAGGCCATATTTTTAATAAATAAACAAGTTATCATTCATAGTGCACTAAATTTTAAACATTTTAAATCCCAACATTGTTTGTGAAAGTCTAAAAAAGTTAAATGTACTCAAACCTGAAAAGTTGTGTGGCTCCGTTTTCATTTGATTCTCATTGTACACTTGGAGGCTTAGTTGTTACACTCTGTTAGAATTAACCCCGCTGTGTATTACATATTTTAACCCTAGCTAACAGTCGCTAGGAATAGCTGACATGTTTCAAAACGGTGCTATGTTTGAGCCAACAAGACAGTGATTAAGGCAATATAAAGTTAGATTTGGAAACGTATACACCCAACTAAGAAACCGAAAAAAACCTATGATGAAAAAAAATACTTTCATGGTGTCAAAACACTCTTTGTCCAGTATCTTCACGAAATATAATCAAAACTTTCCGCAAATTCGCGGGAGACCGTCTTCTGGCAGCAAGAGAAAAATAGCGGAAAGACGGCCGGCTTGATCCTGACGAACTGTAAACGGTCCGTGTTACATTTAACCCCGCGTTAGGTTGTGCCCCGCGCTCCCCTATTTGGCCAGTGGAAAGGATTGAGAAACACTTTCTCTAACATGTATTTTACACTATTTGATTTATTCGTTCAAAAACAAGGCAATATAGGCTACAAAAAAATATTTTTGTAATAATGTGACGGCACATCCATGATATTTCATATTGTCCTAACGTCTTGTACCGTTAAACATGGTATCACGTGGATGAATAATCATATGCAAATGATATGCTGATGAGGATATGCATAGTAAAACTAGGCGTTGTAATCTCCATATATGGTTATTTCGGGGTGGAGACGCACGTGCGCACAAATCCCCCGCTGACTGGGATTTATAAAGTGAATTCTGCGCAGGTTCTGGCGTACGAACGGTTTTATAAATCTAAAAACTTTTGTGAGTACGCAAATTCTGCCTTATGTGCGTACGCACACTAAAAAGATGAAATGCAAAGTTTTATACATGAGGCCCTTGATCTCTGTAGTTTTCTGCTATTAAATAAGGGTTCACTTGAACTGATTCTAACTGTATTTCTGTGTGTTTTAGACCAGGTGAGCGTGAAAGAGCAAAGACAAGTGGAGGAGGAACATCGTAACTTTACAATTCAAAGAACAAAAGCCAAAAAGAAGCACACCTGCACTCAGTGTGGAAAGAGTTTCTCAAAGAAAGGAGACCTTAACAGACACATGAGAATTCACACTGGAGAGAAACCGTATACATGCACTCAGTGTGGAAAGAGTTTCTCACATAAAGGACACCTTGACACACACATGAAAATTCACACTGGAGAAAAATCGTACACCTGCACTCAGTGTGGAAAGAGTTTCTCACGGAAAGGAAGCCTTGACACACATGAGGATTCACACAGGAGTGAAACCGTATACATGCACTCAGTGTGGAAAGAGTTTTACTCATGACTCAGGTCTCAGTTATCATCTGCGCATTCACTCTGGAGAAAAGACATTTAACTGTGATCAGTGTGGTAAAGATTTTAGTTCATCATCACATCTAAAAAAAAACCTGAAAGTTCATTCAGATGAGAAGCCTTATGTGTGTTCTCTCTGTGGAAAGAGTTTTTCACGTCTGGACCATTTTAAACTGCACCAGAAAACACACAATGAAGTGAGAGATTATTTGTGCTTTGACTGTGGGAATAGCTTTACTAGATCTGATCATCTGAAACAACACCAAAGAATTCATACTGGAGAAAAACCTTACAAGTGCTCATTTTGTGACAAGAGTTTCAATCGGTCTGGAAACCTGAAATCACACGAGCGAGTTCATACTGGAGAGAAGCCGTACGACTGTACTCAGTGTGAGAAGAGTTTCACTCGGTCTGCAAACCTGAAATTACACGAGTGAGTTCACACTGAAGAGAAGCCGATAGCTTCTAAAATATATGTCAGACAGACTATGAATGAATGAAGATATAGTGGAAAATTTGGGGACTTGGCGCCCCCTTGCCCGGCTCTGACATGCAATGACGTTAAGTTGTCGCACTTCAGAGGCGCCTGGCCCGCGCATTGGATGTGCAGTTGCAATGTATCTTTATTGACTTATTCTTTTTATAGAGATGATTGAAATGCTGAAATATGAGGTTTATATTTTTATAAAACCTTTTTTGTTTTAACCTTTTTTTTAAGTTTAGTAGGTAACATAAAAGACACTCCTTTAAAACAAATCTTTAATGTTATTAACTTGGTGAATTGATTTCATTGTGTATTAGGCTTTTTGAACAAGATTCTGTGTATGTGATCATTTTGGTCATTATATTCATGAAATGAAAATAATTTTCATAATGATCAACTAAAATTAACTTTAATTATGTGTTTTTACAGTTGCCTATAATATGCAAAGTACAATTTTCTATTTTCGAAATAATCTCTGATTCTGTCCGTTTCTCTGACATTTAAGAGTGACATAGAGCTATTTTAGGTCTACAACAGTTTGGATAGTTGTTAATATGAGAGCTGTTCGAAATTATTTAAGAGATAGCCTTAGTATTGCCCTATTACGCCTACCCCTATTATTGAAGGGGGTCTCGCCCTGGGTGTAATTCAAAGCAGAACAGCCACTGATATAGGCTTCAGTAAATCGAGGAAAAGGAGTTTCTGAAGACATTTGTAGGCTATGAGAAGATTTTTTTTTTTTTTTTGCATTGAAGGAATTTTCTAGAAGTCTAATTCTATTAAATGAGTTCGCACAAAGCTACAGAAAACTGTTGTGTTTATTTTTCTTCAGATGCAGTCTAAGCCGATGAGTTTTGAATGTTATACGTTTTATTTGTTGAAATTAAAAATAAAACGGATTATAAAACAAATCCATGGTTCATTGTTGGTAAAATGATCGTGATAGCCTTTATATATCTAGCCTATGTGGTACAGTCATTGATTAGGCATACTTTTCTATTCTATAAATATATAGGCTTAATAAGTTGCATTATAACATGCCATAATGAATTTCAGGGGTCATTTCTTCTGTGGTGGCATAATCAGAAAGTTGGCAACCTTACGTACGACTGCACTCAGTGTGTTAAGAAAGAGTTTCACCCAATCAAGTAGTCTAGTGACTCATATTAGAAAGCATTGTTGTTAGTTAACTAATAACTAGTGTTGTTGTGAAATGCTACATGATTTGTGTTTCATTTGTTGGAGAACAAGAACATTATTGATGTAGCACCCTGCTAAATTTATATATTGTTTCTTTTGTGTTCTAACATAAATAGTTATGTCCTGAAATATGGGCCAGTTCAATTGTCCCTGGTAACACCTTTTCTTTTTTAGTTTTTGTATTAATATGTGTTAATCAATTGTGAGGTGTTGAAATATCCTCTGTTGTGAGTAGCCCTTGAACATCCCTGGTCATTTACTTTTGTATTGGGTGGCCAGGAGTCAGTTTTGTTTATTATACAATCAGACAGCAGTTTGGTAACCTATCAGGTTTTTGAGGGGGAGAGAGATGAAAAAGAAGACAGAGAGCTAGTTGTAATTTCTGTATTATAGATTACGTTAATGGTTAGAACTGCGGATCGTACACACAAGTCTTGTACAGGACCATATAGGCATCTAAAGATTTATATGCCCTCAGTTTCTATTTACAATCGATTTCTCTATAAGGTAGGTGTAGAAGTCAGGCCACTCAACCGAGGTAACGTAACTTACGTTAATCCTGTCAGATCATCCATGCATTGAGTGAGTGTGTAGGCGGCTACAGGTCGGACAATCTGGTTCCGTCCGTTAAAAATAACTTTTGGAAATAACAATCGCGGTCCTGGACACTGAGTGACCTTACACATTAAGATAATATCGGATTTTCTCCAGTCATTGTTAAAAAACAAGCTAACAATCCTTGCTAACTAGCGTTAGTGAAGCGGCCAGGGGATCTTTCTGCCTGCCTCCACCTAAGCTCCGCCCACAAAAAAACGTCACCGTGTTTACCAACTGTAAAAGGGTCTATAGACCATTTCAAAAGATGTAAACAACACTGGTCCAGAAGCACTTCCTGTTTCAGTTTTTTAACACTACATAAAAGCTGGGATAAAATAAAACCAACAGAACATTTAAAATTGAATCAAAAAGTTAAACAAACATCTTTAAGATGTTTTCTTTACATGTGAAATAAAGAAAACAGCTACAAACTGAAACAGGAAGTGTTTCTGGACCAGTGTTGTTTACATCTTTTGAAATGGTCTATATCCGCACTTGCGCCCTTGTGCCCCTCAATGCGCGTTCTCGCCATCGTTCTAGGGTGCAAGACCGTAGTCCCAATCCTCTAATAGTGTTCTCCAGCCAGGGGTGATCAAAAGGGCACTTAATGCACCCTTTTCGTGTGCATCAGACCTCACTTTGCTGTGGAATATTACCCAGAATCCTTGTAGGGGAGAACGGTTGCTATGGTGCTGTTCGGGAGCGGAAACTCCGAAGATAAAGGAAGCCGGTGTGGTGAAGAGTTTTTCAAAAATATTTGTGTTATTGGGTCACGAAATGTAGTTTTAAGAGTTTCAAGAGTTCAGTCGAGAATATAGTTGTTTAAAGCTAAAATCTGTGGTTTATTTTTTTTTAAAATAGCGCCTATTTTAAAAAATTGATCTGACGTTTTCGGAGTTCCAGGTGATCACAGGGCGGCGGGTGCTCAGCGCTCATGTACCCCGCCTGCAACAGCCTTGCCCCGGCTAGTCATTCGCGTTTCCCGCGGGCTCTGTTTCTAGTGGTTACACATGAGTTATAAATCGGCTTGTGTATATCGCTATATGCAAAAACGGCGCTATACTACGCACATGGCACCCTTTATCGTTAATATAACACGCGAACCCAAGGCGTTATAAATCCTTTAGCGTGAAAATGACACGCACACCCTACCCCACACCTAAACTTAGCCCTCACAGCGCGTGTTATATTAACGATAACGGGTGCCATGTGTATAGTATAGCGCCGTTTTTGCATATAGCGTTCTATATGACGTTAAAGGATGAGAATGCTTTGGTATATCAGACGGGCGATCTTTGGTCTCATTAATCTATGATTTGTTCCCTGGCAAATCTTTTGGCTGAGGGGAAAAGTGAAGTTTCATAACTTTATATATTTAGGCGATTTATCTGTAACGTTGAAACGTATGTTTGACTGAATCTTTTAACTTGCCTTATTTCTTGACTTATATAGCTCCTTATACTTTTTAAGCTACTTATACTTTAATAATGGCTATCTTGGTCAATAAAATAAAAAGAGACAGGGTTGTGTCATTTTATTTTATACAGCCTATGTTTGACTATTTTAATATATAGCCTATACAAAATATTTCACCAACACGTCGTTTTTTTTTTTTTTTTTTTTTTAATGTATGGGAATTTCATCAATTTCCATAATAACAATTAATATGCATTTCGAATCTGAATATGGTATGTGGAATGTGAATATGGTAAGGCAGTATAAACTCAGGTAAACCTCAATCACATATTATCTTAGCCAAAAAATGTTTTAATATTAATAACATTAACAGATAGGTTGCTGGCTAAGAGTAAAAAAAAAAATATATATACATTTTTTCATTTAAAGGATTGTGTCATGTTACAGCTATTATAAGCATAACACACATTAGCCAAATGAACAGTGTTTGCTGGTCACAACAGAATTGACGTAGCTTTTTGACGTGTGCAAAACTGTCCCAATTCTGCTCTTCACAGCTTCGGGCCCTTCCACACTTTCTCCGCTAAGTGCACTTTCAACAAGTGTCCACTTCGAGGAAGGCCTAAGGGCTCAAGGGAGTATTGGGACAGGGCCTATGTAAACAATACTTCAACAGGAAGTGGAAAACCGTTTAGTCAGTTAAAACCGCGATGAATCATGGGAAATAATCAAGGGCGCAGAATAACGTGGATGATCATAATGGGGGGCATCTGGGTGCAATGAACAATGATGAGAACAGACAAAGATTGTGGGAAATGCAGTTTCTAATGTGAATGACACCGAGGGTGAAAGGAGGATTTCTAGTGGACACCAGGAGACATAACCCATACTGTGACGATGTGAACGATAACTGATTGTTGTTTTTCTACATTTCTTTCCAGAACGCTTGAGTAAGCATTCAATCCAAATAATTTTAAATAATATTCTTGTTCTCCAACATACAGTATAAAACACAAATCATGTAGCATTTCAAAGCAATACTAGTTTATTAGTTTACGAACACATTTGAATCTAACAAAACATTTGCTCACTGTGACACAGAACAATGCTTTCTAATATGTTTCACTAGATTACTCGAGTCGGTGAAACTCTTCCCACACTGAGGACAGGCGTACGGTTTCTCTCCACTATGAAGTCGCTCGTGTGATTTCAGGTGTCCAGGCTGAGTGAAACTCTTGTCACAATATGAGCACTTGTAAGGTTTTTCTCCAGTATGAATTCTTTGGTGCCGTTTCAGATTGTCAGCTTTAGTAAAGCTCTTCCCACAGACAAAGCACATATAGTCTCTCACTTCATTGTGTGTTTTCTGGTGCAGTTTTAAACCGTTCAGACGTGAAAAACTCTTTCCACAGAGAGAACACACATAAGACTTCTCATCTGAATGAACTTTCAGGTGTTTATTTAGTTGTGATGATGAAATAAAATCTTTACCACACTGATCACAGTTAAATGGCTTTTCTCCAGAGTGAATGCGCAGATGATGACTGAGAGCTGATGAATCAGTAAAACTCTTTCCACACTGAGTGCATTTATACGGTTTCTCTCCAGTGTGAATTCTCATGTGTGTGTTAAGGTGTCCTTTCTGTGAGAATCTCTTTCCACACTGAGTGCAGGTGTGCATCTTTTGGGCTTTTGTTCTTTGAATTGTAAAGTTATGATGTTCCTCCTTCACTTCATTCAGTTCTTGTCTTTCCTCTTTCACTCTCACCTGGTCTAAAACACACAGAAATACAGTTAGAATCATTTCAAGTGAACTCTTATTTAATTGCAGAAGAGAGATCAGATCTGTTTTGTTATTCACTTGTTAATATAGTAAACATGTTTGACAACTGCTACAAGCTTATGATCCTTTGGATGTATATGATGCATCATCCATAAACTGCTTATTAATCCACATCTACCAAAGCATCAACAATGAAGAATCAAGAATGGACACCAACCTGTTTGTTCCTCGGTATCTTCATGTTTTATTCTGGATGGTTCTGGATAACTCATGTCTTCAATCTCCTCTTTAATAAACTCCATCTTTAACAGTCACACAGATTTCAGCTGCTACTCCTGGAGTTTGTCCTTCTCTTGTAGGATGATGGGAATATTCCCAGTATTTATTGGTGAATTGTTGTGGGAGGGGCTTCACTGCAGGTGTGAACTGTGATCACTGTGTTTTTATCCAATCTGCATTTAAAAAGTACAGGGCCATCATGTTAAACTGAGCAGCTGAAAAACCTCTTTGTCTCCAAAAGTTCCCTGTTTTCAGCTCATTCATTATGGTGATGTCTGAGATCTTCTGTAAATTGGCACATTAAATTGTTTTGTTGGCGTAAACCGGCTGAAACAAACGACAGCATCATCACCTTTGACTTAAGTTCTAGTCTTTGCTCATTAGGCTGATAACTGATCCGCGGCTGTACAAAAAACACATACTTAATATTTTTATATAAAGTCCAGAAGTTATGCTGCAACTTATTTTTAAAAACAAAAAGTTGTGTCAGCATTGCGATTCTTTGTATGCACGTTTAAACGCAATTTAAACAATGTACGTTAGGGCTATATTATGCATTACAAGTTGCTCAAGCAAGTGGTCAAATATTTCCTATATTAAAATCGCAAATAATTTAAATTAAAACTTGAAATTGACAAACGCATCCGACTTGCCTTTTCTTTTGCATCTTAATTTTAAAACAAGATCTTGCATGTCACAAAACTTATTTTTGCATCTCCACGATCGAGACGAGTTCATTCTGTCGCCTGGTTGAAGTAAATTGTAGTTTTCCTTGATTAAATGTGCATTTATGGTGAGATTACTAAATTTAATTTAATTAAATGCATTTATGGTGAAATTACTACATTTTCAGGTCAATCTTTATCATTTTGACCACCAGCGTTTGCAGCACAGCAGAAATAGATTGGGTGTGGAAACGATCGCTGTTCTGCTGTTATATGTACCACATCAGTGAAAAGTGAAAGCCCTAACCTGTTTACATGGTGCGTTAGGTTAGGAGACTGCTGTGCGGCACTTTGCTCGGCTTCAAGTCGCCAACAGCCATTTGAGCTTCTACTGCTTCCTGATAAACACCAACCTTCGTGCGCAGTGGCTGCACAAAATAGACATTTTGATCGACGCGCAAAAAATAATAAAAATATTAAGTATGTGTTTGTTGTACAGCCGCGGATCAGTTATTCACTGTGCAAACGCATCATAATATGTGCGTAGCTCCCCAGTAATTTATTAATTTACAGGCGATGTATTGACTGGTTCACCATGAGGATAACCATCCAACTCAAGATGCCGTGAGAACTGAATATACAAGAAATAATGTTACAATAAAGAATATAAAAGAACATAAATGAATCAAATAAATAAATGTTGCCTTTGTAAACTTTCTGAACAGAGTAAAATTAGCTTTAACAGTCTTTGTATAGATATCACTCCTTTCCATACAGCAACACAATCCACATTATCACATACAATGAATATACATGACAAACTTGCTTCATGGCTGCTTATTACCAAAAGTAGAACTTAATCTTGCATCTTGTGAGATCTTCTGTAACTTCAGATGATTAAATTAACTTAAATACTCTTTAGAAATGTCGAATACAGCTCCGACTGGCCATACGGTGTGGACAACTTTCTTTTTCTCCATCACTCTGAGCTTTTTCATAATAAAAGTCTCCGCTCAAATAGCTCTTTACAAGGGAGTTTCAAATTAAGAGTCCTTAATACAACAATCAATAAACATGAAATATTAACTGACTTCTCTGTCAGTTACAATGTGAACGCACTAACAGCACGCTCCTGCACCGCAACACACACTGCAAACGGGTGTGAAACGGATGTTAGATCCACTACAGTTCTTAGGAACTTAGATGTGTTTAAGAACTCTTTTTTTCGTACAACAGCAGCACTCATCTTGTTTGTTTATTAGTGGGTGCGGATGACCAGTCGTAGACCGGAAACTGATACGCCGACTTCTGACAAAAGCGGAAGTTCGATACTACTGTTGTGCACATAGCCTATTGGTCTTAAGTAATATTCTAATTTTCGGAGATACTGAATTTGGGTTTTCCTTAGTTGACAGTTTTAATTAAAGGAAATGCATTTTAAATATATAAGTCTGTGTTTAATGAATGAATACAATATCCAAGTCTCACTTTTTGAATGGAATTACTGAAATAATTCAACTTTTTGACGATATTCTAATGAGATTACCAGCACCCGTATTATTAGATACCAATCATAAAAGCTGTGAAAAATAAGAAATTAATCTATATAAATGCACTTCGATCATATTATTGAACAGCAGTTGTCGTTTACATTTTGACTTAACAAGAGGATGACAAAACTAATCTCTGATCACAGATTCCACTTGTTTTGTGTTAAATAAGGGTTCACTTGAAAATTCACATTTATCCTCCAGAACTCAATCTAACAATTTAACGTTTTATTGTTTCCGACCCGATGGAAGTGAAAGAGCAAAAACAAGAACTCAGGTTAAAGGTGATGATGCAGTTTATTTCAGCCTGTTCACACCAATAATCTTAATGTGCCAATTTACAGAATATCTCAGACATCACCATAATGAATGAGCTGAAAACAGGGAACTTTTGGAGACAAAGAGGTTTTTCAGCTGCTCAGTTTAACATGATGGCCCTGTACTTTTTAAATGCAGATTGGATAAAAACACAGTGATCACAGTTCACACCTGCAGTGAAGCCCCTCCCACAACAATTCACCAATAAATACTGGGAATATTCCCATCATCCTACAAGAGAAGGACAAACTCCAGGAGTAGCAGCTGAAATCTGTGTGACTGTTAAAGATTGAGTTTATTAAAGAGGAGATTGAAGACATGACTGATCCAGAACCATCCAGAATAAAACATGAAGATACTGAGGAACAAACAGGTTGGTGTCCATTCTTGATTCTTCATTGCTGATGCTTTGGTAGATGTGAATTAATAAGCAGTATATGGATGATAAATGATATACATCCAAATTATCATAACCTTGTATATAGCAGTTGTCAAACATATTTTTACTATATTAACAAGTGAATGGCAGAACAAAAAGTAAAACATCTGTTCTCTGTTGCTTTCTGTTAATAGATAAGGGTTCAACATATTCTAACTGTATTTCTGTGTATTTTAGACCAGGTGAGAGTGAAAGAGGAAAGACAAGAACTGAATGAAGTGGAGGAGGAACAGCGTAACTTTACAATTCAAAGAACAAAAGCCAAAAAGACGCACACCTGCACTCAGTGTGGAAAGAGTTTTACTCAATCATCAGGTCTCAGTTATCATCTGCTCATTCACTCTGGAGAAAAGCCATTTAACTGTGATCAGTGTGGTAAAGATTTTAGTTCATCATCAAATCTAAAAAAACACCTGACAGTTCATTCAGATGAGAAGCCTTATGTGTGTTCTCTCTGTGGAAAGAGTTTTTCAAGGATTAACAGTTTTAAACAGCACCAGAAAACACACAATGAAGTGAGAGAGTATTTGTGCTTTGACTGTGGGAAGAGTTTTACTAGATCTGAGAATCTGAAACGGCACCAAATAATTCATACTGGAGAAAAACCTTACAAGTGCTCATACTGTGACAAGAGTTTCACTCAGCCTGGACACCTGAAATCACACGAGCGAGTTCACACTGGAGAGAAGCCGTACGCCTGTACTCAATGTGGGAAGAGTTTCACAGAGAAGGGACACCTTAACAAACACATGAGAATTCACACTGGAGAGAAACCGTATACATGCACTCAGTGTGGAAAGAGTTTCAAAGATGCATCAGGTCTCAGTGGTCATCTGCACATTCACTCTGGAGAAAAGCCATTTAACTGTGATCAGTGTGGTAAAGATTTTAGTTCATCATCAAATCTAAAATCACACATTAAAGTTCATTCAGATGAGAAGCCTTATGTGTGTTCTCTCTGTGGAAAGAGTTTTTCACGTCTGGGCGATTTTAAACTGCACCAGAAAACACACAATGAAGTGAGAGATTATATGTGCTTTGACTGTGGGAAGAGCTTTAGTAGAGCTGTTGATCTGAAACGGCACCAAAGAATTCATACTGGAGAAAAACCTTACAAGTGCTCATATTGTGACAAGAGATTCAGTCGGTCTGGATCCCTGAAATCACACGAGCGAGTTCACACTGGAGAGAAGCCGTAGGACTGTACTCAGTGTGGGAAGAGTTTCAAACAATCAACTCATCTAGTGACTCATATTAGAAAGCATTGTTCTGTGTCACAGTGAGCAAATGTTTTGTTATTCACATAATGTGTAAATGTGTAGTTAGTTTACTAATAAACTAGTGTTGCTGTGAAATGCATCAAGAATTGTGTTTTATATGTTGGAGAACAAGAATATTATTGAAAATTATTTTAATTGAACACTTACTCAAAGAAAATAAAAATGCCAAAATGAAAAGAGACTGGAAAGAAATGCAGAATCCCTGAATCCCTGAAAATCCCTGAATTTGATTCAGTTTTTAATTGTAAAATTTGCAAAATTGTTAAATATATCATTAAACCTGAAAATTATCGGCCAAAATATATTTTTATTTTTTGGTCTAAAGAAAAAAGGCAGAAAAATGACGCCCCACAATGTGTATTGTATGTAATTACAATTAATTATAGTTATTTTATACGTTTTAAAAAAACCTTTTAAGCGTTTTCAGTTAATTCAAACTTTTGTTTATAATGTGTTCTCTTTGCCAAAAAGTATGAAACGTGTTTTGAAAAAAAAACATTTATTTCATAATGTGATTTAAACCCCACACACTGTCAATTCTTTTATTTCAATGAAAGGTTTGATTTTTGGCAATATTTTTAATTAAAGATCAAAAGGATAAACGATGCAGATTTATTTTTACAGCCAGTTTTGAACATGTTTACCAGGGGTGCCATTACTTCTCTATTAATAAAACTTTCTTAGTTTAGTTTAGTTTATTTGTTTAGCACGTTTAGTACAAATACAGAGTTCCACTCCTGTTCCTATTAACTCACGAGACATGCAGACTAAACATCAAAGAAGAAGAAGAGAAAAAAAACAGAACACACAATAAAAAAATAAATAAACAAAGCAATTCAATACAAACAAACAATACTTAGAAAAAACTACATAAAGGCATCGAGCTAGCAATAGTAAACTCTTCAAATGCTTTTTAAAAGCTGAATAAAAGCTGATAATCTCGAATAGACAAGTCTCTCTAAGATTTTCGATATACACAGGGGAATTGATATGCGACCCGTCTTAGGCTGGGCTGTCTTGAATTGAAGATAAGTTTTAATTGTGAAACCTTTTTGAAGATAAGATTAAAGGGATCAAATGGAATTGACAGTTAGTTTTGTGACCTATTGACCCCTCCTAGCCTCGATGATGTCTTGTTTTAACTGTGCTTTAATTTTGAAAGTGTCTGTTTGCATGTTTTTGAACTTGGTGTTTTGTCACCGCATCCCCTGAGCTGCAGCTGTGAAAGTGATTAGAAAAAAATTGTGGAGGTTTATCTGTTCTCTCAGTGTTCATCTGATCATCTGAAACGGCATCAACGAATTCATACTGCTCATATTGTGACAAGAGTTTCACTCAGCCTGCACACCTGAAAACACACGAGCGAGTTCACACTGGAGAGAAGCCGTACGACTGTACTCAGTGTGACAAGAGTTTCACCCGATCAAGTAATCTAGTGACTCATAGAAAGCATTGTTCTGTGTCACAGTGAGCAAATGTTTTGTTAGATTGAGATTCACATAAATGTGTAGTTAGTTAACTAATAAACTATTGTTGCTGTGAAATGCCACAAGATTGGTTTTTATATGTTAGAGAACAAGAATATTATTGTAAATGATTTTAATTGAACACTTACTCAAAGAAAATAAAAAATACCAAAATGAAAAGAGACTGGAAAGAAATGCAGAAAAACAACAATCAGGTGCCTCGTTAATCTCCAAAGTGGTTTTCTCACAAATTTGCTCATCCAATTACAGTTAAATAATACAGATGAATAATTCTTGATGCTGTAGACGTGTGTACCCCAGTCTGCAGCTGTGTTTATAAAACATCCAGTGGCAAAGAAGCGTAGAGCTAGACATAGGGATGCTAAAATGTCTTGAAGTTTCAGGCCTCAAATGCTCCTTCAAGTCAATTGCTAGTTGTTGTTTTGCATGTCTTGGAAAGACCTCAGCTAGGGTGAAACTCCTCTGGCGGTCGGGGACAGTGCCTCTGGGATGGCAGACCGGGGTGGTGGTTCCTCTTTTTAAGAAGGGGGACCGGAGGGTGTGTTCCAACTATAGGGGGATTACACTTCTCAGCCTCCTTGGGAAAGTCTATGCCAGGGTACTGGAGAGGAGAATACGGCCGATAGTGAAACCTCGGATTCAGGAGGAACAGTGCGGTTTTCGTCCGGGCCGTGGAACACTGGACCAGCTCTATACTCTCTACAGAGTGCTGGAGGGTTCATGGGAGTTTGCCCAACCAGTCCACATGTGCTTTGTGGATTTGGAGAGGGCATTCGACTGTGTCCCAGTCCCCCGAGGCGGCCTGTGGAGGGTGCTCCGGGAATATGGGGTTCGGGGTCCTTTGAGTGAATCTCTTATCACAATATGAGCACTTGAAAGGTTTTTCTCCAGTATGAATTCGTTTCAGATCACAAGATGTAGTAAAGCTCTTCCCACAGTCAAAGCACATATAATCTCTCACTTCATTGTGTGTTTTCTGGTGCCGTTTAAAACACTTCCGCCTTGAAAAACTCTTTCCACAGAGAGAACACACATAAGGCTTCTCATCTGAATGAACTTTGTTGTTTTAGATTTGATGATGAAATAAAATCTTTACCACACTGATCACAGTTAAATGGCTTTTCTCCAGAGTGAATGAGCAGATGATGATTGAGACCTGATGAATCAGAACAAATCTTTCCACACTGAGTGCAGGTGTGCGTCTTTTTGGCTTTTGTTCTTTGAATTGTAAAGTTACGATATTCCTCCTTCACTTCTTTCAGTTCTTGTCTATCCTCTTTCACTCTCACCTGGTCTAAAACACACAGAAATACAGTTAGAATCAGTTCAAGTGAACCCTTATTTATTAGCAGAAAACAACAGAGATCAGATCTTTCACTTTCTGTTTTGTCATTCACTTGTCCATATAGTAAATATGTTTGAAAACTGTTATATACAAGGTTATGATCATTTGGATTTCCATTTATCATCCATATGCTGCTTATTAATTCACATCTACCAAAGCATCAACAATGAAGAATCAATAATGGACACCAACCTGTTTGTTCCTCAGTATCTTCATGTTTTATTCTGGATGGTTCTGGATCACTCATGTCTTCAATCTCCTCTTTAATAAACTCCATCTTTACTCTAGTACGGCACACAGATTCACCTGGAGTGTCTCCTGCGTGTTCAGATGCACTTCTAGCCTTGATGATGAGAATATTCCCAGCATTTAATGCTGAATTATTTTGAAAAGGCTGTGATCACTCTGAAGTTAGAAGTAGTTTCAAGTTAGTTGTTTTTTTTAAGAAAAAAAAAAGAATGGTTTGATTTTTCTGATTTAGACTGTTCAAACTGTGTTTGTTTTCTTACTGTGTGTGTTTTAACACATCACCGGAGATTTATCTTGTGGATTTTTTGTTTGTTATTTGGTCTTACTATTTTTAAACTATAATACTTTGTTTGTAGACTGAACTAAAAAAGTGTAAGGGTATTTAAAAATTCGGTTTTCGGAGTCATTCAGCGCCTCCTGGAGGAAGAATTGAGTGTTTGCTGCTCAATGCGACACTCGCATGCGCCGTACGGCAGATGTTTACTACAGTTCTGAACACGTTTGCGGCGGCAACACGGCAGTGGACAGCGTGAGGATCTTTTGTAAACAAATGCGAAATTCGGATATGTCGGTTTAGTATTTAGTGTTTAGGTATAATTATAATAACGGATAATTATTATTACAAGCACATGACTACATTTATATTGACTACAGTGATGAGAATATCGTGTAATTGTTCTGAGCAAAGTTTATTTTCAATACATACATGAAGATCGGATCCAACGTCACCTCATTAATCACTCTGCTCTTCAATTTATGTTCTGTTGTTCTAATTAAGTAGATTATAAAATTACACATATTTAAGTATATTTAACCCTAATTCTAACATGTTTCCTGTTATTCCATGCTATTTTTCGTTTGGAATAATACACTATGTTATTGTTAAATATGTCTTCGACTGTAGATTAAATAAAGATGCTGTCAGAATTGCATTATTTTAGTTTTATTGATTTTTTATTTATTAAATTGTTCTTAGAGCATAAGAGCATTTTATGAATCAGTCAGTTAAATTTGTTGTAGACAAACATGAAGATTGATTGTTACATTCATTTCTATATTATGCTGACGTGTATATATATTGATTGGTTACAGTTTCTTCAAATTGTGGTTGATATATGAGGAATCTCAGAATGAGTTATAATGAAGAAAGATTATAATTTTTGTGGGATTGTTTTTTTTTTAAATCAGTAAATTATGTTTCTTCTCTTGTTTCAGAGTGATCACAGCCCTTTCAAAATAATTCGACAATAAATGCTGGGAATATTCTCATCATCAAGGCTAGAAGTGCATCTGAACACGCAGGAGACACTCCAGGTGAATCTGTGTGCCGTACTAGAGTAAAGATGGAGTTTATTAAAGAGGAGATTGAAGACATGAGTGATCCAGAACCATCCAGAATAAAACATGAAGATACTGAGGAACAAACAGGTTGGTGTCCATTCTTGATTCTTCATTGTTGATGCTTTGGTAGATGTGAATGAATAAGCAGTATATGGATGATAAATGATAGAGAAATACATCCAAATGATCATAACCTTGTAGCAGTTGTCAAACTTATTTTTACTATATTAACAATGAATGATAGAACAAAAAGTGAAAGATCTGATCTTTGTTGTTTTCTGCTAATAAATAAGGGTTCACTTGAACTGATTCTAACTGTATTTCTGTGTGTTTTAGACCAGGTGAGAGTGAAAGAGCAAAGACAAGAACTGAATGAAGTGGAGGAGGAACATCGTAACTTTACAATTCAAAGAACAAAAGCCAAAGAGACGCACACCTGCACTCAGTGTGGAAAGAGTTTCACACACAAAGGAAACCTTAACAAACACATTAGAATTCACACTGGAGTGAAACCGTATACATGCACTCAGTGTGGAAAGAGCTTTTCTCAAGCATCAGGTCTCAGTTATCATCTGCGCATTCACTCTGGAGAAAAGCCGTTTAACTGTGATCAGTGTGGTAAAGATTTTATTTCATCATCAAAACTAAAAGATCACCTAAAAGTTCATTCAGATGAGAGGCCTTATGTGTGTTCTCTCTGTGGAAAGAGTTATTCATGGCTGGACAGTTTTAAACGGCACCAGAAAACACACAATGAAGTGAGAGATCATGTATGCTTTGACTGTGGGAAGAGCTTTACTAGATCTGCTGATCTGAAACTGCATCAACGAATTCATACTGGAGAAAAACCTTACAAGTGCTCATATTGTAACAAGAGTTTCAATCATTCTGGAAACTTGAAATCACACGAGCGAGTTCATACTGGAGAGAAGCCGTACGAATGTACTCAGTGTGGGAAGACTTTCACCCAATCAAGTAATCTAGTGACTCATATTAGAAAGCATTGTTCTGTGTCACAGTGAGCAAATAATGTGTTGTTAGTTAACTAATAAACTAGTGTTGCTGTGAAATGCCACAAGATGTGTTTTATAAGTTGGAGAACAAAAATATTATTGATGTAGCACCCTGCTGAATTTATTTATTGTTTCCTTTGTGTTCTCCTAACAGAAATATAGTACCTATATCCTGAAATATTGTCCAGTTCAATTGTCCCAGGTTGGTAACACCTTTTCTTTTTTGTTTTTGTATTAATATGTGTTAATAAATTGTGAGGTGTTGAAATATGCTCTGTTGTGAGTAGCCCTTGAACATCCCTGGTCATTTTCTTTTGTATTGGGTGGTCAGTTTTGTTTATTATCCAATCATAGAGTAATTTGGGAACCTACTGGGTTTTTGAGGAGGCGGGACTAAAAGACAAAACGGAAAAGAGAGAGATGAAAAAGACAGATATATTTAAGAGCTAGTTGTGAATTCTGTATTATTGATTACATTAGTGGACTTGGGCTTGATCACGCTAGAGAAGCGTTTGTGGATCACACGCGTTCTCCCCGCGGAAAGGTGACCATCGCGTCATTACGGTCGAGACTTAATGATCTCGTTAGATAGAGAGTCCCCTCATCAACAGCCTGATCTAAAACTCTCCACGTGAGGTGCTACTTCGGCTGGTGGCCAGGGTGACCTGACTGATCCTCTTCAGTGACGCAACCCGCGTCTATTCTCCCGGGTCTATTTTCGGATGCCCTGCGGGTTTCCCTTAAAGGAGTAGTTCACTTTTGAAAAAACTTTTGCTGATAATTTACTCACCCCTTATGTCATCCAAGATGTCCATGTCTTTCTTTCCTCAGTCGAAAATAAATTAAGGTTTTTGATGAAAACATTCCAGGATTTTTCTCCAAATAATAGACTTACATGGGAACCAGACGGTTCAAGGTCCAAAAGACAGTTATTAACAGTTTCAGATTCAGCTTCAAATGTATTTAAACGACACCAGACGATGAATAAGGGTCTTATCATGCGAAGCGATCGGTTATTTCAAAACTTGAAATACGTAATTACGTTCAAAAGGTCACGGGCGACGTAGCCGGAAGTACAGAAACAAAATCGTCCGACATCGTTGTTTTACCTTTTAATTACTTTTTTTGTAAACGCGTTTGAGTTGGTTTGCACGTTCAACCTATGCGTTCAACTTGTAAACACTGACTCTATTTCAGGCTACGTCGCCTGTGACCTTTTGAACGTAATTACGTATTACGTGACGTTGTAAACACGCCTCACAGAATAGAGCAAGGCTAGCATTTGTCCTTAGAAAAGTTACATTTTTGGAATAAGTTTTGAAATAACCGATCGTTTCGCATGATAAGACCCTTATTCATCGTCTGGTGTCGTTTAAAGACATTTGAAGCTGCATCTGAAACTGTTATTAACCATCTTTTGGACCTTAGACCGTCTGGTTCCCATTGAAGTCCATTATATGGAGAAAAATCCTGGAATGTTTACATCAAAAACCTTAAAGCTAGGGTATACGATTTCAAAGATTGTTCATTATTAATATCCTCGTTTAGATGCTGGTTATGGTTATATAGTACAATCCTAACAATATGAATAGAAAAAAGAATAAAAAAAATCCATTCACTCTATTGGCTGTACAGCCGCAGAAAAGTTGACCAATGTAAGCTGTGCGGCCGAACAGCTTATATTGGTCAACTGCTCTCATCCAATCACCAGCTCCACTTGAAACTCCGCCTGGCGCTCGCGTCTCCAACCCAACCGCACCCGCCCCGCCCCCCTCTGTGTGTTAGCAAACAGCTGACAGACTGTCTATGGTAGCTAGCTAGTAGCGTCAGATCAGCAATGGATAAAGCAATGGATAAAAATATAAACTACAACAGCAAGCGGCCCCTGCTTGCCTCTACTGTAAAGTTAGGACGAAAGAGAAAGTCTGTGGAGGAAAGATCAGAGATTAAAAAGAAATGTGAAGAACGCCGGACTCTAAGTAGGATAAATATAGCGTCCTTCATTGACCGTTGGAGAAAGCTTCAGAGAGATCTGGGGCTGAAAACGACCCTGACACGGATGACTTTTTGTTGAGCAGGTAAACATTTATTTATTCTTTTATGGTGTGACGTGTTACGTGGCTTTTTATCAGTTTGACAACTTGCTCATGCTGCCGGTCGGCATTGGAATGTTAGCCGTTTAGCATCGCCGATCGCGGTTCAAAGTAATTATATGTCTTGTTCGAGGTTTCTGTTCGAGCCGATCGGAATTTGAACAAGATGCGCTGCGTGCTGCAATAACGATTACTGAAAACCTTAGCAATACTAGTAGTATTATAATGGTGGTGGGGATTTCATGTGTTGCTAATCTTGCGTTGACGTGAACTCAAACGTGACATACGTCAGGGATCAAGTTGCGCAGAGGGGAGGGGGGTGTGTGTGGAGGGGCGGGATGAGTTTTTTAAAACTTCCCTACCGTCTCGACCGATTTTTAACATCGTATACCATAGCTTTAATTTGTTTTCGACTGAGGAAAGAAAGACATGGACATCTTGGATGACATGGGGGTGAGTAAATTATCAGCAAAAGTTTTTTCAAAAGTGAACTAATCCTTTAATGCTCCAGAATTAGAT
This sequence comes from Pimephales promelas, assembly GCF_016745375.1. Next base: position 1,295,928 of record NW_024121899.1, read on the forward strand.
CTGTTGTCCATCGCAGCATCACAGGGCGGGCTAGAATCTTCAGGAAGTGAAGATTCGACAGTGCTGCCACTTTCTGGTGTCCATATATCATATGTCGAGTCAGATCCTGAGATGACGGCCATGCCTCCCCGGGCCGCTGCGAGCATCGGACTAGAGTGGAACCTTTCACCCTGTCCTGAGTGATCGCTGCTGGATGATTGGCTTTTGGGTGTGGCCAAATGGGGGACCCCCATGTCTTCAAGCAAACCCTCATTAATCTCCTCCGCCCTTCCTTCCCTCGACGGGGCCGCTGCCCATGGGTACACTGGGGTGCCCCCGGTTGAACGCTCTGACGCGATGCTACTGTGTCCTCAGAGTGCTTCTTCTCAGTGCGATCCTAACCACCCGTCTAAAACCGTTTTTCGTCTAACCTTGTGGCGAAATCCTATAGCGCTCTATAGGAGGCAGCTGCCTCACTGCATGCCATGGCCATTCTGCTGGTCTACCAGACCCAGATGCTCACGGACACTAGTAGTTGCTGTGCGAGTAAACCTCACTCCCCGATCTCAATAGGCGCTCTAGCGACAGACGCTAGAGGCTGCATTCTTTAGCCTCCTTGTTAGAGCGCCCGACTCTCACGCCGGAGACCAGGGTTCGAGGCCCGCGAGTAGGACCCGGGTGGAGGGGTTACACATGCACGAGGGTGGGACTGACCCCGGGCTCCTCAATGAGCTGCACACCGCCACTGACCTTGCTCTCCGAGCGACGAAAGTGGTGGTACGCTCCCTGGGTCAGGTGATGCCCAACATTCTGTGGCTGTCTCATGTGCGGTATGTCGTGCGGACCCATCTTCTTGACACCCCCATATCCCAGGTCGGCCTCTTCGGCGGTGTGGTTGAGGTCTTTGCCCAACAGTTTTCAACCGCCCACGAGCAGACTGAGGGATCCGAGAGGACGGCGGGGCCGTCGGGCTAAAATAAGCCTCAGTCTGCTCGTGACCAGTTGAAAACTCAACCGCACCGCCGAAGGCGCCACCCTGTGGCTCTCACCCTGCCCGTTCACCTGGGCTGGCTCTGGAAGACGTAAGGGGGATGTCACAACCCTCTCCAGCCCCGTCCCCCGCTATATGTCGGCTTAAAGGAGAACTCCGGCGAACAATGAACCTTTGGTCTAATAAAACATCAGTACCTAGTCAATCGTTCTCTGAGTTTTGTTTTCATGATAATCGAATGTAAAGAGCTTTATCTCTAAAAACTGTTTAGTGTATAATGCTAGTAATGGGGGCATTGACTAAGTAAAAACAAATCACTAGTTTATACCACTAACAAGGCTGAAAATAGCCGCACACTAACGCAGTAACATAATGAGGCTCCATACATGCAAAACGAAGCATTGAGAACTTTGTAAGCGTACAGACCGTTTAATAAGAAGATACTTTATGAAGACAGTTCATTTCGCGTATACGGACAGGAGCCATCTTAAAAAATAGTCTCGGTAAGTCAAACCACGAACGTCGTGCTGAGTGATCTGAACTGTGTGAACGGCGTTCGTGGTTTGACTTATCGAGACTATTTTTTAAGATGGCTCCTGTCCGTATACGCGAAGTGAACTGTCTTCATAAAGTATCTTCTTCTTAAACGGTCTGTACACTTACAAAGTTCTCAATGCTTCGTTTTGCATGTATGGACACTCATTATGTTACTGCGTTAGTGGGGCTATTTTGAGCCTTGTTAGTGGTATAAACTAGCGATTTCTTTTTACTTAGTCAATGCCCCCATTACTAGCATTATACGCTAAACAGTTTTTAGAGATAAAACTCTTTACATTCGATTATCATGAAAACAAAACTCAGAGAACGATTGACTAGGTACCGATGTTTTATTAGACCAAAGGTTCATTGTTTGCCGGAGTTCTCCTTTAAGTGGCACTCTTGAGATAGGCTGCTCAGAGATGGGACTCAGTTCTTTCCCGGAGCTGGTAGCAGGGCCACTCCTTTCCCTAGTGGAGTCAAGTGGTGTGTTATCTATACGCATTCTGAGCTATCCGCGTGTATGTCTACGCTGTTAAATGTCCGAGCGAAACGAAGGAAAATGTAGATTACATCTGGGGAGCGATTATTTTTTTCCATAGGATGGTAGGGGAAGACTCATAAATGGTATTAACCCAGTGACGGGTAGGTTTAGGGACGGGGTTGGGTATAGGCCATTTATTTAAATAAACAGTAATGTAACTTTAAGTCAACGGCGTTCATAAACACGCTGAAAAGCGATTATGAGTGTTGATAGCGTGGCAAAAATGGAAATATGAATTGGCGTGAATCTCAATTGTACGGCAGATGTTTACTGCAGTTCTGAACACGTTTGCGGCGGCAACACGGCAGTGGACAGCGTGGGGATCTTTTGTAAACAAATGCGAAATTCATTTATGTCTGTTTAATATTTAGTGTTTGGGTATAATTATAATAATGAGTAATTATTATTATTGCAAGCACATGACTACATTTTTATTGCACTGTACAGTGCCGAGAATATTGTGTAATTTTTCTGAACAAAGTCTGTTTCAAATACATGAAGGATTTTCCTCATTAATCACTTTTTACATTGCTTGGTTACAGTTTCGTCAAATTTTGGTTGATATTGAAAATTCACATTCATCCTCCAGAGCTCATTCGAAAAACTTAATAAGTTTTAAAGGTGCTCTAAGCGATGTGACGTTTTTTAGGCCAAAATATTTTTTGTCACATACAGCAAACATCTCCTCACTATCCGCTAGCTGACAACCCAGGCTCCACAAATGGCAACAGAAACAAACTGCGGCAAACATAATAAACTGTTCCAGCCAATAACTGACAAGAAGGCCCGGGGCGGGGTTTTGGGGGGGTCAGTGTGCGGATAAGGTGGAGGGAGGGTCTATCTAGCCTCCATTTTGTTTGAAAATACTTTAAACAACGACAGGAAGTCGCCCGACATTGCTTAGAGCACCTTTAATGTTTCAGACTCGATGGAGGTGAAAGAGCAAAGACAAGAACTGAAGTTAAAGGTGATAATGCTGTAGTTTTTTTCAGCCTGTTGACACCAATAAAACAATTTAATGTGCCAATTTACAGAAGATCTCAGACATCACCATAATGAATGAGCTGAAAACAGGGAACTTTTGGAGACAAAGAGGTTTTTCAGCTGCTCAGTTTAACATGATGGCCCTGTACTTTTTAAATGCAGATTGGATAAAAACACAGTGATCACAGTTCACACCTGCAGTGAAGCCCCTCCCACAACAATTCACCAATAAATACTGGGAATATTCCCATCATCCTACAAGAGAAGGACAAACTCCAGGAGTAGCAGCTGAAATCTGTGTGACTGTTAAAGATGGAGTTTATTAAAGAGGAGATTGAAGACATGACTGATCCAGAACCATCCAGAATAAAACATGAAGATACTGAGGAACAAACAGGTTGGTGTCCATTCTTGATTCTTCTTTGTTGATGCTTTGGTAGATGTAAAGTAGTAGATTATATGATATACATCCAAATGATCATAACCTTGTATATAGCAGTTGTCAAACATATTTTTATTATGTTTTATTAACAAAGTTCGGGAGAAGCACGTTCAGATAATTAACACGGGTGGAGAGCACTCAGCAATCTGATTGCTAATGATTAAAACGTGTGTATATAGACTCAACAGTCTCACCTTATTTCTCTGACAGTTTAGCAGCAACCCTCCACCACCCCTTCTCCACTCTTCTAGTCGTGAACTCGTGAAATTAACAAGTGAATGACAGAATAACAAGTGAAAGATCTGATCTCTGATGCTTTCTGCTATTAAGGGTTCACTTGAACTGATTCTAACTGTATTTCTGTGTGTTTTAGACCAGGTGAGAGTGAAAGAGGAAAGACAAGAACTGAATGAAGTGAAGGAGGAACATCGTAACTTTACAATTCATAGAACAAAAGCCAAAGAGACGCACACCTGCACTCAGTGTGGAAAGAGTTTCACACGGAAAGGACACCTTAACATACACATGAGGATTCACACTGGAGAGAAACCGTATACATGCACTCAGTGTGGAAAGAGTTTTACTCATGACTCAACTCTCAGTCGTCATCTGCGCATTCACTCTGGAGAAAAGCCATTTAACTGTGGTCAGTGTGGTAAAGATTTTAGTTCATCATCAAATCTAAAATCACACATTAAAGTTCATTCAGATGAGAAGCCTTATGTGTGTTCTCTCTGTGGAAAGAGTTTTTCAAGACTGAACCATTTTAAACGGCACCAGAAAACACACAATGAAGTGAGAGATTATTTGTGCTTTGACTGTGGGAAGAGATTTGCTACATCTAGTGAACTGAAACTCCACCAAAGAATTCATACGGGAGAAAAACCTTACAAGTGCTCCTATTGTGACAAGAGATTCAGTCGGTCTGGACACCTGAAATCACACGAGCGAGTTCACACTGGAGAGAAGCCGTACGCCTGTACTCAGTGTGGAAAGAGTTTCACCCAATCAACTCATCTAGTGAATCATATTAGAAAGCATTGTTCTGTGTCACAGTGAGCAAATGTTTTGTTAGATTCGCATAAATGTGTTGTTCGTTAAATAATAAACTAGTGTTGCTGTGAAATGCCACAAGATGTGTTTTATAAGTTGGAGAACAAGGATATTATTAATGTAGCACCCTGCTGAATTTATATATTGTTTCTTTTGTATTCTGCTAACAGAAATAGAGTAGCTATATCCTGAATGTGGGCCCAGTTCAGTTATCCCTGGAAACACCTTTCTCTTTTGTTTTTGTATTAATATATTGTGTTGTGAGTAGCCCTTGAACCTGGTGTCATCTTAGCGGCCCCTAATTTAATAACAAACGATCGTTGTGAGGAAGAGAATCAATCAAAACTAACTTTAGCGTTTAATTTTAATTCAAAACAAAAATATTGATTAAAATTCTTACATTTATCTTCCCTGAAAAGCATGTGGTTCCTTGTACATGCAAGAATAAATAGCTCTTAAAAAGTGTAGCCTATTGTTTAATTGGCTGGTCTTTTACACCTCTCAGTAATACACATGCATTTTGATTTCAAATACTTTTTTAAATACAAATTTTCAGTAATATTAAATCAAGTTTTAATTCAAGTCGAAAATATGTTTGCTTTTTCCACAACTGAATAAGAAAAACACACACACTTTTTAACACACTAACAGACAATTTGAAAATAGTGGGGAAACTTTGAAGGCAATACATAAGGAAAACCACATTGGGAGCAAACGCAGAATGACAAAAACATTAGCTTTCATCCTTTCACACTGATCAGCACAGATCTGGCAGAACTCGCTGCAGGTGGGTGTCTTCAGTTATTATTTTAAAAAGTTTCCCCTTTCTTCCTCGACCTCCATAACCTGTGGGTTAGCAAAGAAAGCAAATATTTAATCTAAGAAGAATGTTAAATACATTTCAAAGGTTATTTCTTGCCAAGTTAGCGATGGCTAGTGGTTTTTACGTTAGCGTGACTGACAACACCACATGTTAGCTTCCAAAGCTAATATGCGAGTCTTCAATGCTGAAATACTGTCTCAACTCTCACAGCCTATTTCTTTTCGTTTGGAATAGTTTCGTTTAAAGATTTAGTTGCAAGCTTTCTGTATATATATTTCTCATGTCTGTAAGGCATATTTCGTTAATTTATGATGAGATGCACTGAAGTTCGCGTGCAATGCAAGTGACCGCGCAGGCCATGTCATGTTTAAATTGTCATATTTGCTTCTTATTTATTAAATCCAGGCAATTGGTTGATGAATTAAAAAAATAATTAAGATACAATTTATACAAAACTAAATTCACTTTAAAGAAAGGCTTTCTACAAAACACGCTTATGAGTCCAAATCAACCCACTTAATGTCTTCCGATATAAGTGCATGTCTTATCTGTTCATAATCAACATGGGGAAAAACATTATAATATTTCAACAAATATGGAACTAAATGCGCTTATTTAATGGCTACAACATGCATGTAGTAGGCCGACTCGATTTGTACAAATTGCTGCAAAATAATTTAATTCTGAATTTTGCACGTTGAAAGACATTTTATATAGTAAACTGCAACATCAAATTCTCCGACAATTGTGAGTGCATTTATTAATAATTATGATACTAAAATCACAATAAAGTAAATTATACTACAAAAAAATCAGATGAACCCAGAATATAAACGCAACATGTTTTTTATGTTGTTTATTTTTTATAAAAAAAATGTATAAACTTTTTCAAAGCATTAACAGAAAGCATTAACAATACAGTTAAAGCTAAATAAAGTTAAAGCTAATAACCCGTTCCACTAAAATAATATTACGAGTCATTAATCAAAAAAGAAAAAAAGAAATGTAGGCCTACATATGAAATTGGTCCATACATCATATTTAACATTAAGTGGGAGAGTCCTTATCTTCTCAATGTAATCATGGGTTGCCAAGTCTTATTTATTAAATCTAGGCAATTTTTTAACGAAACATCATTTAAAATTAATTTAACTACAATTAGAAATAGCAAATCAGTGTTTTTTTTTTTTTTTTTTAGAGCACAAGGTTAACGAAAATGTAGGTTAACTTTAACAGTCATGTAGCCTAAGGATGAGATGCTATTCTGAAAAGTCGAAAGTGAAACTTACCAGAAAAAAGTCGATATCTTCGGACTGGAGAAGCCATGTATTTTGCGCAAATTGCGCATGCTTATTATTGTCATTATTAATTTAATCTCCGATCATTATTTTACAGGGCCAATTCATTATGTTTAAAGATGTCCTCGTTTGGCTGGTTTGGAAGGACCAATTGTCAGCATTACATGAATGACACAGATTTGGAAGATGAATGACACACGAGTGTTTTCCTCAAATAGTGTACCCCCCCCCCCCCTCCTCCTCCTCCTCCTCCTCCTCCTCCTCCTCCTCCTTCCCCCTCCTCCTCCTTCTCCTCCTTCTCTTCCTCTTTTATGTTCATGCTTTTAATACTATTTGCGCCGTTATTTATTTTTATAATGCTGTAAAAAATTTTGTTCTGTTTTTCCTATTTTAATAAAACTTTTAAATACTGTTTTGTACAGTTGCATTGTTATATTTAGTCATTAGGACACGTTGTGAGGACGTCGTGGTAAAGTTAAATTTTTTATAAGGTTGGCCAACGTTCCAGAAACGTTGTAGGCACGTCCTCAAAAGATATCGCTGTTTATCCCATGGAGAACGTGGTATAGAGACGTGGTCATCTGGTCACCAGATAACTTCGCATTACAAGTCCTAGTAGCCTAATAGGCTATTATATGATTTAGAGGAAACTATCTCCATAAATAGTTTAATCACACGGTTCAAACTGTGTTTGTTTACTGTGTGTGTTTTAACGCATCACTGGAGATTTATCTTGTGGATTTTTTTTCTTTATGTTCTTTGGCATTGCTATTTAAACTATTAGGCCTATAGTTTGTTTGTACACTGAACTACAAAAGGGTATTTTGGTCTTTAAGTTTTCGGTTTTCGGAGTCATTCAGCGCCTCCTGGAGGAAGAATTGAGTGTTTGCTGCTCAATGCGACACTCGCATGCGCCGTACGGCAGATGTTTACTACAGTTCTGAACACGTTTGCGGCGGCAACACGGCAGTGGACAGCATAGACATATTGGACAGCGTGAGTATCTTTTGTAAACAAATGCGAAATTATTATATGTCGGTTTAATATTTAATGTTTAGGTTTAATAACAATAAGTAATTATTATTACAAGCACATGACTACATTTAATTGCACTACAGTGCTGAGAATATCGTGTAATTTTTCCGAGCAAAGTTTATTTTCAATGAAGGTCGGATTTACCTCATTAATCACTCTGGTCTTCAATTTATTTTCTGCTGTTTTAATTAAGTAGATTATAAAATGACATATATTTAAGTATATTTAACCCTATTTCTAACATGTTTCCTGTTATTCCATGCTATTTTTCGTTAGGAATAATACACTATGTTATTTATAATATTTCTTCGACTGTAGATTAAATAAAGATGCTGTCAGAACTGCATTATTTTAGTTTTATTCATTTTTATTCAAGCATAATAATATAATAACTTAATAACTTAGAGCATAAGAGCATTTTATTCATCAGTCAATTAAATTTGTTGTAGACGAACATAAAGATCGGTTGTTATTTATATTAATTTCTATATTATACTGACTTTTTTGTTTGTTTTTTTACATTAGGCTTCAAATTGTTGTTGATATCTGAGGAATCTCAGAATGAGTTATAGCCTAATGAAGAAAGATTATAATTTTTGTGGGATTGTTTTTTTAAAATCAGTAATTTATGTTTCTTCTCTTGTTTCAGAGTGATCACAGCCCTTTCAAAATAATTCAGCATTAAATGCTGGGAATATTCTCATCATCAAGGCTAGAAGTGCATCTGAACACGCAGGAGACACTCCAGGTGAATCTGTGTGCCATACTAGAGTAAAGATGGAGTTTATTAAAGAGGAGATTGAAGACACGACTGATCCAGAACCATCCAGAATAAAACATGAAGATACTGAGGAACAAACAGGTTGGTGTCCATTCCTGATTCTTCATTGTTGATGCTTTGGTAGATGTGAATTAATAAGCAGCATATGGATGATAAATGATAGAGAAATACATCCAAATGATCATAACCTTGTACAGTTGTCAAACATTTTTACTATATTGACAAGTGAATGACAAAACAGAAAGTGAAAGATCTGCTGTTAACCCTCAGAGACCTAAGGGTATTTTTACAATAAATTTTCCGTCTGGTGTTATTTACTAAAAAAGCTTGTAAAACATCAACCCTTTTTTGCACAGACAATTGATACACCTCTTTTTTTTTTTCAGGACAAATTTTCAGCATATTTGTGTTGCATTTATGTAATCTGAATGTAAAATAAGTTATGGGACATAAAGACAAATGAAAAAATAAATCGGAAATTTAATCACTCAAATATTTATTGAAATCACACAAAAATAATCAAATTTCCTCTGGAAAACAGTTTGTTCATGTCTTTGGAGTCCTGGAGCACAGGAATAAACATTATAACTTGTACAGAACCAAAACTATTTACATTTTTCCAAAAGAAGTCCAGGCGTTTTGGGCCTCATGAAATTCACTGGTGCCAAGCCTCAAAATATTCTTTTATTTATTATATTCTTTTTATACTTTTATACTACATTTATACTACTATAATACAGTAAATAAATAAATGGCACTTCAGCTGGGTCTATCCTGGTAATCTAGTTCCTCATCTGTCAAAAAGCTCTGTTCTCCTGAAAATCCATCATCCTGCATGGCATGGCATCAAAAAAGGCCTGCGCTTGATTACATCCATTTTGCTCTGTGTTTCTCTGTGAAACGCGCGTCTCCCTCTCTCCACAATATCAGCGCTTGGTTCATGCGTAGTGACGCACATCAATGTTTACGACGGATCAGCCTGTTATTGGTCAACAACCATCACGTGATATCCAAAATGGCTCAAAGTTGCACATAAGTGTTTGGATTTATTGCTCTGAAAAAAAAACTCTGAAAGGATGCACAAGTTCCAGGCTGGATAGAAAACCTTCTGTAAAGGCTAGAAAGACACCCCCGTGATTGCTAGCTCGTTAGCTTTCTGTTGGAAAAAACTGTAAGAAAATCGATAAATCTGTCATCGAATAATATAAATATTTATCGGAGGTGACTTGTGGCGTCGTCGACGATGAAGTCGGTCTCTGAGGGTTAATTAAGGGTTCACTTGAACTGATACTAACTGTATTTCTGTGTATTTTAGACCAGGTGAGAGTGAAAGAGCAAAGACAAGAACTGAATGAAGTGAAGGAGGAACATCATAACTTTACAATTCAAAGAACAAAAGCCAAAAAGACGCACACCTGCACTCAGTGTGGAAAGAGTTTCACAGAGAAAGGAAGCCTTAACACACACATGAGAATTCACACTGGAGAGAAACCGTATACATGCACTGAGTGTGGAAATAGTTTCACACAGAAAGTACACCTTGACAGACACATGAGAATTCACACTGGAGAAAAACCGTATACATGCACTCAGTGTGGAAAGAGTTTTTCTCAAGCATCAGGTCTCAGTTATCATCTGCTCATTCACTCTGGAGAAAAGCCATTTAACTGTGATCAGTGTGGTAAAGATTTTATTTCATCATCACTACTAAAATCACACCTGCAAGTTCATTCAGATGAGAAGCCTCATGTGTGTTCTCTCTGTGGAAAGAGTTTTTCACGACTGATCAGTTTTAAACTGCACCAGAAAACACATAAAGAAGTGAGAGATTATATGTGCTTTGACTGTGGGAAGAGCTTTACTACACCTGCTGATCTGAAACGGCACCAAATAATTCATACTGGAGAAAAACCTTACAAGTGCTCATATTGTGACAAGGGTTTCACTCAGCCTGCGCACCTTAAAATACACGAGCGAGTTCACACTGGAGAGAAGCCGTACGCCTGTACTCAGTGTGGGAAGAGTTTCACCCGATCATGTAATCTAGTAAATCATATTAGAAAGCATTGTCCTGTGTCACAGTGAGCACATTTTTTGTTAGATTCACATAAATGTGTTGTTAATTAACTAATAAACTAGTATTGCTGTGAAATGCCACAAGAGTTGTTTTTTATATGTTGGAGAACAAGAATATTATTGAAAATTATTTTAATTGAACACTTACTCAAAGAAATAAAAAAAAATACCTAAATGAAAAGAGACTGGAAGGAAATGCAGAAAAACAACAATCAGGTGCCTCGTTAATCTCCAAAGTGGGGAGATTACTTTCATTTCATATCATATAATCATATACGCGCCATCTTCCCCTCAGATTTCTCTGCCGAAAAGAAGACTGTCAACTGTCCTGAAATTGGGAAAGCAAATCCTCTCTGACTGGAATCTTCCAGGGGGACGATTCCAGAAGAGGAATCAACTCCGAAAACCATGGGTCAGACGGCCAAAACAGGGCTACTAGAAGGAGGCGGACTCCGCTCTCCGCTCTCCCTCACTCTGGCCAGGACCGCCTGGATCAGTTTGATGGGCGGGAAGGTGTAGAGTCTCTGCATTGGCCAAGGGTGGGCGAATGCATCTATCCCCAACGGAGCTGGAGGACTCAGGAAGAACCAGAGCGGGCATTGGGATGACTCCTGCGAGGCAAAGAGGTCCACTTCAGCTTTTCCGAACACCTCCCAGATCAGGGAAACTGTCTGACGGTTCAACATCCAATCCCCCGACTGGAGTTTCTGCCTCCAAAAATCCGCTGCGAGGTTCAGAATCCCTGGGACATGGACCGCTCTCAGAGAAAGGAACCTGCTCTGAGACCATAAGAGAAGATGACGCGCATGCCTGTCCAGGGAGCGAGATCGAGAACCTCCTCGCCAGTTTACATGGGAAACTACCGCCATGTTGTCCGTCCTGACAATGACATGGTGACCCTTTAGAAAAGGGAGAAAATGACGCAAAGCCAGGAATACGGCTCTCAGCTCCAAGCAGTTTATGTGCCAAGCGAGGGTCTCACCCGTCCAGACCCCACATGCTGGCCTGCCCTCGAAAACTGCTCCCCAGCCGGTTAGAGAGGCATCCGTCGTAATCATCTGGCGACGGAATACCGTTCCCATGCTGACCCCTTTTCGAAGAAAAAGAGGGTCCCGCCAAATTGACAGGGCGTGAGAGCAACTGCCCGACACCCTCAACAGGCGAAAGGCTGGCCCAGTGGGCCGGATCCCTGAGAGCTTCATCCACCACAGGAAGGGCCTCATGTCGAGCAGACCCAGGGGTAGCACAGGGGAGGCTGCGGCCATTAAGCCCAGAAGCCTGCGGCAAGTGCCCACAGAAACACGATGGCCTAGAGAAAAACGGGCCAAACATGTCATCAAACTGCAAATCCGTGCAGGAGCCAAACGGGCCTGCATACGAACGGAATTCATGTGCACACCCAAGAAAACTGTGTGCTGAGCTGGAGTAAGAACACGCTTCTCCACGTTCAACCTCAGGCCGAGAGACTGAATATGGCGCAGAACAGTGTCCCTGTGGTGGGTAGCCAACTCCCTGGACTGGGCTAGGATGAGCCAGTCGTCCAGATAATTGAGAATACGGATGCCCTGGAGGTGCAAGGGGGCCAGTGCTGCATCCAAGCATTTCGTGAACGTTGTCGGTGCCAGGGCGAGGCCAAAGGGGTGGACCCTGTACTGGAACACCATTCCTCCAAAGGCGAACCTGAGGAACTTTCTGTGACGCTGCACGACCTGGATGTGAAAATAGGCATCCTTGAGGTCTATTGTCACGAACCAATCTCCTGCCCGAATCTGAGAAATGATGGCTTTCAACGTCAGCATCTTGAATTTCCCTCTGAAAAGGGCGAAATTCAGTCGGCGGAGGTCTAGAATGGGACGCAGGCCGCCGCCTTTCTTCGGAACCAGGAAATAACGGCTGTAGAAGCCTTGTTCGGTTTCCTCCGCAGCAACCTCTATCGCACCTTTGAGAAGGAGGGAAGAAATTTCCTGCTGTAGCACAGAAGCCTGAGTGGCGCTGTCGACTACAGTAGGAAAAATCCCTAGGAGGGGGAGAGGGGAGAGAACCAAGGGTGTCTCCTTTCTCTCGCACCGGGCTGAGTAGAAGCGGTAAAATAGGGCCTGCTCTTTGAAACACCTTGGGTGGCGAAGGAGACAGGGTAAGGAAAGGAGAGCTGGTTGGAGGTGGACAGAAACGCTTGCGCAGTCTGTCCCAACCTCGTGCATGTGGAGGCGCTCTCCTTTTCCTGACCAAGGGGTCAGGAGCGGGACGAGGCAGCTGGAGCGGTCGGCTTGTCGGATCGCTTCAGCTGCACACGCTTGTGAGGTCGTTGACGGGGGAACGGGCGACCGCTGGCTCCCCAAACCATGGGAGGTGGGGGACGCGCTGGGTCACTTCTCCTGGGAGAGAGCTCCACTCTCTGAGAAAGACGTTCTCTAGGTCTTCGGGCAGGAGAGGGAGCGGGGGATTCCCTAACTCTCCTGGGCATGAACTGCTTAAAAGCGGCTGATTGCGACTTGGAGGAACGGAATTTCTCGACCACTGTGCTGACTGAACAGCCCTGACTGAGAGATAGGGCCGTCAAGGAGAAAAACCTTCTCTTTATCGCGGATTTCAGTGAGGTTGAGCCATAAGTGGCTTTCCGCAGCAACCGCGCCAGCCATAGAGCGGCCCACCGCACGTGCAGTATGTTTGGTGGCCCTCAAGGCCAAATCCGTGGCAATACGAAGCTCTTTCACAGCCTCAGGAGTGACACCACTACCCTCATCCATCTCTTTAAGGATATCGGCCTGGTAGGCTTGAAGGATGGCCATAGTGTGAAGGGTCATGCCTGCTTGACCAGCCACCAGGTAGGGTTTTCCAATGAGAGAGGAAGAAGTTCTACATGCTTTAGATGGAAGGAGAGGACGTGCCTTCCAAGATGGCGCCGACGACAGAGAAAGATGGCTGGCCAAAGTATCCTCAATTGTAGCCCTGTTCCACAGAACCCACGAGTTTGGTGAAATCAGCAGCTGCCGCATTAGTGAGACGCACAGAGAAAGGCTGATTCCAGGATCTGGAAATCTCCCGTTGCAGATCGTTGAAAAACGGCAGTTTTCTCCGTTGGGGCCTAGAATTAGGGCGACTGAGAAACCTCTCGTCGAGTTTGGATGACTGAGATTCGCGGGGCTCGTCAGGCCAGTCAATCGCGAGTTTCTCCGTAGCGCGCGAAAGCACTTCCACGGGCTCAGAGTAGGCCGCGGTAGGCCGCGCTTCCTGGCCGCTAGGCGGGATAACGTCATCGATAAGAGCAGGCCCGAAATCCTCGGAGTCGGAAGCCGCGGTAAAAATTACGTCCTCCAGCCCGAAAGAAACAGAGTCGCGTGCACAAATAATACAAATAATCGTGAGCGAACTCGACTGGCATGTGAGCGAGCTCGGGAGATGGAGGGAGAGAAACAGCGGGGCCCGTCTGCTCAAACTCCACATCCTCGAGCTCAACATCCGAACCCCAGGTCGCGGATCCTCGAGAGGCCTCGGGAGCGCGACGGGGGGAGGCGAATTTAGGATCCTTCTCAAAAACCGCGAGCCGAGAGCGCGGAGTTTTTAGAAGTAAATTATCACAGAATTTACATTTAGAAGATCCTAGAACGGCCTCGTGCGCATGTGAGAAACCCAAACACCTGATGCACTTACTTTGAGAACCTTAGCTTCTCCAGCAGTTCATTTTCAGAAAGGACTTCTAATGGGTTTGAACTGTCTTTGAAAACTCTTTCTCTTCTTATTGCCCTTTCATGAAAGCAAATATTAAAATGTGCCCTAGACAAGACAAAGCCAGACCACTTTTGTGAATCTAGAGCACTTGAGAATTTATTTGTTTCCATGGCGACATAGGTTGTAAAGGAAAGTTAGCCAAGGGGGAACCAGTCTAATTTTTTTGTTTGACTTAAAAAGTAAATACCAGTCTGAAAAAAAAAATTAGATGACTAACTTGCAAGACTAGTCTTAAATAGATTTATGCAACCGTTCGCAGATGTAACAATAATTGAAATCTATGTGACATAATATGGTAAATAAATGTTATTAATACATACTATGGAGTTTGTTAAAGTGGAGAATGAGGACGTCAGTTATCCAGAAACATGCAAAATAAAACAAAATACTGAAGAACAAACATTCTCGATTCTTCATTATTACTGACTACTGAGGAACATTTTTCATCATATATCGTATCAAAGATTACATTTATTGTTGTTACTTTTAGCTTTTGTATTTGATTTAATTTAGATGATTTAATGTGTTCATTTTTAGACTTGATGGAAGTAAAAGTGGAAAGGGAAGAACTAAATGAAGAAAGAAACCACTTCACTTTCACTTGCTCTCGGTGTGAAAAGAGTTTTGTGCAAAAAGGGAACCTTACGAATCACAAAAATCACAGTGGAAAGAAACCATTTCATAACTATAAAGATAAAACAAAAATTGTGCATTGTGCCTCAAAAAATCCAATAATAAAATGAATGGCAAAACACCTCAGCATGTCCAGTATTTTATAGTTTTAATGGTAAAATGAGGCTATACAGGAATGTGAAACTTACTGAAAAAAACCCTGAACCCCCATCTGACATGACTGCGGCTACATGCTGATGGGACATAACCACTGTTTAACTCCGAAAAAAAAAAAAAAAAAAAAACAGAAAAAAACTTGAAGCCAAAATACGGCATGCAACAGCATTTTCTGTTTTGATCAACTAATTTTTGCTCCTCTCTGCACTTTACTGTTAAAAGACGTAAGTGTTAATAATTTGTAATATAGTCAGAAGCGACTTTCATGATTTTGTTGCTGTATTTTTACATCTATTCAAATGAAGGATTTTACAAAACACATTTATTTTATATGCTGGAATATGTAGAAATTAGAAGAAGGGCTGTCTTTATTTCATTAAAATATGGTGGAATGTGCAGAAAATAGGTTTAAATGTTCAACAATTTTCTTCTAGTCTGAGACTGTTGCATTTAATTTAATTTTTGCTCGATGCAATGTGCATAAAGTTAAAATATTGAAAGAAATAAAACAAGTTTAAAAAAAGAAAATGTTTAATTTGATTACATTTTAGATGGAATATGCAGAAAGAATAGAATTAGGCTGAAAGGTCTATGATTTAGCGTATTCAGGTCGTGCATCATGTTTTTGAAAAAAAAAAACTTAGTAAAGTAACTAGTAAAGTAACTAATTACTTTTGAAAATAAGTAATCAGTAAAGTAATTGGATTACTTTCTTGGAGAAGTAATCAGTAACTAATTACTATTTCCAAGTAACTTGACCAACACTGTTGTCCAGTAACTCCAGTTGGAATTTTCACCCCGATATGGAGATGGTCCTCACTGGAGATATGGTTGCCGCGCTACCGAAGCGCCATCTAGTGGCTGTTACCAAAAAAGCATCAGAGTTTCGCCTCTTGTTCTTGTTCAGAGTTTCGCCACAAGTTTCCGAGGGGCGCTCCTGTAAAAAATAAAGTGGGTGAAACTTCCGGTGACGCGGCGGAAGTAGCATTCCAATGGTATTTTGTGTGTTAGTTAGCGAAGAGGCTAGCTGTTTTTCTGAGAATTATTTTACTATTTAAAGACGCAAATCTTTATGAGAGATGTCGTTACGGAGCTCAGGGACAACATGCGCTGTTCGCGGTTGTACGTATAACCGGACTAAAAATTCAGTGGCTTAAACGTGATTGTTTTGAACATAAGCTGAAAACGAAATCACAGTGATCCTACCAACGACTGTAGTTTCCATCACCTCCCAAAAGACGACGAATCTTCCTGTGTATATTTGTTTAAAATCTTAATATTCTATCAACTCTCTCAGCATGTGTTTGGCTGTTCTCTACTGATGTTACAGCTAAACTCAGGATCAAAGCCTGTGTTGACAGAATACCAAATGTGCCAGTTAATGTATTCAAGCAGCACATTCATTTATAATTTTGAATAAACTCCAAAGCACAATGACTAAGTGTGTATTTTTTTATTTTAATTGTTTGTCAGCTCACACAACTGCCTTGATGAGTATTGATTATTAATAATGTTATTATAATACTCCCAATCAACTACTGCGGAGGGTAAAGGTACTGTTATTTCACCCTTTTGAATTTCGTTGAGGTTGTGTTCACACATCATTAGCTAGTTTGGATCGCTATAACTTGAATGACTGTCAACTGTTGAATGAGTGTTAAGCATGTCAAATCGCGCTTTGTTTACTTCCAACCGGAAGTCGCGCCCACTTTTGACGCAAGGCCTCATGGGGCGTAGGAAACTTGTGGATACTCGATAATGAGATCTGTTTGATTCAAACATTCTTCCATAAATCTTCCTTTGTGTTCAGCAGAACAAATAAACACATAGAGGTTTGGAACAACATGAGGGTGAGTAGCCTAAATACTGACAGAATTTTCATTTTGGGGTGAACTAACGGTTTTCGGAGTCATTCAGCGCCCCCTGGAGGAAGAATTGAGTGTTTGCTGCTCACTGCGACACTCGCATGCGCCGTACGGCAGATGTTTACTACAGTTCTGAACACGTTTGCGGCGGCAACACGGCAGTGGACAGCGTGAGTGTTTTCTTTTGTAAACTTCCTCCTAAAGCTAAGGAAAAAATATTGAGAATTTAGAGCATGTCTTCTTTGATTGTGAAATGGTGCAACCCTTTTGGAGTGAGGTGCAGAACTGGTTAGTGACTAGGAGGGTTGAACTTCCACCTCTCACGGTGAAGTTAATTAGGTTTGGTGTTTGTCTGGATAACAAAGATTGTGAGTTTGTTATTAATTTCTTGTTATGTTTTGGAAAGTTTTTCATACACAAATGCAGATGGTTTAAGTCTAAACCCAACTTTAATCACTGGTTGAATGAGGTGAAACTCTTGTGCAATTCTCTAAAATTAGTTAAAAATCAGAAAGCCCTTAAATTGATTTCTCTTTTGGATATGTTTAAATTAATTTAAAAGTCCCTTGTTATATTTATTTATTTATTTATTTATTTATTTTGTTCCTTCATTGTATTTTTTTGTATTGCTTTTAATTATTTGTTTGTTCTAGTTTTTTTTTTTTCTCTGTTGTGATGCTCAACCTTAGGCTGAATAATTGAGGTTATTTGCTGAGATGTGTTAATGTACCTTGTTGTTTTATGTTGTTGAAGAATAAAAAAAAAGAAAAAAAATTCTTTTGTAAACAAATGTGAAATTCATATATGTCTGTTTAATACTTAGTGTTTAGGTTTAATTATAACAATGAGTAATTATTATTACAAGCACATGACTACATTTTTATTGCACTACAGAACCGAGAATATCGTGTAAATTTTCCGAGCAAAGTTTATTTTCAATGAAAGTCGGATTTACCTCATTAATCACTTTTGTCATCAATTTATGTTCTGCTGTTCTAATTAAGTAGATTATAAAATAACATGTATTTAAGTATATTTAACCCTAAGTCTAACATGTTTCCTGTTATTCCATGCTATTTTTCCTTAGGAATAATACACTATTATTTATAATATTTCTTCGACTGCAGATTAAATAAAGATGCTGTCAGAACTGCATTATTTTAGTTTTATTCATTTTTATTAAATTGTTATAGAGCATGATAACAATAATAACAATAACTTATAGCATAAGAGCGTTTTAGTCATCAGTTAGTTAAATGTATTAATATATAATTGTAGACGAACATAAAGACCAGTTGTTATTTAAATTAATTTCTATATTATGCTGACATTTTTTTTTATTTTTTTTTTACATTAGGCTACTTGGTTACATTTTATTCAAATTGTTGTTGATATCTGAGGAATCTCAGAATGAGTTATAATGAAGAAAGATTATAATTTTTGTGGGATTGTTTTTTTTTTTTAAATCAGTAATTTATGTTTCTTCTCTTGTTTCAGAGTGATCACAGCCCTTTCAAAATAATTCGACAATAAACGCTGGGAATATTCTCATCATCAAGGCTAGAAGTGCATCTGAACACGCAGGAGACACTCCAGGTGAATCTGTGTGCCGTACTAGAGTAAAGATGGACTTTATTAAAAAGGAGATTGAAGACATGAGTGATCCAGAACCATCCAGAATAAAACATGAAGATACTGAGGAACAAATAGGTTGGTGTCCATTCTTGATTCTTCATTGTTGATGCTTTGGTAGATGTGAATTAATAAGCAGTATATGGATGATAAATGATATACATCCAAATGATCATAACCTTGTACAACAGTTGTCAAACATATTTACTATATTAACAATGAATGAACAAATATAAGTGAAAGATCTGATCTCTTGTTTTCTGCTAATAAATAAGGGTTCACTTGAACTGATTCTAACTGTATTTCTGTGTGTTTTAGACCAGGTGAGAGTAAAAGAGGAAAGACAAGAACTGAATGAAGTGAAGGAGGAACATCATAATTTTACAATTCAAAGAACAAAAGCCAAAAAGACGCACACCTGCACTCAGTGTGGAAAGAGTTTCACACATAAAGGACACCTTGACACACACATGAGAATTCACACTGGAGAGAAACCGTATACATGCACTCAGTGTGGAAAGAGTTTTACTCAATCATCAGGTCTCAGTTATCATCTGCTCATTCATTCTGGAGAAAAGCCATTTAACTGTGATCAGTGTGGTAAAGATTTTATTTCATCATCAAATCTAAAACAACACTTGAAAGTTCATTCAGATGAGAGGCCTTATGTGTGTTCTCTCTGTGGAAAGAGTTTTTCACGTCTGGGCGGTTTTAAACAGCACCAGAAAACACATAAAGAAGTGAGAGATTATATGTGCTTTGACTGTGGGGAGAGCTTTACTACATCTCGTGATCTGAAACAGCACCAAAGAATTCATACTGGAGAAAAAACTTACAAGTGCTCATACTGTGACAAGAGATTCAGTCATTCTGGACATCTGAAAAGACACGAGCGAGTTCACACTGGAGAGAAGCCGTACTACTGTACTCAGTGTGGAAAGAGTTTCACCCGATCAAGTTATCTAGTGTATCATATTAGAAAGCATTGTTCTGTGTCACAGTTAGCAAATGTTTTGTTAGATTCACATAAAGTAAATGTGTAGTTAGTGTTGGGGAATTTTAATCTCACATGTATTACATATGATCATTGGGTCTTGAGTTTCTATCTGTTTACCTCCTACAGTATATGTAATAACAGAGGAATGTCTTTTAGTTTTGTTATCCGTGAAGGAGGTAATTTGTCTTTCCGTTATCAAGAGTGGAGTGAGGTACCAGACAACTGGACGGGTCAGAGGTCATCTTAGACTGGGGAGGATAGAGGGGGTTAGCGGTAAATCTAACCTAGCATTTTTAATCCATTGCTTGTGGAATTTTACAGGGCTTCTGGGCGTCACTCTCTTCACAGTGTACCAATCTGTGTTAGCGACTGGGCCTATTCTTGCAAGAATAAACTTCTCTTTTCTTTTATTAATTTGACTCTGAAGTGTCTCTTACGCAGCGATGTCTGTTTATTGAATTTTTGCCTTAACATTAGTTGATCCATTGAGGACTAATTTTGATCAGGCAAAAAATGATCGGGCCAATCAAATTGCCAGGGCGGGCTTTAAACGATGATGGACAGGTGATCTGCAGGGACGTAATCATCACGTTATTAAAGAGCGCGTGTCAAAGATGACTGCAGCTGGAGAATTGAGATGTATAGATTCCGCTGTAAAATAAATCGACAGCTCATTAATTTTAATAGACAAACAGAGAACTGCAATCAAGGCATTTGTCGATCGGAAAGATATTTTTGGCGTCCTTCCAACATGATTCGGGAAAAGTGTAACTTATCAGCTGGCTCTGACGGTCACTAAGAAGATGGGACGTAATGAAAAGCCTGTGGTCGTTGTGGTTTCTCCTTTGGTCGCATTCATAGAGGAGTAAGTAAAAGAAGCGACACTCGTTATTTAACTTCTAAAATAAATAAAGTTAGGCTACGTTCTTTAGTTGACAACTGTATGCAAAGTAGCTGACTTACCGCGTTGCTCTGATTGGTTGTAGGTTTACCGACTATCCAATTGAGTGCAGAGTTGTTGTTTTTCCTGATTCGGTTAAGACACGCCTCATAATCAAAGCCCTACGGAGGAGTTTCACTCATCTTCTGACAGGAATATGAGTATGATGAAGTCAGGCTATAATAAACTAGTGTTGCTGTGAAATGCCGCAAGATTTGTTTTTTATATGTTAGAGAACTATTATTGAAAATTATTTTAATTGAACACTTACTCAAAGAAATAAAAAAATACCTAAATGAAAAGAGACTTGAAGGAAATGCAGAAAAACAACAATCAGGTGCCTCGTTAATCTCCAAAGTGGGTTCCTCACAAATTTGCTCATCCAATTACAGTTAAATAATACAGATGAATAATTCTTGATGCTGTAGACGTGTGTACCCCAGTCTGCAGCTGTGTTTATAAAACATCCAGTGGCAAAGAAGCGTAGAGCTAGACAAAGGGATGCTAAAATGTCTTGAAGTTTCAGGCCTCAAATTCTCCTCCATGTCAATTGCTAGTTGTTGTTTTGCATGTCTAGGAAACCTTAGCTTCTCTAGCAGTTCATTTTCAGAAAGGACTTCTAATGGGTTTGAACGGTCTTTGCAAACTCTTTCTCGTATTATTGCGCTTTCATAAAAGCAAATATTCACCCTGGCAGGGGTTTTCAAAAAATTTCGGTTTCAGTGTGGACGAACGGCATAAAAATACCTGTGTCCGTGTGGACATGGCCTGACTTAAAAAGTAAATAAATACCAGTCTGAAAGAAAAAGAAAAATTAGACGACTAACTTGCAAGATTAATCTTAAATAGATTTATGCAACCGTCCGCAGATGTAACAACAATTGTAATGTAACATACTATGGTAAATAAATGTTATTAATATATACTATGGAGTTTGTTAAAGTGGAGAATGAGGACGTCAGTTATCCAGAAACATGCAAAATAAAACAAAATACTGAAGAACAAACATTCTTGATTCTTCATTATTACTGACTACTGAGGAACATTTTTCATCATATATATTATATCATATCATCAAAGATTACATTTATTGCTGTTACTTTTAGCTTTTGTATTTGATTTAATTTAGATTATTTAATATGTTCATTTTTAGACTTGATGGAAGTAAAAGTGGAAAGGGAAGAACTAAATGAAGAAAGAAACCACTTCACTTTCACTTGCTCTCGGTGTGAAAAGAGTTTTGTGCAAAAAGGGAATCTTACGAATCACATAATTCACAGCGGAAAGAAACCATTTCATAACTATAAAGATAAAAAAATAGTGCATTGTCCCTCAAAAAAATCCAATAATAAAATAAATGCCAAAACAGACCAGAATATTGCCTCAGCATGTCCAGTGTAATGGTAAAATGAAGCTGTGTCTAGATGTATAAAGAAAGACCTGCTGCTCACATTATTTAAAATAATTTGCTTTGTTTGTTGTTCAATGGAAGATACGTTTTCAAATAAATGCATTAAATGGAAATATGTAGGCATATGTTAATACTTGTACATGGTCCCTTTTCTAATAAATAAATTAAACACACAAACAAACAAAAATCAAAAAAGTTCATTTGTAAACAAAAATTATGTAGCTATTCTCTGAGAGTCAAATGTTGCTTTTGTCCCTTTATTTGCTGTGAAATGGCAAAAAAGAATAAAAGTTTGATTTTTCAGATTTAGAGGAAACTATCTCCATAAATAGTTTAATCACATGGTTCAAACTGTGTTTGTTTTCTTACTGTGTGTGTTTTAACGCATCACCAGAGATTTATTTTGTGGATTTTTTGTTTGTTATTTGGTCTTACTATATTTAAACTATAATACTTTGTTTGTAGACTGAACTACAAATGGGTATTTTGGCCTTTAAGGTTTCGGTTGTCGGAGTCATTCAGCGCCTCCTGGAGGAAGAATTGAGTGTTTGCTGCTCAATGCGACACTCGCATGCGCCGTACGGCAGATGTTTACTACAGTTCTGAACACGTTTGCGGCGGCAACACGGCAGTGGACAGCGTGAGTATTTTCTTTTGTAAACAAATGCGAAATTCATATATGTCTGTTTAATATTTAGTGTTTAGATTTAATTATAACAATGAGTAATTATTATTACAAGCACATGATTACATTTTTATTGCACTACAGAACCGAGAATATCGTGTAAATGTTCCGAGCAAAGTTTATTTTCAATGAAAGTAGGATTTACCTCATTAATCACTTTTGTCATCAATTTATGTTCTGCTGTTCTAAATAAGTAGATTATAAAATAACATATATTTAAGTATATTTAACCCTAAGTCTAACATGTTTCCTGTTATTCCATGCTATTTTTCGTTAGGAATAATACACTATTATTTATAATATTTCTTCGACTGTAGATTAAATAAAGATTCTGTCAGAACTGCATTATTTTAGTTTTATTCATTTTTATTAAATTGTTATAGAGCATGATAACAATAATAACAATAACTTATAGCATAAGAGCGTTTTATTCATCAGTTAGTTAAATGTATTAATATATAATTGTAGACGAACATAAAGACCAGTTGTTATTTATATTAATTTCTATATTATGCTGACATTTTTTTGTTTAGTTTTTTTTACATTAGGCTACTTGGTTACATTTTATTCAAATTGTTGTTGATATCTGAGGAATCTCAGAATGAGTTATAATGAAGAAAGATTATAATTTTTGTGGGATTATTTTTTTTTAATTAGTAATGTATGTTTCTTCTCTTGTTTCAGAGTGATCACAGCCCTTTCAAAATAATTCAGCAATAAATACTGGGAATATTCTCATCATCAAGGCTAGAAGTGCATCTGAACACGCAGGAGACACTCCAGGTGAATCTGTGTGCCGTACTAGAGTAAAGATGGACTTTATTAAAGAGGAGATTGAAGACATGACTGATCCAGAACCATCCAGAATAAAACATGAAGATACTGAGGAACAAACAGGTTGGTGTCCATTCTTGATTCTTCATTGTTGACGCTTTGGTAGATGTGAATTAATAAGCAGAATATGGATGATAAATGATATACATCCAAATGATCATAACCTTGTACAACAGTTGTCAAACATATTTACTATATTAACAATGAATGAACGAAATATAAGTGAAAGATCTGATCTCTGTTGTTTTCTGCTATTAAATAAGGGTTCACTTGAACTGATTCTAACTGTATTTCTGTGTGTTTTAGACCAGGTGAGAGTGAAAGAGGAAAGACAAGAAATGAATGAAATGGAGGAGGAACATCGTAACTTTACAATTCAAAGAACAAAAGCCAAAAAGACGCACACCTGCACTCAGTGTGGAAAGAGTTTCTCACAGAAAGGAAACCTTAACACACACATGAGAATTCACACGGGAGAGAAATCGTATACATGCACTCAGTGTGGAAAGAGTTTCACACAGAACGGAGACCTTAAAACACACTTGAGAATTCACACTGGAGCAAAACCGTATACATGCACTCAGTGTGGAAAGAGTTTTACTCAATCATCAGGTCTCAGTGATCATCTGCGCATTCACTCTGGAGAAAAGCCATTTAACTGTGATCAGTGTGGTAAAAATTTTAGTTCATCATCAAATCTAAAATCACACCTGAAAGTTCATTCAGATGAGAAGCCTTATGTGTGTTCTCTCTGTGGAAAGAGTTTTTCACGGCTGGATCATTTGAAACTGCACCAGAAAACACACAATGAACTGAGAGATTATATGTGCTTTGACTGTGGGAAGAGCTTTACTAGATCTGATCATCTGAATCGGCACCAAATAATTCATACTGGAGAAAGACCTTACAAGTGCTCATATTGTGACAAGAGTTTCACTCATTCTGGATCTCTGAAATCACACGAGCGAATTCACACTGGAGAGAAGGCGTACGACTGTACTCAGTGTGGGAAGAGTTTCACCCGATCAAGTAGTCTAGGGACTCATATTAGAAAGCATTGTTCTACGTCACAGTGAACAAATATTTTGTTAGATTCACATAAAGTAAATGTGTAGTTAGTGTTGGGGAATTTTAATCTCACATGTATTACATATGATCATTGGGTCTTGAGTTTCTATCTGTTTACCTCCTACAGTATATGTAATAACAGAGGAATGTCTTTTAGTTTTGTTATCTGTGAAGGAGGTAATTTGTCTTTCTGTTATCAAGAGTGGAGTGAGGTACCAGAGAACTGGACGGGTCAGAGGTCATCTTAGACTGGGGAGGATAGAGGGGGTTAGCGGTAAATCTAACCTAGCATTTGAATCCATTGCTTGTGGAATTTTACAGGGCTTCTGGGCGTCACTCTCTTCACAGTGTACCAATCTGTGTTAGCGACTGGGCCTATTCTTGCAAGAATAAACTTCTCTTTTCTTTTATTAATTTGACTCTGAAGTGTCTCTTACGCAGCGATGTCTGTTTATTGAATTTTTGCCTTAACATTAGTTAACTAATAAACTTAGCCTGGATGCCAGCCCGAACTCCGCCCACAACATTTTTTGGTCGGGAAGTTCGGTCTGGACTCGATCTATTGAGGACTAATTTTGATCAAGCAAAAAATGATCGGGCCAATCAAATTGCCAGGGCGGGCTTTAAACGATGATGGACAGGTGATCTGCAGGGACGTAATCATCACGTTATCAAAGAGCGCGTGTCAAAGATGACATCAGCTGGAGAATTGAGATGTATAGATTCCGCTGTAAAATAAATCGACAGCGCATTAATTTTAATAGACAAACAGAGAACTGCAATCAAGGTATTTGTCGATCGGAAAGATATTTTTGGCGTCCTTCCAACATGATTCGGGAAAAGTGTAACTTATCAGCTGGCTCTGACGGTCGCTAAGAAGATGGGACGTAATGAAAAGCCTGTGGTCGTTGTGGTTTCTCCTTTGGTCGCATTCATAGAGGAGTAAGTAAAAGAAGCAACAATCGTTATTTAACTTCTAAAATAAATAAAGTTAGGCTACGTTCTTTAGTTGACAACTGTATGCAAAGTAGCTGACTTACCGCGTTGCTCTGATTGGTTGTAGGTTTATCGACTATCCAATTGAGTGCAGAGTTGTTGTTTTTCCTGATTCGGTTAAGACACGCCTCATAATCAAAGCCATACGGAGGAGTTTCACTCATCTTCTGACAATGTTACTAATACATACTGGAGTTTGTTAAAGTGGAGAATGAGGACGTCAGTTATCCAGAAACATGCAAAATAAAACAAAATACTGAAGAACAAACATTCTCGATTCTTCATTATTAATGACTACTGAGGAATATTTTTAATCATATATCATATCAAAGGTTACATTTATTGTTGTTACTTTTAGCTTTTGTATTTGATTTAATTTAGATGATTTAATATGTTCCCTTTTAGACTTGATGGAAGTAAAAGTGGAAAGGGAAGAACTAAATGAAGAAAGAAACCACACAGTTTTGTGCAAAAAGGGAATCTGACGAATCACATAATTCACAGTGGAAAGAAACCATTTCATAACTATAAAGATAAAAAAAATTGTGCAGTGTCCCTCAAACAATCTAATAATAAAATAAATACCACAACAGACCAGAATATTGCCTCAGCATGTCCAGTATAATGATAAAATGAAGCTGTGTCTAGATGTACATGTATAAAGAAAAACCTGCGGCTCACATTATTTAAAATAATTTGCTTTGTTTGTTGTTCAATGGAAAATACGTTTTCAAACAAATGCATTAAATGGAAATATGTAGGCATATGTTAATACTTGTTCGTGGTACCTTTTCTAATAAAGAAATTAAACAAACAAACAAAAAGCAAAAAAGTTCATTTGTAAACAAAATTATGTACCTATTCTCTGAGAGTCAAATGTTGCTTTTGTCCCTTTACTTGCTGTGAAATGGCAAAAAAGAAAAAAAAAGAATGGTTTGATTTTTCAGATTTAGAGGAAACCATCTCCATAAATAGTTTAATCACACGGTTCAAACTGTGTTTGTTTTCTTGCTGTGTGTGTTTAACGCATCACCGGAGATTTATCTTGTGGATTTTTTGTTTGTTATTTGGTCTTACTATATTTAAACTATAATACTTTGTTTGTAGACTGAACTACAAAAGTGTATTTTGGTCTTTAAGGTTTCGGTTTTCGGAGTCATTCAGCGCCTCCTGGAGGAAGAATTGAGTGTTTGCTGCTCAATGCGACACTCGCATGCGCCGTACGGCAGATGTTTACTACAGTTCTGAACACGTTTGCGGCGGCAACACGGCAGTGGACAGCGTGAGGATCTTTTGTAAACAAATGCGAAATTAATTT
The DNA here is from genome assembly GCF_016745375.1 of Pimephales promelas. Next base: position 1,322,735 of record NW_024121899.1, read on the forward strand.
ATGTCTGTTTAATATTTAGTGTTTAGGTTTTAATTATAGCAATAAGTAATTATAATTATAAGCACATGACTGCATTTCTTTTTTTGCACCACAGAACCGAGAATATCGTGTAATTCGTCTGAGCAAAGTTTATTTTCAATGAATGTCGGATTTACCTCATTAATCACGTTGGTCATCAATTTATGTCCTGCTTTTTTATAAAATAACATATATTTGAGTGTTTTTAAGCCTAAATTTAACTTGTTTCCTGTTATTCCATGCTATTTTTCGGTAGGAATAATACACTATTTTTATTTTTTAAATATTTCTTCGACTGTAGATTAAATAAAGAACTGCTTTATTTTAGTTTCATTCATTTTCATTATATTGTTCCTAGAGCATAAGAGCATTTTATTCACCAGTCAGTTAAATGTAGACAAACATGAAGATCGGTTGTTATTTATATATAATGCTGAATTTTTAAATTTACATTACTTCGTTACAGTTTCTTCAAAATGTTGTTGATATCTGAGGAATCTCCGAATGAGTTATAATGAAGAAAGATAATAACTTTTGTGGAATTGTTTTTTTTTTTTTTTAAATCAGTAATTTATGTTTCTTCTCTTGTTTCAGAGTGATCACAGCCCTTTCAAAATAATTCAGCAATAAATGCTGGGAATATTCTCATCATCAAGGCTAGAAGTGCATCTGAACACGCAGGAGACACTCCAGGTGAATCTGTGTGCCGTACTAGAGTAAAGATGGAGTTTATTAAAGAGGAGATTGAAGACATGACTGATCCAGAACCATCCAGAATAAAACATGAAGATACTGAGGAACAAACAGGTTGGTGTCCATTCTTGATTCTTCATTGTTGATGCTTTGATAGATGTGAATTAATAAGCAGTATATGGATGATACATGATATACATCCAAATGATCATAATAACCTTGTATATAACAGTTGTCAAACATGTTTATTATATTAACCCTTGTGCATCAATTAAAAAAAGTTACACATAGGTAAAAAGAGGACAAAAATGTCCATGTCAAAAAACTGTCATAAAAATGTGACGCTTTGGAGCACAGACTTAAGTTTGGTATCATTTTAAAGACGACCCATTGCAGAGTATTGCTGAAGTAAAAAAATAATAATAAGTAAATTTAAAAAAAAAGTTATATAGGTACAAGTTTATGAAAATTATTTATTAAAAAATATTTTATATAAAATATATATAAATCAGGTTGAACTCAAAACTGCAATAAAATTAAAGCAATAAATCTAAATAGATTGTTTTCCTAATTTGAGGATGATATCTCAAAAAATGAGCTTTCGGTAACAGTTTGTTTGGGCGTAGTAACATATTTTTCCCATTGGGTGCCAGCAAAACCCCACTGGAGCTCACAGTGATTGGATTAGTTATTTGCAGTTTTTCTCTCTCAGTCTTACAGACACACACATGCACACACACACATATATTTTTTATAACACACATACTAACCACACTCTGACATCCATACCAACACACCCACACAAATATTGTTGCATAATTTATCCAGTTTGCTCTGTAGTATGCGAACCAGAAAACAGGAATAAAGCGATATTTGTTTTATAGGCCAAACTTAAAAAAAATGACACCATCTGATAAAAAATAGTAAAAAATAACATTTTGAAACCTTGCCATCAGAATGAAAGCCTCTTAACAAAGATTGCATAATTTTATAGTTAACTGAACCGGGGATTAAAAATGGCAGTTTTAATGGGTTTCAATGGGGACATTTTTGACCAAAAGGTGCTGAGAGGGAGTATTTTTTGTACCTAATGCAAAAAAATATTTTTTAAAGAAAATGACGGTGAAATAATAAAATTCCAATAAAAATACACACCTGTGCCAAATTTTTTGCAGTTAGCTTTAACACAGGCAAAGTGATCAAAAAAACAAAACTGAAAAGGACAAAAATGTCCATAAGGATGCACAAGGGTTAACAATGAATGAATAAATAACAAGTGAAAGATCTGATCTCTGTTGCTTTCTGCTATTAATTAAGGGTTCACTTGAACTGATTCTTCACAGATAATGTGTTTCTGTGTGTTTTAGACCAGGTGAGAGTGAAAGAGGAAAGACAAGAACAGAATGAAGTGGAGGAGGAACATCGTAACTTTACAATTCAAAGAACAAAAGCCAAAAAGACGCACACCTGCACTCAGTGTGAAAAGAGTTTCAGAGAGAAAAGATACCTTAACTCACACGTGAGAATTCACACTGGAGAGAAACCGAATACATGCACTCAGTGTGGAAAGAGTTTCACACAGAAAGGACACCTTAACTCACACATGAGGATTCACACTGGAGCAAAACCATATACATGCACTCAGTGTGGAAAGAGTTTTGCTCAAGCATCAACTCTCAGTTATCATCTGCGCATTCACTCTGGAGAAAAGCCATTTAACTGTGATCAGTGTGGTAAAGATTTTATTTCATCATCAAATCTACTCCAACACCTGAAAGTTCATTCAGATGAGAAGCCTTATGTGTGTTTTCTCTGTGGAAAGAGTTTTTCACGGCTGAAAAGTTTTAAACAGCACCAGAAAACACACAATGAAGTGAAAGATTATTTGTGCTTTGACTGTGGGAAGAGCTTTAAAATATCTGATCATCTGAAACGGCACCAAAGAATTCATACTGGAGAAAGACCTTACAAGTGCTCATACTGTGACAAGAGATTCACTCATTCTGGACACCTGAAAGAACACGAGCGACTTCATACTGGAGAGAAGCCGTACTACTGTACTCAGTGTGGAAAGAGTTTCACCCGATCAAGTAGTCTAGTGACTCATATTAGAAAGCATTGTTCTGTGTCACAGTGAGCAAATGTTTTGTTAGATTCACATAAAGTAAATGTGTAGTTAGTTAACTAATAAACTTAGCCTGGATGCCAGCCCGAACTCCGCCCACAACATTTTTTGGTCGGGAAGTTCGGTCTGGACTCGATCCATTGAGGACTAATTTTGATCAGGCAAAAAATGATCGGGCCAATCAAATTGCCAGGGCGGGCTTTAAACGATGATGGACAGATGATCTGCAGGGACGTAATCATCACGTTATTAAAGAGCGCGTGTCAAAGATGACTTCAGCTGGAGAATTGAGATTTATAGATTCCGCTGTAAAATAAATCGACAGCGCATTAATTTTAATAGACAAACAGAGAACTGCAATCAAGGTATTTGTCGATCGGAAACATATTTTTGGCGTCCTTCCAACATGATTCGGGAAAAGTGTAACTTATCAGCTGGCTCTGACGGTCGCTAAGAAGATGGGACGTAATGAAAAGCCTGTGGTCGTTGTGGTTTCTCCTTTGGTCGCATTCATAGACGAGTAAGTAAAAGAAGCGACACTCGTTATTTAACTTCTAAAATAAATAAAGTTAGGCTACGTTCTTTAGTTGACAACTGTATGCAAAGTAGCTGACTTACCGCGTTGCTCTGATTGGTTGTAGGTTTACCGACTATCCAATTGAGTGCAGAGTTGTTGTTTTTCCTGATTCGGTTAAGACACGCCTCATAATCAAAGCCCTACGGAGGAGTTTCACTCATCTTCTGACAGAAGTATTTTTTTTTTTATATGTTAGAGAACAAGAATATTATTGAAAATGATTTTAATTGAACACTTACTCAAAGAAATAAATAAAAAATACCTAAATGAAAAGAGACTTGAAGGAAATGCAGAAAAACAACAATCAGGTGCCTCGTTAATCTCCAAAGTGGGTTCCTCACAAATTTGCTCATCCAATTACAGTTAATAATACAGATGAATAATTCTTGATGCTGTAGACGTGTGTACCCCAGTCTGCAGCTGTGTTTATAAAACATCCAGTGGCAAAGAAGCGTAGAGCTAGACAAAGGGATGCTAAAATGTCTTGAAGTTTCAGGCCTCAAATTCTCCTCCATGTCAATTGCTAGTTGTTGTTTTGCATGTCTTGGAAACCTTAGCTTCTCCAGCAGTTCATTTTCAGAAAGGACTTCTAATGGGTTTGAACGTTCTTTGCAAACTCTTTCTCGTATTATTGCGCTTTCATAAAAGCAAATATTCACCCTGGCAGGGGTTTTCAAAAAATTTCGGTTTCAGTGTGGACGAACGGTGTTCTGTCGATCTGTCCTACCTTGTCAGATTTTCCTACCGTAGCGCAAAATTATAGCCATATCTATCGGTTCATCCTACCTCGTCGTAAAATCCTACTGAGCGTTTACTTCGCGTCTGTGACTAGTAGCCTACATAAAATATTTCAGTGTAACTTTGCCGAATTTTCTTATTAGGCTATGTTACGGTGATTTTACATTGAAAAGTAAGTTACCTCTTCAGATTGTCCTATGAAATAAACGGTAGGATGATTTTACGTTGCAAAATACCTCATCAGATTGTGCTACCAGTATGAAATAAACGAGTAGTATGATTTTACAGTGCAAAATGCCTCATCAGATTGTCCTACCAGTATGAAATAAACGAGTAGTATGATTTTACAGTGCAAAATGCCTCATCAGATTGTCCTACCAGTATGAAATAAACGAGTAGTATAATCATAATATCATAATCATATAATCGTGTGTTTATATTTTACACCAAACAATCAAATCAATTCGCCGCCAATTCATCAATTTAATGTGAGAGTAAACAGTTCTCATTACTGCTATTATATCTTTGTATAGTAATAATTGACATAAATAGTGAAAAAAGATCTCGCGCAAGTAGTAAAATATTATGGGCGTGTTGTTCAGCGTGACAAAAATGACGTATTATTGATGTGCGCATGCGCAGTAAGACTTGGTAGGACAATGGCTGCGTTCCAAACCGCATACTCAATGAGTAGGTACTTAATTTCAATAAGTACTTACTCATCGAGCGCTAAAAGAGTAGGTACTTTATAGCCAAATCTCGTTGAGTATGAATGCGAACCGGACATCTGCCATGTTGACGTTATCATGTGACCTACTACGCGTTATCACAAGCGCAACACCTTCATGCAATAAAAAAAAAATATGAACGATACGTTTAATTAATCTACCTATAAATATCTTGATATTGATGAAACTTGCTCATTTTGTTGTGGTATTGTTGAAGAAACAGCTGCCTATTTATTTTGTGAATACATTTAGGGTTGATTTAAGTTGTTATATTTTAAACCCTACTGACCAACAGTGTTATTCTAACGATACATTTTTTTTATTAAGAAACCCCAAAATCATCATCTCTTGATTATGTTGTTAATTTCTTTATTTTATACCCAAAAAGTTTCTCCTTTAAGTTTTCCTTTTTCTTCATGAATTTACCTCGTTTCATCCCTCAGATATAACAACTTTTTTATGTATTATGAAGAACTATAATGAAGATATTTAGCCTTTTTTATTGTTCTTATTTCCTGTGTATAAATATAATTTTATGTCATATTATGTACACAAACCAATGATCTTTATATTTTCTGTTTTGTCACTATGATTGTTACATAAACTATAGTATCTTTCCATGATCTTGCATATAATACGTTTAAATTATATGAGCGACAGGTGCTCTAACACTTCATAACATCAGTAACTTCACAGCACAACCTAGAACAGCGTTTGTAATGTCTGCACAAAGGAGACGGGCAGCTGCTTGAAGATCTCTTTTGGAGAAAACTGTTGATTTTATACTCCAAAAATGTAAGTATCACTGCTTAAAAATTAATATTACCTCAGAATGAATTTCATTGTTAGCCCACCCCAAAACTTAAACAAAATAATAATATTAAATGCTGACCAATACTTATATAACTTTTTATATACTAAAAATATAATTTAATAAAACAAGCAAAATGTAATTTGTTTTGTAATATGACAGTAATGCATGAATTCATTTATATTGCTAAATGCAGTGAAACATCTCAATTGTCAGTCAATCGATGAATTAATGCATAAATTAATTACATTTTATATACTGACAACAATAAGAAACATGAATAAATGAGTAAAAGAACAAATAAAAGTAAATAAAAGTAACCATCACAATAAACAAATGCATATACAAGTCAACACATGAAACAGCTTTATTCAAACTACAAGCATGTATTTACAGGCACTGAACCCCAAACCCTACTGCCGACTCAACACAGCGGTTCCCATTCATTGATGACAGCATTCAGCATCATGAGCCTCTCTCCACCGGATAAACAGACGCGTGTTCTCCTGTCCCTGTAACATGCAGACAAGATTCACATTACGAGCTCAACACTGCATTTACATGTTGAGGTTGATGTGTTAACTCACTTTTAATCCAACTTAAATGTTCCTCAATATATCAACACCAATAAGGGACAAATTAAATATATATCATGTTTAGTTACTTTATATATGTTTTTATTCACAGCACATAATTTTTCTAATGTAAGCAGTGTTGACAACAGTGAATTATCCTACATAATAGCACACACATGTATTTTTCATGTTGGGATGTGCTCACCTGCAATACTTATACAATATTTTCCTTCCTGATGTAAATAGACATTTTAAATAAGCGTTTTTAAGATGTATGGTTATGTAAATACACGTTGGAAACGTAACTTTACGGTTACTGGAGCTCCCCTGTTATCAATACATAATAAAACGTGTTTACAGCAAAATCACAACTATACTATACTGTCTAACTCCTTTAGACGTTCAACAGTTAAAACGTTTACTCTATAGTAGTTTAACACATACGATTTAAACCGTATTTACTCACATTTGAAAACCCCCGCGTCGCTTATCTCCGCGATGTTGATATTGACGTATCCTCTCGCGTGGCCTCCTGGGATAGATGAGTATCATGAGTAGCCGTGGAAAAGCACTCAAAAATCTGGGCGGAAGCAGTAAGCCATCCGGGAACTTCTCGCCTACTCTTTTTATGAAAACTGATGTTTGGAACGTACTGCTTCCTTCACGTACTGTTTTCGCCTACTATATAGTAGGAAAGTAGGCATATTGGAACGCACTTAAGTCCGAATCTCGCGACAATTGCTACGTCACCCAGGTAATTCTCGCCTACTCTTTTGGATTCATTCATACTTTTTTGCTCGCCTACTCTTTTTCCCATACTAAATAGTAGGGAAGTATGCGGTTTGGAACGCAGCCAATCTGACGGGTAGGATGGAATGTCAGAACAACGGCATAAAAATACCTGTGTCCGTGTGGACATGGCCTGAGTTAAAAAGTAAATAAATACCAGTCTGAAAGAAAAAGAAAAATTAGACGACTAACTTGCAAGATTAATCTTAAATAGATTTATGCAACCGTCCGCAGATGTAACAATAATTGAAATCTATGTGACATACTATGGTAAATAAATGTTCCTAATACATACTATGGAGTTTGTTAAAGTGGAGAATGAGGACGTCAGTTATCCAGAAACATGCAAAATAAAACAAAATACTGAAGAACAAACATTCTCGATTCTTCATTATTACTGACTACTGAGGAACATTTTTCATCATATATATTATATCATATCATCAAAGATTACATTTATTGCTGTTACTTTTAGCTTTTGTATTTGATTTAATTTAGATTATTTAATATGTTCCCTTTTAGACTTGATGGAAGTAAAAGTGGAAAGGGAAGAACTAAATGAAGAAAGAAACCACTTCACTTTCACTTGCTCTCGGTGTGAAAAAAGTTTTGTGCAAAAAGGGAATCTTACGAATCACATAATTCACAGTGGAAAGAAACCATTTCATAACTATAAAGATTAAAAAAAAGTGCATTGTCCCTCAAACAATCTAATAATAAAATAAATACCAAAACAGACCAGAATATTGCCTCAGCATGTCCAGTATAATGATAAAATGAAGCTGTGTCTAGATGTACATGTATAAAGAAAGACCTGCTGCTCACATTATTTAAAATAATTTGCTTTGTTTGTTGTTCAATGGAAAATACGTTTTCAAATAAATGCATTAAATGGAAATATGTAGGCATATGTTAATACTTGTACATGGTCCCTTTTCTAAAACAAAAACAAAAAAGAATGGTTTGATTTTTCAGATTTAGAGGAAACTATCTCCATAAATAGTTTAATCACACGGTTCAAACTGTGTTTGTTTTCTTACTGTGTGTGTTTTAACGCATCACTGGAGATTTATCTTGTGGAATTTTTGTTTGTTATTTGGTCTTACTATATTTAAACTATAATACTTTGTTTGTAGACTGAACTACAAAAGGATATTTTGGTCTTTTAAGGTTTCGGTTTTCGGAGTCATTCAGCGCCTCCTGGAGGAAGAATTGAGTGTTTGCTGCTCAATGCGACACTCGCATGCGCCGTACGGCAGATGTTTACTACAGTTCTGAACACGTTTGCGGCGGCAACACGGCAGTGGACAGGGTGAGATCTTTTGTAAACAAATGCGAAATTAATTTATGTCTGGTTAATATTTAGTGTTTAGGTTTAATTATATCAATAAGTAATTATAATTATAAGCACATGACTGCATTTCTATTGCACCACAGAACCGAGAATATCGTGTAATTCGTCTGAGCAAAGTTTATTTTCAATACATACATGAAGGTCGGATTTACCTCATTAATCACGTTGGTCATAAATTTATGTCCTGCTTTCTTATAAAATAACATATATTTGAGTGTTTTTAAGCCTAAATTTAACTTCTTTCCTGTTATTCCATGCTATTTTTCGGTAGGAATAATACACTATTTTTATTTTTTAAATATTTCTTCGACTGTTGATTAAATAAAGAACCGCTTTATTTTAGTTTTATTCATTTTCATTATATTGTTCCTAGAGCATAAGAGCATTTTATTCACCAGTCAGTTAAATGTAGACAAACATGAAGATCGGTTGTTATTTATATATAATGCTGAATTTTTAAATTTACATTACTTCGTTACAGTTTCTTCAAATTGTTGTTGATATCTGAGGAATCTCAGAATGAGTTATAATGAAGAAAGATAATAACTTTTGTGGATTTTTTTTTTTTTAATCGGTAATTTATGTTTCTTCTCTTGTTTCAGAGTGATCACAGCCCTTTCAAAATAATTCAGCAATAAATACTGGGAATATTCTCATCATCAAGGCTAGAAGTGCATCTGAACACGCAGGAGACACTCCAGGTGAATCTGTGTGCCGTACTAGAGTAAAGATGGACTTTATTAAAGAGGAGATTGAAGACATGAGTGATCCAGAACCATCCAGAATAAAACATGAAGATACTGAGGAAGAAATAGGTTGGTGTCCATTCTTGATTCTTCATTGTTGATGCTTTGGTAGATGTGAATTAATAAGCAGTATATGGATGATAAATGATATACATCCAAATGATCATAACCTTGTATATAGCAGTTATATAACAAACTAGTGAGACAAACACTACAGCGAGATGGCTGCATACACAAGCACCGTGGCCACTGGTCAGTAGCGGAGTGGCATTCCGGAGAGACGGGACTTTTCCAAGTGGGCCGCAAGTGTTTCGAGGCCGCGAGTGCCGGTCTGATAGTTATACATTACAAGTTCTTGGCAAGACCATCCGGCGGCATGTACACAATAGTCTCTGCAACGACGATCGATTGAAGTGCGAGTCCGAGTGAAGATGGTGCGTCCAAATCATAGACTGTAAAAAATAAATCCAAATCCACTGATAGATAACAGATAACAGCGGAAAAGAGCGCTCCACTTGATTTAAAAAACAACAAATCTTAACGCTAGATCTCTTATTTTATTGCGAACTAAATTGATTCTCTGCTAGTTAACTGGAGATGTTTTCCAGTTACTTTCCAGAACTTTCCCCCCAACTTTAATAGATGGCATAAACAATTTGCAAGCTGCTAAAATAAAGCATACGAAACATCAGCTAAAATGATCCATAGGCTATTATAATCAGAGCATGTGGATGTTTGTCAGTGATTTTTTTATATTAGGTTAGTACAGAATTTAAAGAGCACAGACCTACGCAAATGAGGTGGATGTGAAACACCTTGTAAGAAATACTTTTCCTTTTCAGGAAAATTGTCAAAATCGCAATACTTGACTTGGTATCGGTATCTAAACAATAATTTTGGTATCGTGACAACACTGTCAAACATTTTTACTATATTAACATTGAATGACAGAGCAAAAAGTGAAAGATCTTTGTTGTTTCCTGCTAATAAATAAGGGTTCACTTGAACTGATTCTAACTGTATTTCTGTGTGTTTTAGACCAGGTGAGAGTGAAAGAGGAAAGACAAGAACTGAATGAAGTGGAGGAGGAACATCATAACTTTACAATTCAAAGAACAAAAGCCAAAAAGACGCACACCTGCACTCAGTGTGGAAAGAGTTTCACACATAAAGGACACCTTAAAACACACATGAGAATTCACACTGGAGAGAAACCGTATCCATGCACTCAGTGTGGAAAGAGTTTCAAACGTAAAGGAGACCTTAACTCACACATGAGAATTCACACTGGAGAAAAAACGCATACATGCACTCAGTGTGGAAAGAGTTTCACACATAAAGGAAACCTTAACACACACATGAGAACTCACACTAAAGAGAAACCGTATACATGCACTCAGTGTGGAAAGAGTTTCAAACGTAAAGGAGATCTTAACACACACATGAGAATTCACACTGGAGAGAAAACGTATACATGCACTCGGTGTGGAAAGAGTTTCACACATAAAGGAAACCTTAACACACACATGAGAACTCACACTGGAGAGAAACCGTATACATGCACTCAGTGTGGAAAGAGCTTTTCTCATGCATCAACTCTCAGTGCTCATCTGCTCATTCACTCTGGAGAAAAGCCATTTAACTGTGATCAGTGTGGTAAAGATTTTATTTCATCATCAAAACTAAAAGATCACCTAAACATTCATTTAGGTGAGAGGCCTTATGTGTGTTCTCTCTGTGGAAAGAGTTATTCAAGGCAGGACAGTTTTAAACAGCACCAGAAAACACACAAATTGATATATCATTTGTGCTTTGACTGTGGGAAGAGCTTTACTACATCTTTTCATCTGAAACTGCACCAAAGAATTCATACTGGAGAAAAACCTTACAAGTGCCCACAGTGTGACAAGAGTTTCGCTGAGTCTGGATACCTGAAATTACACAAGCGATTTCACACTGTAGTGAAGCCGTACGACAATTCTAGTAGTCTAGTGACTCATATTAGAAAGCATTGTTCTGTGTCACAGTGAGCAAATGTTTTGTTAGATTCACATAAAGTAGCCTAAATGTGTAGTTAGTTAACTAATAAACTAGTGTTGCTGTGAAATACCATGAGATTAGTGTTTTATAAGTTTGAGAACAAGAATATTATTGATGTAGACCCTGAATTGATGTATCGTTTCTTTTGTGTTCTGCTAGCAGAAATATAGTAGCTATGTCCTGAAATATGGGCCAGGTCAATTGTCCCTGGAAACAACTTTTCTTTTTTCTTTTTGTATTAATATGTGTTTATAAAATGTGAGGTGTTGAAATATCCTCTGTTGTGAGTAGCCCTTGAACCTCCCTGGTCATCACAGTCCCGCCCACAGCCGGTGCCGGAAGTAAAAATTCAATACAGATTCTCCATTGACATTTGAGATACAAGCCATAAAAACGTAACCATACATGGTAGACTTAAAACCAGCTACGGCTGTACTAAGCGATTGTATATGCTCATATAAATGCCAAACGTTCATGGGGCACTATAACCTTGTTTTAAGATAAATGCCTTTTATTCGCGATGTATTGGCTAAGTACTTCATTACCCACAATCCCGCAGTGATGCATCTGATTGGTGGAAGTCGTGTCACGTGTCCAAAACCCCGCGAAGGTACGTGAAGACTGAAGATCATGACGTAGGGCTAAAGTTTATTGGTCGGACCTCTGAGGCGCCCCCGCGCCATTGGATGTTCAGTTGCGCAGCCCAGCCAATGAGCGAGCCAGATGCTCAATGTTTTAGCATGTGCATAAGCTTCAGTAAATCGATGGAAAGGAGTTTCCCTGCACATTCACTATATAAAATTCACTTTGAGGAAAAAGTTCACGTGGCCGCCGTCAGATTTGGAAGTCACTCAAAAGGCTTTCACTGTGGCTTCAGTCAACTTTAGTGAGTCACGGTGGTTTATGGGAGGAGTAGTTCCCTTTTTTTATTTTATCTTTGTTTTTTCACTCGAAATGATATGTTGTATGCGTATGAGTTATCCTCAGACATGCTCTAAAACTCTTTAGATATGGATTTTAAAAAATGTCAATGGGAGAAATGAATGGGAAATTTACTTCCGGCAGCAGCGCTCCCTCGGGCTGTGGGCGGGATACTGTGATGCTCTATTGGGTGGCCAGGTGTCAGTTTTGTTTATTATCCAATCAGGTTTTTGTGGGGGCGGGACTAAAAGAGAAAATGCGCAAAGGCGGAAAAATATTTAAAAGCTAGTTAAGTTAGTTAGTTGTAAGTTCTTTATTATTGATTACATTAATAGTACATTAATTATTGGGTATGTACAATAAAAATGCATACACACAATCTTATCACTGACTCGGAAACCTTTATTTATTATACAAGCACCACTTACCCTGTAACCACATGACACACCAGTTGTGTCAGATTAAACGTGATTTAATGACTCGTAAATGTATGTAAATGTAAAAAAACAAAGACACCTACATCTTGGATGCCATTGAGGTAAGCTAAAACATATCAAAAATTAATTTCAAAGTGAACTGTTCCTTTATTTTTTTTTTTTATAAATGTTCAAATAGACATAACAGTTAGGCATATAAACAAAAACAAAAAAAAACTTTTGTGGCAGATAAACAAAAACAAAAAAACTTTTTTTTGTCCTATTTAAGATATTTTTTAAATTGCCTTAGTGGTGTACGTAACCTGATCAGAAAATATGAGAAGCGCCATGGCATTTTGTATATAATTAAAATGAAAAGTGATGCATAGAGAACTGAACTGGCTTCTAGTAACATCAAGATGAATAAAAAGCACTTTTATATTATTGGAGTATTTTTTTCAGTGCTGATGAAAATATAAAAGTTTAAACACATTTTTGCTTAAATAACACTTTGTAATTTTTATACTGCGTCTTACAAGACTTGCAAAACCAAAATCTAGTGTTGAGGGACCTATTAACTGAGTAAAGGAAATAATATGTAGGAAGTATAATCAACAAATGTGCACTTATAATGTATAAATAATGTTTTTTTGTGCTAACGTTTTGAGATAACTTGAGTAAACATGTCTCTGGAAGAATGTTTTTTCCCCAAAGGGGCGAGCCCGATTTGTGTGAGAGCAGATCCGGAGGTGCAAGACTCGATCTGTGAAAGCCTCACACTACCAGATAGTCTGCGCCGAACATCGGAACCGATCGAGGTAATCAACAACATTTTTCTCAGATTCTCTTGAGGGGAAAATCGGGCATAAATCAGCCTGAAACTCCGTAGCCCTCAAACCGTATTCACTTTATAGCCCTCAATCCTGTAATTGTGGACAAATGTGGGCACAAAGGACACAGGTGTGATCCTAATTTTTATTTATTATAAATTTTATATCACTGTCTTCGATAAAGTTTTTTCTATCCATTTATGGTGTTTTTTTTTATTTTGGGGGTATTTTTGAATTTATTTACTTCAAAAAGTACCATATTTTCTATGTAAATTATTTCTATGTAAATTATGCTTATTTTTATGTTTTATTATTTTTTTTTAACTACATTAAAATATCATTCTAATAAGTTCTTAGAGCTAAAACCTAAAGATGAAGTGACTTTGCCGTCACCTGGTGTCTTATTTTGGCTTATTTTAGAATCCTCTAAATTACAGTTATTCCCATTCATTTCTATGGGTGCCCATTTTTGACCCAAATACAAGATTAAGGAGTTGTTTTTTATCACCCACTTAACATTGTAGAATTGAGTAAAAAAAAATTGTGTGTTCAGGAGGCAAACTTAGGAAAAGTAGCCAAGTCTTGTACCGCTCAGATCAAGGGAAGTATTTTTTAAAAAATAAATCAAAACTATTTTGCCCACATTTGTCCAGAATACGGTTTTAGGGTTAAGTGAGAGACACATGATGTCAGGATGTGATAACTCCTGTCAGATCTGCCGGTAACTCCTGTTGTGGCAAAAATTCTGTTAAAATCATCACTGCGTAAGAGACACTCAGTATTTATTCTTGCAAAAATAGGTTCAGTCTAGTACACAAAAGTTATACTAGAGAGTGACAAACCTACGTGACAAAGAGATGAGACAGCCTTTATACACTTTTCAAAGTTCCTCTTCACCCGCTGAACCTTTCACCCATCCAGATAAGGTTCAGTCTCTACTTAAGGACACAAACTGGTATTGAAATAAACTAGAGCCAGACCGATATATCGGATATTAGGCATTTTCCATAATATCGGTATCGGCAGTTATAATGCCCAATAAATGAATATTTAAAAAATAAAATAAAAACGGTCGAAACGCGCTTCAATCATCTCTCCTTGGCCTGTTATATTGAAAATGTATGTTTTACAATTTGCAGTATGATGTCATCTATTGCTAAATTATGGCTCATCATAGACTAGCGAACCACAAAGCAGGCTAAAGACTGCTAACGTTAACATTAATGAGCTTGGAAACCACACTGAACTTTTTCTGCCTAAATAAAGTAATGATTACTGTATTTATAACTAGCATATCTCTAGATACAGTCCCTGCATTGTAAAATGCAAGTTAGACTTGCGAGGAGTGAACAATTAGACATAGAGAAAAAGTATCAAACGTATCTTGTGCAGAAAAGTTCGCTTTTCTTTTACACAAGTGTGAAATCCAACAATATTTAATAATAAAATTTTTTAAAAAACATCGGCCGATATATCGGATTTTAAAACCCAAAAATATTCGTATCGGTATCGGCCTTCAAAATCCTTTAAACTCATGGAATAACACCAATGCCTGGGAGAAACATATGAAGAGTTCAGATGTGCCATTTGAAATTTTCTTCTAAAATGATCAATTTTATCAAACTTGTATATTTAAGTTCAGTAATTTCACTTAAATGGCAATTAATAGGTAATCTTCATTGCCATTTAAGTGAAATTACTGAACTTAAATATACAAGCTTGATAAAAATGATCATTTTAGAAGAAAATTTCAAATGGCACTTAGAGGCTTTTGCATCTGAACTCTTCATTTAGACATAGAGAAAAAGTATCAAACGTATCTTGTGCAGAAAAGTTCGCTTTTCTTTTACACGAGTGTGAAATCCAACAATATTTAATAATAATAATAAAAAAAAACATCAGCCGATATATCGGATTTTAAAACCCAAAAATATTTGTATCGGTATTGGCCTTCAAAATCCTTTAACCTGTTAACTGTCACCCCCCCCCCCTTTTTTTTTAATAGACATGAAAATGCACATTTCGAACTTAAATGGTTGTAATTCAAGAATGCTTTGGAATATAGACATATGATTGGTCTTGTTTTAAAGAAGACATTTGGTAGATTTTTGTAGAAGTGAAATAAATTAAGAAAGTGAAACAGAAAAAAAGTTATAGAAGTTTGAGTTTATGGAAATGTACAATGTAAAAATATTAATTATTCATATTTTACATAAAATATATATTTTCAAAACCTGGGCTACTCTAAAATGTCAGAAAGATCAAAGCCAAAAATCTGAACAAGTTGTGTTTCAAATTTTAGGTTGAGATCTCAAAAAATGAGCTTTCAGTAAGATTTTGTTTGAGCGCAGTACCAAACTTTTTCACTAGGGCACAACCAGACTCCATTACTGCCCATATAAGGGCGCCTGCATTTCCATTCGTGTTTTGAGTGATATGAACCATTATTTCAACAATTTTCATACAATTTCTGAAGTGGAGATCCTATTCAGAAGTAGCATGGGAAGTTTGGCAGATTTTGATATGAATTGAACCTCTAAGAAACACATACAAAGAACACGCATGTAAGTAATAGCTAGCTGCCACGTCACAAATGGTGAATTTATTATTTTTTTCTTGATATTTCAAATTTTTCAGACCTTTTTTTTCCAAAATAATTAAATGGATTCTATCTTTTGAACTTTTGGCATGAAAACAAACTGAGGTATCTACCATTTTTTTCATGATTTTTCATGTTTACTGCTATTTTAAAATAAAGGTCTGAACACGCCTTATGAGTATGAAAATATTCTTGTTTTATATTGATAAATTATGGCTCCTCTGTAATATATTTTGAAAATCAGTCACCAAATATTTAAAAAATATAGTGGCAAACGTCCCACCTGTGGGACGGTGACAGTTAATTAAACTCATTGAATAACACCAATGCCTGGGAGAAACATATTCAGTTCATCCACACGTAATTCACGTGCCTTCTCACTGTGACGAGTTCTTGCAATGCTTTTTACTATGAGTGATAAAATTTGCCAATTGAGAGAAACTCCTCCCACAGTTTGGGCAGTGGTACGGCTTCTCTCCAGTGTGAACTCGCTCGTGGACTTTCAGCGAGCCAGACTGAGTGAATCCCTTATCGCAGCGTGAGCACTTGTAAGGCTTTTCCCCCGTATGAATCCTCTGGTGCTCCCTCAGTCGTTTAGCCGTGGTAAAAGTCTTGCCGCACTCGAAGCACGCATGATCTCTCTCGCCCCTGTGTCTTTTCTGGTGCTCTTTAAAATTGCCCGGCCATACGAAACTCTTTCCGCACAGAGAGCACACATACGGCCTCTCGTTTGTGTGAACCCTCAGGTGGTTTTTCAGAATGGACGACGAGGTAAAACCTTCCCCACAATGAACGCAGTTAAAAGGCTTAAACCCCGAGTGAGAGTGCAGATGATTATTGAGGCTGTGCGCCCACTTGAACGTCTTTCCGCAGTGATGGCACTTGAACGGTTTCTCTCCGCTGTGCGCCCTGATGTGATCCCGAAGGCCTTTTTTACACCTCAAGGCCTTTCCGCATTGAGGGCAGACGAACAGCTTCTCCCTGGAGTGGATCTTCACGTGAACCTTGAGGTTGTTTTTAAACGTGAAACTCTTTCCACACTGGTGGCACATGTGGGGTTTCTCTCCGGTGTGAGTTCGCATGTGACACTTCAGGCTCTCTTTCCGCGTGAAGCTTTTCTCGCAGTGGTGGCAGCGGAAAGGTTTCTCTCCCGTGTGAAGTCTCACATGGTCCTTAAGGCTGTCTCTTCGTGTGAAACTCTTTCCGCACTGAGGGCACGGGAAGGTTCTTTGAGTTTTGTTCTTTGAACATGTTTCTTCTGCTATTAAAGATTCCCGATATGGACGTTTCTCCTCCACCTCGTTCAGTTCTTCACTTTCTTCTTTTATGTCTGTCAAGTCTACGATTAACACACACAAAAAAAACATAATACATACCAACTCAGTTCAATAAACAAGTGGTAACACTTTACAATAAGGTTCATTATTTAACATTAGCTAATGTATTAACTAACATGAACTAACCGTGAGCAATACATTTGTTGCAGTATTTGTTCATCTTCGTTGATGTTAGTTAATGATAATAAAGCTGTTCATTGTTTGTTCATGTTAGTTCACAGCGCATTAACTAATGTTAACATAATTTTAATAAAGTTTACAAAGATTAATAAATGCTTTATAAGTGCTGTTCATTATTAGTTCATGCTAACTAATGTAGTTAACTAATGAACCTTATTTTAAAGTGTTACCAAACAAATGTATCATGTATGTGGTGTGCTAAAATTACATTGTCATTCTCACTCAACGCCATCTAATCAAGGTTAAAATCATTTTTTGTGTAATTATTTTTTTTCATCATTCATGTTATGTTTTATTTATTAATGTTTGCCTAGTTACTACTTGTTTCGGAATGTTTAAAGAACATTCAAAAGTAACATTCCCATAAAACGGAATTCTAAAACGGAATCTTCCTTTTTTTTTTTTTTTTTTTTTTTTTTTTTTTTATTTCACAATAATTCAGTACATTTTACTTCAACAAAAGCAGTTGTTGGGGCATGAATAATATAGACAGAAGCAGTATAAATTATGCAGTACATCACACATTACAATTGCAACTACTACAATAGCACGCCATAGTTCAATGTAACTTTCCCAACAACTGATTAGGAAAACAAATATATGCTATTGTGAAAATGGATCCCCAAGAAGCAATAGCTTATAAATAGGGGTCCATCCCACCACCAACACCTCCCCACCCACCTAACATTGGTGACCAGAGCGGACCGACTTAGATGCCATTAGCAAATAAACTTTAAATTATGAGTATTTGGAATACAGTTACTTTCAAGAGATAAAAACAGACAGTCATTGTACCTTTGTTCTTCAAATTAAATTTATCCTCATACCAAAGGATAGGGGTTCCCTCAATACCCTCAATTATACCTCTCCAGTAATTGTTGCTTTAATTTCTTTTTGAATATTGCTAAAGAGGCAGATTGTTTTAAATTAGGGTCGAGCTCATTCCATAATTGTGGGCCCCTGTAACATACACTAAACCTAGCCCTTGTTAGGTTCCTGCATTTCCCTTTCAAGAGCAGCTTATGTCTAGTGTTATGTTTGTGTGAAGATGTATATAATGGGATGAGCTCACATAATCCAGTATTTAACCTGTTGACAACATTGTACATTATGCATGCATTATGATAATAGTTACGTTCAGGAAGCTTTAGTAGGCCATATCTATGGAAGAGAGCGTTCGTATGTGAGTTGTATGTAGACCATGTAATAGCTCTAATGGCTTTCTTTTGTAGCATGAGGAGTTTCACAGTATAAGTAGAACATTCTTTGAACATTCTTATAACTAAACAAAAAAAAAAAAAACATTTAAAGGTATCCACAAGTTTCCGAGGGGCGCTCCTGTAAAAAATAAAGTGGGTGAAACTTCCGGTGAGGCGGCGGAAGTAGCATTCCAATGGTGTTTTGTGTGTTAGTTAGCGAAGAGGCTAGCTGTTTTTCGGAGAATTATTTTACTATTTAAAGACGCAAATCTTTATGAGAGATGTCGTTACGGAGCTCAGGGACAACATGTGCTGCTCTCGGTTGTATGTATAACCGGACTAAACTAATTCAGTGGCTTAAACGTGATTGTTTTGAACAGAAGCTGAAAACGAAATCAGAGTGATCCTGCCAGAGCCCGTCTCTGATCCTGCCAACGACTGTAACGTTAGTTTCCATCACCTCCCAAAAGACGACGAATCTTCCTGTGTACATTTGTTTAAATTCTTAATTCTATAAACTCTCTCAGCATGTGATTGGCTGTTCGCTACTGATGTTACAGCTAAACTCGGGATCAAAGCCTGTGTTGACAGAATACCAAATGTGCCAGTAATGTATTCAAAGTAGCACATTCATTTATAATTTTGAATAAACTCCAAAGCACAATGACTAAGTGTGTATTTTTTATTTTAATTGTTTGTCAGCTCGCACAACTGTCTGTCACCATGCCTTGATGAGTATTGATTATTAATAATGTTATTATAATACACTGCGGAGGGTAAAGGCACTGTTATTTCACCCTTTTGAATTTGGTTGAGGTTGTGTTCCCACATCGTTAGCTAGTTTGGATCGTTATAACTTGAATGACTGTCATCTGTTGAATGAACGAGTGTCAAGCACGTCAAATCGCGCTTTGTTTACTTCGAACCGGAAGTCGCGCCCACTTTTGACGCAAGGCCTCATGGGGTGTAGGAAACTTGTGGATAGTTCACCCTAAAATTACAATTCTTTCATCATTTAGGCTTACTCACCATCAAGCTGTTCCAAACCGATATGAGTTTTTTTGTTATGCTGAGCACAAAAAAGAAGATATTTTGAAGAATGTTGAAAACCAAATAGTTGATGGACTTTTTCCCCACACTACGGAAATCTTCAAACGTTTTGTTGCCCATTTTGTTGTCTTTTGTGTTCAGCAGAAGAAAGACACTCAAACAGGTTTGGAACAACTTGAATAATTGTGATAATTTTTGAGTTAACTATCCCTTTAAAGAACTGAAATTTCATAATTTTGCAAAACATTCTTAGTCATATTTTTGTTAGCTGCGTATTTACCAATGATTGCTTAAATACAGCCACCAACTGCTAAATGCTAAAGCTTTGTTACCTTAATGTTCCTCCACCATCAACAATGAAGAATCAAAGAATGGACCCCAACCTGTTTGTTCCTCACTATCTTCTTGTTTTATTCTGGATGGTTCTGGATCACTCTTGTCTTCAATTTCCTCTTCGACAAATTCTGTCTTAACTATAGTATACATAGTACATTTATTTCACTTGTTGCACTCGCTTGTTTGTTCCTCTCTTGTAGGATGACAGTTGATGTATGATCTTGTCTGCCAAAGTCAAAAATAATACAAGTTAATACACGTATTTTAGTTTTATTTCACAGTTATTGTATTCTTGTCTGTCTTTCATTATTTATCTTTGCATTTAAGAGCATACTTTGGCTTAAACCCAAATAATGTATATAAAATGCTTTAATTTTAACACAACATAGTTAAAATCCAATTCTGTAAGTTATAATTTATGCTGATTAAGATTTCAGTGATGACAGCTAACAGTAAGTATAATATATTCATGAATTAATCTCATGACATTAACCCCAAAAGGCTTAATTTAAACGAATATAATTAATCAAGCTGATACTGACTATGTTAAAGTAAGATCACAGATCAATGTTGTAAGAAAACAGGTCAAGAGACATAGATAACTGTTAAATAAATGTGTTTATTTGTTTTACCTTCTGTAGTATTTGTTCTGTCTCTCTCTCGTCTCTTGTCCCGATTTTATGTATTTAATGCCTTTTGCGATTTAAACTCGCATCATGTAACGTTAATTTAATAATGCTAATGCTCTCCACTGTCGTGAACACTTACCCTACCGTAACTATTTGCTATTTATTATTAATAACAATGCGTTTTAATAGTGCATGGAACGTTTGTTCGTATCTCACATAGTTATAAAACATTGTTAAATGATTATAACATGGTTGAAATGTCTAAAAACGTCCTTAAATTTGAATGCACCTTCGAGTTTGAGAGAATTCAGCGACAGCGCCCCCTGGATGGGGAAAGAGCGAGTAGCATCTGTCGCATTCATGACGCATTACGGTAGATGTTTACGACAGTGAGGTAACGTTTGCGACAGCATCATGGCGGCGTTCGGTGTGAGTTTTGAAAGCTCAAACAGCATTAAATCTAGAAAAGAGTCCAAAAGAGAAGAACGAGCACACGTTTTACAGCAGGTAAAACAAACACACTCTTTAAACTAACATCTAATAACGGATTCAATCGGTTTAAGACTTGAATACCGTCAAGAATTAGAAGCGATTTTTGTTTTAACAGATCTGTTTACATTCATCTCTCATTCGTCATTCATACTTTCATTAATTTACCGCTTTTCTGAATTCATGTTTTTTTTGTGTCAGTTATGTTTTGTGATCAGATGTCTTATAGCTGGGTTTCAGAAATGATTCCTCAACATCTGAGGTGGTTTTTGTATCATTTTTTTGTCGATATTTGTCAATATTTTGCTGCATTAATCGTTACAACATTGACTTAGATATGTCGTGAGATTCATTCATACATGATAGATTTAATTTAGTAAGCAAACTTAGTCATGTAAGATTTAACATTAAACCAAGTGTCTTAATTTTTAAGAAACATGGCATTTCATAATAACCAAATAGTATATAACTTATTGTCTTTGGTAATCAAACGTCAATTATGTGTAATACATAATCAAATATACATCGAAGTTATAACTGTAAAGCTTTTATATAGTTTAATCATGCCAAATTAAAGGTTATCACAATTGAAATATAATCACACAGTATTCAAAACTTGTTAAAAAAATGTTTTTATTTTTCATTGACAAAGATGTCAGTATTTTTGTAAAGTAGTCACAATCATCATCATCATCATCTCAAAATAGCATGATAATGGCTGATTAAAGGCTTACACACACTACAAGATAATGATCCACATTTTTGACCCACCATCTTGTAGTGTGTGTGTGATTTAACAGATTTTCTTGTGGTATGATGATGTGTTAAGAGTGATTGAATCTGCTCAGAAGAACGTCAGCGCCTCACCGATCTCTAATCATAAATATCCAATATGTTGCACACATAGTTATGATCAGAGATCAGTTTTGTTGGGGGGGAAACCCGAGGACATTCTTCTTGCACATCATCCGCCATTAGATTTGTTTGTTTTGTCGTCTCTCACATTTTTAATATCTGAAATCAATTGTTTGGTTGTTTTTTTGGTCACTAGTTAGTTCTGAGCTGAACTGGCGTTACACTACCTTCAGGGGGCGATACCAGTCCATAGTCTGATGAACACAGTCATCCACAAGTGTCAATTTGGATGAAAACATAGAGAATTAAACATATTTGCAATTTATGTTTATACAGTATGAGCTATTATGAGAAGGGTTCGAACCAAAATGTTTTCCTCTTTTTTGCAGGGAGTTCTGATGCTCTTTGTTTTTAAGCAGTCAGGCCTTTAAATATGTAAATCGGGTTAGTTAAGCTATTTCTGTAAACTTCTTAACATAAAACATGATGTGCATCTCTTTTAAATTAGTATGAAATTGTCAGTCACCTGTAGATGTTCAGTGCAGGTAAACGTTCTCTGGATAATGTCCGGGTTGATCACGTTCCCCTCCTGATGTCTAATGATGATTAGCAGGAGAATAGAAACAACACTGATATTTGATTTTTTTAAACGTTTATTTAAAGTTGATGCCATGTAATTCAACATCATTTCCTTATTCTCTGATTTCCTCTGGTGTTTTTGTTTTTGTTACATCATATACTAAAAATCATTGGTAACACTTTACATAAGGTCCCATTTGTAAATGAAACATGAACTAACAACGATGAATACGTATGATATAGTATGTATTAATCTTTGTTAAAGTTAGTAAATAAAACTACAACTGTACAACTTTTGATTTGAATAATGTGTTAGTAAATGTTATATATAAACTAATATTAATGAAGATTAATATGCTTTAGAAGTAGTTTTCATTATAAGTTCAATCATGTTAGCAAATGATACCTAATTGTGAAGTGTTATCAAATCATTGTCTGTAATTTCAATTAAAAATGAAGTATAAATATTAAGTGACAAGTTTAAACTTAAAAGACTTCAATAAAAACTAAAATCATTTTATCTAATCTAAAAATAAATCACAGCTAAATTTAAATATAAAAATACCAATAACAAAAATGACTTGAACTATAATAAAATAAAAGTTAAGAAAACGTTTCAAACTCTTAAAGTTTTTGTGGATGCCATAGAATAACCTTTCAGTGATCAGTTCTTAAAATAAACATTTATTTTTTCTTAGTGCGAAGAACATTTAAAAAAGAATAATATTTGGAACCTTTTCATTCTATAAAGAACCTTTAGTGGAATAGAAGAGTTCCATGGATGTTAAAGTTTCTTTATGGAACCATTGATGAAAAAACACATTCTGTGTCTGTGTTATCTAGAGATACACCAGGCATAAATCTACATTTTTTTGTTTTATTTAGTCCGATCTCTGTTCCGGACATGCACACAAACTGCGTCATTTGTGTGGAAGTATTAGGGAAGTCTGTAAACAGGACGTTAACAGAAACCAGGAGAACAGAGAAAATACTGCGCGTGATGACGCTCAAAATATTGTACGAAAAATATAATATTGAATTATGGGTGAAGGGTTTATATGAATGTATCTCAGAAGGGAACTGACTGTCTTTGGTAAAGTTATGATGGCATTTTCTTTTTCTCACAAAACACTACAGGTGAATAGGGTACAATTTTTAAATAGTAGATATCACCATGAACCTTCCTCAGTTGATTGATTACTTACACAAGTGTATAAAAAAATGTAATTTAAGTTTGTATGTTTAATTATGCAAATTATTTATTTACCTCTGTAGTTGGAAAAACCAACCACATGACAATTTAATGTAATGTTAACCCATAAAGCTAAGTGCTTTCTTAAGTTTGATTATTAATCTGCTATGTCATGTTTAAGACATATTTATGACATATTATATGATTTATTGGTTTATGTCAAGGTGTCATTGCAAAGGCATCTCAAACAATGTCATATTTGCATTTAAAATGTCATAATTGAGCAAATGACACTTAATGACAGTTGTCATAAACATGCATACCTCCTTCATATTCAAGAAATATGTCATGTCATGATTATGAAGGTGTCATGTCAGTCTTATGCACACCCCTTCAAATAAAATGTTACCTAAAATGCCCCCTAAAGGTCCTTGCTCACTGATTTAGCTCTGAATTGTCTAAACATCCTTCAAAATGCTTGCTAATTGCGTAAAACGCAGAAAAACGAACACAATCCAAATTTTTTAATGACGGATGAAAGTTTCGGAGGCAGCGTGATTGACAAAACATGAGATCGTGTTTATTTTTTAACGTGCGAAATTTCGGACTCTGTGTGCAAGTACCTAAAATCTTGACATTACACAATCTAATTTAAATAAAAAACAGATGTTTATATAGCATGTTTGGATCGTGATTTAAATACAGTGTTTGCCTCTAATTTAAAATGTCATTTTCTGTGTTTAAGGCCAGTTTGGCCTTTTATAGAACAAATAAACATTTGCTTAACCCCTTAGCTGTCACCACCCTTTTTGAGAATGGGGGTTAAAATGCACTATTCAAACTTAAATGGTTGTAATTTAAGAATGCTTTGGAATATAATATATAAACACTTCAAAAAATGAAAGTATGAAAAAGTTATGGAAGTTTAAATTTACAGTAAATTAAATATACTGTACTACATATTTTTTATTTTATATAAATTGATATAATATATATTTTAGAAAATATTTTTTACTCTAAAATTTCTATAAAATCAAAGCCATACATCTTATCAAGTTATGTTCCAAATTTGAAGTTGATATCACAAAAATTGAAGTTCCCATGAGATTTTGTTTAGGCGTAGTACCAAAAATAGCCACCGGGTGCCATTGAATTCCATTGAATTTAGTTGTATACATTCTGCCTTAACAAATTAATACATTTCTGTCCAAATACCAATTCTGTCACAATATTTGGAACCTTGAGACTCTGACCTTTCTGACAATATCAGTTTTGTCAAGATTAGAAAAGGTTTTGATCATAAATTATGAAATATAATGATGCCCAAAAGGGGAGGAGCCTGATAAAATAAGTACCGTTTCTATGGTAACGCAACCTTCAATTATAAAACAGTTCACACGATGAATTCTGAGTTTATAAGCTTTCAAATGATACCTAATTTATGATAACTACTAAAATATGTGATATAATAAAAAAGGCGATAAAAAATAATATTATATTTTAGAGGATAATGAATATAAATATTATCAATTTTAGAGGATAATATTGTACTATAATTTTTTATTTTTTATTGAAAAATACTAGATTATATGTTTATTATGAACTTTTAGCTTGAAAACAGAAGTTTCAATGATTAAAAGTGGGTTCATCGACTTTTTGTGACAAAGGTCAAAACTCCTGTTATGAAGCAGTTTTTTTGAGGTGCACTCTTGTCATAAATTCATCAATTACTCTTCCTACATAATTTTTTAACACAAAACAGGGGTAGAATATCTATTTAGAAGTCTTAGACCTTTCCAACAATATATAATTTGTCATAATTAGATTAGGATTTAATAGAAATATAGTGAAGTAAAGTTAGGCGTCCCGGTACCGGGACGGTGACAGTTAAGGGGTTAATTAAACAAAGAAAAAAAAGAAAAAAACGTCCATTCGTAAGAGCATCACGCTCCTCCATCTGTGTTGGGTTTCTCTGTGCACACATTACCCCAGGAAACGACCCCGCAAACCTTTATCACCCCAGACAAATACGCAATTAGAATTAAAACGACATGTAATCCTCGTCCGCTTTCCTCTTCTGTTTAGGCGAAAGAGAAGTATGAGAAAGACGAGAGGAGGAAGGCCGAGAGGAAGGCCAGGGGTGAGGACACATGGATGCTTCCCGATGTTGACCTGCGACTGCAGCAGATTGGCCAGGTCAGAGGTCAAACTCTTGAACGATGATGAGAAATGTTTGTTTTTTATGTTGAGGATGATTCATAAAATAACTTCAGGTTGGTACGTTTTTTGGAAAATAAAGGGGTGTATTTATTTGATTAAAATACTGCAAAAACGCATATTTTTATTACAATTGCAAATCCAAGTTTTCTATGTGAATATCTTACTCCAGGCTTCAGTGTCACATGATCCTTCAGAAATCACTCTAATATCATGATATGATGCTCAAGAAACATTTATGATTATTATCAATGTTGAAAACAGTTCATATTTCTGTGAAGTTTATACTGCGTTTAGTCTTTTTTAACATTATAAATGCTTTGCTATCACTTTTGATCAATTGAATGCATCCTTACTGAATGAAAGTATTGATTTCTTAAAATAGCTTTACTGACCAAACTCAATTTTGAATGGAAATTATTATATAATATAATATAATAAAGTTGCCATTTCTGATTTGACCAATGCTACATAGACAGGGAAAAATCCTATCTGTCAATAATATCATATACAGCACCTTAAAGGATTAGTTCACTTTTGAAAAAACTTTTGCTGATAATTTACTCACCCCCATGTCATCCAAGATGTCCATGTCTTTCTTTCCTCAGTCGAAAAGAAATTAAGGTTTTTGATGAAAACATTCCAGGATTTTTCTCCATATAATGGACTTCAATGGGAAGCAGACGGTGCGAGGTCCAAAAGACAGTTAATAACAGTTTCAGATGCAGCTTCAAATGTCTTTAAACGACACCAGACGATGAATAAGGGTCTTATCATGCGAAACGATCGGTTATTTCAAAACTTATTCCAAAAATGTAACTTTTCTAAGGACAAATGCTAGCCTTGTAATATATTGTGAGGCGCGTTTGCAACGTCACGTAATACGTAATTACGTTCAAAAGGTCACGGGCGACGTAGCCGGAAGTACAGAATCAAAATCGTCCGACATCGTTGTTTTACCTTTTAATTACTTTTTTGTAAACGCCGTTTGAGTTAGTTTGCACGTTCAACCTATGCGTTCAACTTGTAAACACTGACTCTGTAGTTCTGGCTACGTCGCCCGTGACCTTTTGAACGTAATTGCGTATTTTGTGACGTTACAAACGCGCCTCACAGAATAGAGCAAGGCTAGCATTTGTCCTTAGAAAAGTTACATTTTTGGAATAAGTTTTGAAATAACGGATCGTTTCGCATGATAAGACCCTTATTCATCGTCTGGTGTCGTTTAAAGACATTTGAAGCTGCATCTGAAACTGTTATTAACACTATCTTTCGGACCTTGGACCGTTTGGTTCCCATTGAAGTCCATTATATGGAGAAAAATCCTGGAATGTTTTCATCAAAAACCTTCATTTCTTTTCGAAATTCAGTCAAATCCTGATTTGTAAAGTCAACTCTTTACTTCGACTTGATATTGCTTATCATATTGTAGAAGGTAAAATGCTACGAAATAAGTTTCATGTTGTCTATTGTGATGGTGCATGTTTCTTTCCATAACGGATTCACATTTTGTTTTGTTTTTTTGCACTCAGGAGCATGCAGTGAAAAACAAGAAAAAGAAAAAGGAAAAGAAGGCAAAAAAGGAGAAGAAAGAGAAGAAGAAGAAAGCCAGGAAAGAGGAAAATGCATCATGTGACAGCTCTCAAGTATGTGCCTTAACCACATTTTAATGCCAGATTTAATCCGTTTTTTTTCCAGGTTTTCATGTCTGAAATGTTGCTAAAAATATCGTTTCTTTCCTTTGTTGATCCTTTTTAGGACTCAGAGGAGGAGTGGGTGGAGGCCCAGCTTCCTTCAGGGGGCGGAGACAAGCCAGGGAAGGCGGAGCTTGAGGCCACGCCCACATCGACAGTGGCCAGTACTAACCAAGTAAGATCCTAGTCTATGTAAGGGATGATGATGAACAGGATGATCAGGAGGGTCTGGGAATAATATACCGCTGAATGGCACTATTGACCAATCAGAATCAAGTATTCCACCGAGCCGTGTAATAACTCTGCTTAATGGAGGCGGTTTGTCGTCCAGCGGTTTACTGTGATCCGATGACCATCCTGGCTGCGGCCTGTAATCACAGTCTTCAGACATTGAGATTATAAGAGTGTGTAAGAGTGGGTGATTGTTGTCCTACACAGCAAAGCCACTTGTGGAAACTTCAATACTGTTATTACTGGAATTGAAGAGCGCTCTCTGAGCCGCGAGGGAGCGTCACACTGACATCCGTTTGCAAAGCGACCGCAAGTCATTCATTTTCAAAGAGAGCTGGTGTGATGTGTGTGTGTGTCCAGTGATGTGATGAAGATGTGAAAGACAATTACATGACAAACGCTTTTAGCAGCTTAAAAATTTTTTATTGGGCATAACAATGCATTAATCTAGTTTTTTTTATAGTCTTTGTCTGTTTGACCTTTCCTAGAGAGATGAATGGATGACCTTTGACTTCCTGGCGATGAAGACGACCTCCGTGGCGGAGAAACGAGCGCAGAAAGAAGCAGAGAAAGAGGTGGAGAGGGAGAAAGCAAAGGCTATTGAACAGGTGAGCGACGTTTGTGTCTTCAAACAACATTGTGTCAAATATTGGCTGGTTCATGCTGACATCAATGCCATCAGGACACTCAAAACTGACTTTTTATATTATTATATGGTGAAGATCCACCTTTACACTGCTGGCCTCTATTATACTACTTTAAAGGGATACTTCAGGATTTAGCATGTTAAAAATCTTTGATGCAAAGGGTTCAAACCAAGCAATCAAACCATGTGTTGAAATGATCACTTTCGGAGAGCGTGTTTTGTTGTACGATGAGTGTGTGTTTGTGTTTATCGTGTGTTTCTCTCTATCTCTCAGGCTGGTCTCCACAAGTTAGAGTTGAACCCTTACTGGAAAGATGGAGGAAGTGGTCTGCCCCCAGAGGCCACTTCCAGAACTGCGGTTAGAAAAGGTGAATGCCGAAACAATGCACCTAATTTCGAAATATATGATTGGATTCGATCCTAAATACCATTTTATTCTACATCAAAAGTGAGGAAATCACAATGTTTTTAAAGGCGTGAACTTTTTGCCGCTCGTAATTCAACATTCAAATAAATAATCGATTATAAATTTGACGACCTGAGATGGTCAGACTTCGAGAGATTATTTTTATCTCACAGTCGCTGGTGAAAAATCCTTAAAAATTTACATTACATTTTACAGGAAAATACTATTTCAGTTTTTTCTACTTGAAAATGTCTGTTTATGTGTGAAATTTACTTGCAATTTCTGAGTGAAAATTGTTTCAAAGTAAATCATACACCAAATGTGTTCAGTTTAGAGCAGTTCATTTTAACGTATTTCAATTAACAGAAATGTTTATTGTTAAAGGGTAGCATTTAACATTTTCGATTTATAAGTGGTCAGTTTTCGGCCAAAATAAGCTGCAATTTGGACCAAACTTAAAAAAAAAACTTTGTGAAACTATTAAAGGAGTAGTTCACTTTTAAAAAACTTTTGCTGATAATTTACTCACCCCCATGTCATCCAAGATGTCCACGTCTTTCTTTCTTCAGTCGAAAATTAAGGTTTTTGATGAAAACATTCCAGGATTTTCTCCATATAATGGACTTCAATGGGGTCCAAACGGATCAAGGTCCAAATGAGAGTTTCAGTGCAGCTTCAAAGGGCTTTAAACGACACCAGACGATGAATAAGGGTCTTATCAAGTCAAACGATCCGCCATTTCAAAAATAAATAAAAAAAGTTTAAGTTTTATAAGCACAAATGATCACCTTGCTGTGTTCTGTGATGCGCGTTCGTGACTCTCCTGTTCGAACTCGTTCATCAAAATGAACAAATCTTTTTTGTGAGTCATTTGGTTTATTCAACGAACAAAATGACTCAAAAAAAGATTTGATCATTTTGAGTTCGAACAGGAGAGTCACAAACGCGGATCACAGAACACAGCAAGGTGATCATTTGTGCTTATAAAACTAAAACTTTGTTATTTATTTTTTTTAATGAACGATCATTTGGCTAGATAAGACCCTTATTCATCATCTGGTGTCGTTTAAAGCCCTTTGAAGCTGCACTGAAACTCTCATTTGGACCTTGATCCGTTTGGACCCCATTGAAGTCCATTATATGGAGAAAATCCTGGAATGTTTTCATCAAAAACCTTAATTTTCGACTGAAGAAAGAATGACGTGGACATCTTGGATGACATGGGGGTGAGTAAATTATCAGCTACTCTATAAATTATGAACTACTCCTTTAAGCTTTGTTGGCTGCGACTCGGTTTAAAGCCAACATGCTGCTCTCGTCCTCTTGAATTTTTCATGATTGATTTTCTTTTTGTCGTTTCAATGCGCCGTTTCATTCTGAAATATGTCACGTTATTAGAATGGGGCGTTTCATGTTGACAGTGCAGTCGCTCTTATCTGTGCTCGGTACACGCTGAGCGGGAAGTGTTTATTTCACAGATGTTTTACACAGATTTCTCTCTCTCTCCCTCAGCTGGAGTGGTGAATGATGGAGGGGTGAGCTGGCTCAGAAAGTCCTATCAGAGGATGAAAGAGCAAGCTGACAGAGAACAGCGCAGTGTGGAGAGTGTGGTGGCGGAGAGATACGGGGTGAGCAAACACACACACACACACACACACAGTGGTAAACAAACACACATCTCTCTTTAATTCAACACACTGTTTCTTCCCCTGCGATTGAAGAAGCCATTCATTCATGAAACTGGTCATGCTGGATTTCATTGCTGTAGCAACCAATAAGGATGCAATATTGTCATATTATTTAATTTTAATATTTGGGTATTGTTTAATTATTTTGCGATTCCGATTCTGCTTATTAATTTTCCCCGTTGTGGTAAAAAAAAAAAAGAGAAGGAAAAGTCAAATAGTTTTTTTGCAAAAATAAGACTAATAAATAATAAAACTAATATACATACAACTAACTAATATACATTTTCAAGTCAGTAATACAATAAGAACAAATAAGCAAATTAGCAATAGCACAAATAGATGCAAAGTTCAGGAATTGAAAATTGACGTAAAATAACTTGGTTTTCTTTTTAGAAATAAAATATAGATGTCTCGTTATTAAAGTTACAAAAGTTATTCAGTCAAGATCAGTGAGGGATTCTCTGTTGCTTTTGTTCTTTGATTGACAATAATGACACAGACGCCAGTAGGTTTATTAGGCTCTATATTAATTAGGGCTGTGCGAAGATTAATTGCGATTAATCGCATCCAAAATAAAAGTTTGTTTACATAATATATGTGTGTGTGCTGTCTACAATTATTTTGTATACAGAAATACATATGCATGCATGTTTATTTGCACGTAAATACTGTATATATATATATAAACGCATAATCTATATTTTATATATTAATTACTCATTTAATTAAATATATACATGCATGTGTGTGTATTTATATATATTAGGGCTGTGCAAAAATTAATTGCAATTAATCGCATCCAAAATAAAAGTTTGTGTTTACATAATATATGTGTGTGTGCTGTATATAATTATTTTGTATAAATAAATACACACATATGCATGTATATATTTAAGAAAAATGTGTTATTAATATATCAAATATTTATATTTATGTATAATATATTAATTTTGTATAAATATATGTAAAGTATATACATGCAAATATTTCTTAAATGTTTACATGCATGTGTGTGTATTTATATATACAAAATAATTATACACACTACACACATATATATATTATGTAAACGCAAACTTTTATTTTGGATGCGATTAATCTTTTCCCAGCCCTAATATAAATATACATATTTTATATATGAATAACACATTTTCTTAAATATATACATGCATGTATGTGTATTTATATATACAAAATAATTACACACAGCACACACAAATATATTATGTAAACACAAACTTTTATTTTGGATGTGATTAATCGCAATTTATCTTTGCACAGCCCTAATATTAATATATGTTCATAATATAACATAGTCTATCTATCTATCATCTGTATAAATGTATATACACACATATGTATATACACATTCAGATATACACACACACCCACACATATTTACACACATATATATACGTGTGTATTATTCCAATATTAGATAAATGCAATAAGTAAAAAAGATGGTTCTTTTTCTTCAGGATTCATGGGTATTATAGCTAACAAAAAATGTTTTTTTTTAAATTAAGTTGAAATCATGTTGACATATGGAGCTCACGGTTATTTTCTCTTCTGAAACCCATAAAGCTATTTTGAATGTTTTCAGTGCACCGTTTCCCACCGGGGGTGACATGTACTAAACTCGAGCGAATCTGCTCCGCTCTCGGTGCAAACTGGCCTTAATGATGTTATGATGGTTCTCTCTTCCCTCTGTAGTCCATGGAGGAGTTCCAGAAGAAACTGCGAGAGGCGGAGGAGGTCGCGTTTGGAGAGAGGGGTGAGAGGAGAGGAGACCGAAACGAGGGACGAGAGAGATGGAGGAGAGATGAGAAAGACGAATGGAGAGAGAGATGCAGGAGAGACGACAGAGATGAAGGGAGAGAGAGATGGAAGAAAGATGAAGGGAGAGAGAGATGGAAGAGAGAAGAAAGCGAAGAAAGGAGGGAGAGATGGAGGAGAGAAGAAGGGAGAGAGAATGAAGAACGGAGGAGAGGACGCCGAGACAAATCTCCAAATGCTAAGAGAGAGAGAGAACGAGACTTTGAGAGAATGTCTCTCGACCACGAGGAACGCGATCAGAGATCCGGGCCGGATCCAGACGAGGATCCGGAGTCTCAGAGACGCATCACTTCCTCTCTGTACAGCCTCAGTGACAAGTTCCTCAAACCCTCCGATGCCGACGAGGATATGAGCGCAGGGCCAGCGGTGAGGAAGGGGGTGCCAAAGGGCTCCTCATCCAATCAGAGGACCGGATTCAGAAAACCTGATGATGATGATG
The DNA here is from genome assembly GCF_016745375.1 of Pimephales promelas. Next base: position 1,355,698 of record NW_024121899.1, read on the forward strand.
ATGATGGGCTTGTAGCGGCCTGGAGGAAGAGCAGTGATTCAAAGACGACGCCAACCCCACAGAAACACACAGAGAAGAGCGCCGCCCTGCAGGAGGAGAGCAAAACAACAGTGAGCAGGTCAGAACAAAAAATAGGAGACTGTTTTTGATGAAAACATTCCAGGATTTTCTCCATATAATGGACTTCAATGGGGTCCAAACGGTTCAAGATCCAAAAGACAGTTTCAGTGCAGCTTCAAAGGGCTTTAAATGACACCAGGCGATGAATAAGGGTCTTATCTAGCCAAACCATCGGTCATTTAAAAAATAAATACAAAAGTTTAAGTTTTATAAGCACAAATGCTCGCCTTGCTCTGTTCTGTGATGCGCGTTCGTGACTCTCCTGTTCGAACTCGTTCATCAAAATGAACGAAACTTTTTGAGTCATTTGGTTTATTCAACGAACGAAATGACTCGAAAAAAGATTCGTTCACTCAATCTAACTTATAGTTAGGGTTGGGTATCGAGAATCGAGTATCGATTGGAATCGGGACTAACTTTTCTTTTTTCCCGGAATCGTTCAAAAGTTAAAATTTCGATTCCTAGTTTCGATATTCACAGTCCGCCGAGCGGAAGAAGAAACCGCTGAACAACACCAACGAAGAAGCGTCTACCGGAAGTGTTGGCATAACCGCGCGAGTCGAACATGAGTAGCTTACGTCGGCGGTCCAAAGTGTGGCTTCACTTTTCTAAAAATAACGAAATCTCGGCAAAATGCAAAATTTGGAGTATTTGTGAGAGGAGTATTTCCTTCAGAGAGGTTTATTTCCTTCAGAAAGTCCGTTGGTTAGCAAGGTTAGCTAAACTTTTTTGACCCTGCCTCTTAAAAGAATCGGAATCGAGAATCGTTAGGAACCGGAATCGAAACAAGGAATCGGAATCGGAATCAGAATCGTTCAAATTCAAACGATACCCAACCCTACTTATAGTGGCGCCACCATTTGTAAATTGTGTCCGGCTTCCGGTGTCACGCACTTCCAGGTGTTTTTAGGCTACTTCTACATTTAAAGGAGTAGTTCACTTTTAAAAACACTTTTGCTGTCATCCAAAATATCCATGTCTTTCTTTAATTGGTCGAACTTGAATTGTAAGCAAATCTGTATGAATCAACACGATTATTCGAAATTGGTATCTAGTAATGCATTCATGGGACATTGATTTGTTCTATAAAGGTTCTTGACAGTTTTACTCATGCTTTTGTGAATGTTAGTTATGCTAAAACTGATTGTTTGCTAATCTTCCAGTTCAGAGAGTGAGGAAGAGGAGGAGGAAGAGCTGATCCTAACGGATGAAGAGATGAATAAACTGGGAGCCAAACTGGTCAAGGCAGAACTCATGGGAAACACGGTGAGCTCATCAAAACTCTGAGTGATGTACCTAGACAGAAGATGCTGTCTAAATATGAAGCTCACTAGTGTTCTACACGCCTGCGCACACACATATAGCTGCAGAAATACATTTTTGAGAAAATACATAACCAGCCAGTGTTAAACACTCTCTGCTTGCCTTAACTCGATTCAAAGCGGTAAGCTTGTAGTAATGATTTTAATTCCAGTGGTACTGGTGGATTTCCGCTTTAAATTCAACATGTCTTTTTTGTCATTACGTCACATCTGTGCACACACATCTGTACGCATAAAGACGAGTCTCGGCTAGTATAAGCTATATTGCGTGAGAGGATGTTGGAGGTGGAGATGTATAGCTTTTTCTCACAGCGATTGATATAATTAAACTAGGGCTGTCGGTTAAACGCGTTATTAACGCAAACCCATTTTAACGGCGTCAATTTTTTTATCGCACGATGCACAGTCTTTTTAGCCTATCAAACTTTGTAGTTTTTTTTTTTTCATATGCTTTTGCTACAGCACGCGGAATGCGTGGCGCTGCGCTATGAAACCCATTCATTTCATTGGCTTGCCCCGCACAAGGAGGACGTTTTGTTGCTTCGTCGACCAAAGCGCAAGCGAAGACTAGACCGAAAACAATAGGCTCGCCGCATACTCTCGTTTAGGCTTGCTAGCCGGCCAAATAGTTGGTTAACGTTACGGTTTGAGTGGATGACGAGCGCGAGTCGCCGAAATGGATGCCAATAAGATTCTGAATGGAAACTTCACTTTACTAAAAAGTTGGTTCCATTGACAAGGCCAAAGTGATCTGTGTATTTTGTCTTTGTGAACTGAGCTATCATCATCGCAGCACGTCCAGTCTGAAACACCACTTGATTGCCAAGCGCACACACAAACACACACACACACACACAGCTGATGCGAATTCTCCGCCGCCTCATCACTATCAGGATCTCATCAGTATTTCTTTCACCCTTTTATTGATGGACAGTGTTACATTGAGACTATAGGTCAATGTTGGTCAACCTATAGGCTAGTGTACTTCGGTACCAAGTCGGTACTAAAAAAAAAAAAATGTTACGGTACCAGCTTTTCTAGGTACCGAATACCAGGTTAATCCAGTTCTAGACGCGCTGTCTGAAAGGTGCACAGTTGCGTCCTCTTTATAACGCTGATATGTCTCTCTCTCTCTGAATCAACTTGTTGACACGAACGGAGGAAAGAGCCACATATGGAAATATTTTATATAAGAGGTATAAGAGAAATATAAGAGGCCGATTACATGCAAATTCGCAATTTCAAATATAGGCGCGAGGCAAGCGCGCTCATAATAAAAACTCGTTGCATAGCAACGACAGACGCCGCGTGAGAGCAAGCGCTTTGGAAAGAATAAGCACGCACAAAAATATAATTAAAAAAAACATGCGCGATATGTGAACGGCCTCTAAAGTGGTTTCGGGGTAGTTTTACGAGTACATGAGCACAGTAGTATCCACCCGACACCAGAGTACTGTTATTAGTATCGATGCATCCATATTTATGTCATTTAATGTCAGTGCCAGATCTAGACGTATTCTTGCCTTTATAACTCAGCAGTTTTAAAAAGCCTTTTCAAAATTAAATATGAATGCACTTTTAGATTAAATAAAAGGACAGTCAAATCAAATAAAACATGTTTTTTCTCCTGTAGCCTATAGTTTGGTAATGCTACAATAAGATACCATTTATCAACATTAGCTACTTCACATCAACACATTGAGTGAACAATATATTTTTACAACATTAATTAATGTTTGTAAATGTTATTTAATAGAAACACTTGATTGTTCATGTTTGTTCACTTTCATTCATTGTGCATTAAATAAATGTTAACGGATTAGAACTTTACAAACAACTTTAAAAATGTGTTAGTGTATACTATTGTTTATTTTAGGTCATTTTATCTAATTTCTTTCTAAAGTGTTTATAATACAAATGTACAGTTTCCATACTTGTAACCGTGATAAACACTTAAATATATGTAAATTTAAACTAAGCTTTGGTACCGAAATTGGTACCGAGAACCGTGAATTTTTACTGGTATTGGTACCGAATACTGAAATTTTGGTACCGTGACAACACTACTATAGGCCAATGTTGTTTTCAATAAAAGAATATTTGCCACAAATATACCCGTGCGACATGTGATCCAGGGTCACATATTGTTAAAAGCGCTGTATAAGAAGGTGTCTTGACTTGTTCTCGAATGCTAAAAGTGGAAGGTCAGAAACCGTTGCAGTGTTTTGCTGTTGAATATCCACAGGCCCTGGTGGACAAACTGAAAGCTCAGATGGACGCTGCCCGTCGAGCCAAAGAGAGCCGAGCTCAGAGAAAAGTCAAGACCACGCCGGTGTCTGCACCGCCCGACTCGGAGAAGGAAGTGGTGTTGTTCAGAACCGACCCGTCGGGACGAGCCTGGCCGGTCAACGCCCCGTCGCAAACACTGGAGCCTCGAGGAGGACGGAGGAAGCGGAAAGCGGTGAGACACACACACTCAAGTTGTTTCCATGTGATTTTGCTTGCTTTGATTCTTTCTTTGGAGTTTATTTACTTTAAAGGGGACCTATAATGCTTATTTTACAAAGTCTTGATTTTGTTTTGGGAGCTTGTTTTTGTCACAGAATAAAACATTTGAAAAGTTAATTGCTACCATTTACTCCGAATTGCGAGATCTAAAGTCGCAATTGTGTGTTATAAAGTCTGACTCTAAGGAAAAAATGACTGACTGGAAATTGCGAGATATAAAAAAGTTTATATCCCACAATTCTGACTTTATTTCTCCAAAATGTTTGTTAAATTTTGAGAAAAAAAACTCAAATAGTGAGATAAAAAGTTGCAATTACCTGTTTTATTTTTTATTCTGTAGCAGAAGCAAGCTTTCATAAATTTGCCAGCTTGAATGTTGATTATTTTCCTCATATTCTCCTTTGTTGCGGCTCCTGCGGTCTCTTTTTTTTGCATCTGTTGCTGTGTGGTCATCATTAATGAAATATTATGCCCTGGTGCTCTTCGTGTGGCGGTCAAAAATGGCCGGATTTTTATTACAACTAAATGAATGTACTATTTATTTTAATAACGTTTTTTGTTTGTTTTGTTTTTTATATTTTGTATTTTTAGGAAATTGTATGCTCCTAAATTTTATTTATGGTATATTATGATCCATTTATTAACTGTTAATCACTTTTTGAGTATAGAACTGAATTTTATTTCCAAGTTAAACATAAATCTTAAGCACAGACTTAAGTTGGCAGATTATTGCAGATGTCCCTATGAAGCCCCGCCTTCTGATTGGTCGGCTGGATCAGTGTGTTGTGATTGGCCGAGTATGTTTGGGAAATGTCCCGCTCTTCCCATAACCGCCAGTTTAACACACTACTAACTAACTCAACCAGGCCCCGCCCCTTTATTCTGCGTATGAATTATTATAATGAGGAATATTGTGACGTGTTCGTTCCCGGAAGAAACTCAACACTACAATGGAGGCGTTTTAGGAGTTCAGAAACACTGATATGAACACGGAAAACAAGCATTAGCTTTAAATTAACATTAGCTTGAAGCAAACTACAACTTGAATCACATTTTCTCCTCTGGTGTGATTTGTTTTTAGGTTGAGACGCATCAGGACGGCGAGCGTGTGCGCTACTTTGAGGATGATGATGGTGTGGATCTGCGAGAGATGGTCCGGCGGGAGAAGATGAGCTCTGCGGAGGACCAGAACGCTCTTTACTCACGCATGGCCGCCAAGGTGAGCGCCCGTCCTCTCAGAGAGTATTTTATCTCATAATTGCAAGTTCATTTCACGCAATTCTGACTTTATAAAATGCAATTGGGAGATATAAAGTCTTAATTGCGAGTTAAGTCAGAATTGTGAGATTTAAACAGTTTGAGCTTTAATTTAAAAAATGGTATAAAAAAACAGAACTGACTTTATATCATGCAATTATGAGATAAAAAGTCAAAATTACCTTTTTTATTTTTATTCTGTGGCGGAAACCAGCTTCCATAGATAAATGAAAGTCTGTAAACGGACGTTCATGAAAACATTTGCAGTGAAAAAGCAACTGGAGGTCGTTTATATGTGTTATGAGAATAGGGATGAGATGCAACACATTTGCAAATATAATGACTACACATTTGACTCATTTGAAAAATCTTAATAAATGTAAGATTAATGCATTTGAATTGCATATAAAATTGTCTACACAGTTTTAATATAAACAAACTACTGAACATTATGCAGTGGTGGAGGAAGTACTGAATCTCAGTACTTAAGTAAAAGTACAAATAACCAGATAAATATTTACTTTAGTAAAAGTAGAAGTAACACAATGACAACCATACTTAAGTAAAAAGTAAAAAGTACCTGATTTTAAATGTACTTTAAGTATTAAAAGTAAAAGTACTTAAATTTATTTTCTTAATGTCTAATTTCTAATGATTAATAAAACATTTAATTCTAACTCATTCAACCTAATACTCCTATAATGATGTTCAATAATGATGGAAAAAAAATGTTGTCATCATTTCTGAAACAAGCTTGGACTTAGGCAATATAAGCCATATCCTTACTATATGTTAATGACTATGTTTGGCAGTAAACGCGATTAATTTATGGTGTAATTCTGAACCTCTTGGCTTGCCATAATCCTAACCAAACGTATATTACACACGGTGTGTTTCCTATGCATGTAAAAACAAATTTTCGCGTATAAATTGCACGATAAACACACTGCGTGCGAGACGCATTTAGTTGATGTATCTATGGCAACCAAACGTCACTGCCCAGACAGCAAACTGACATTGAATCAACGTGGAAACCACGTCTCTCATGACATTGAAACAACGTTGATTTTGCTCATCGAATTAACGTTGAACCAACGTCAGACGCGGCATTCTTCAAAGCTAAATGAAAATCGAAAATTGGTTTGCTTTCATAACGTTGAAACAACGCGTTGATTTCAAGTTGATTTTCCGTTAGTTTTGAAAGAATGACGCATCTGACGTTGGTTCAACGTTAATTCGATGAGCAAAACTATGTCAAATCAACGTTGTTTCAATGTCATATTTCCACGTTGATTCAATGTCAGTTTGCTATCTGGGTGCTGAGACAAACGTGCAACGAACGGACGGTCAGATTACGTTTTGGCAGGGGAAAAACTGATCAGAAAATGTAATGAAAAAGTAACAGAAGTTGTAGAAATGTAGTGGAGTGGAAAGTATAATAATTGCTGCAAAATGTAACGAAGTAAAAGTAAAAAGTATGCACTATTTATTCTACTTAAGTAAAGTAAAGATACGTGAAAAATGTACTTAAGTAAAGTAACGAAGTATTTGTACTTCGTTACATTCCACCACTGACATTATGTGATGTATACTTTAAGTCATACATTGATGAAACGGGTGCATCGGTTTGATTTGAATGACATAATCATAATTGTTTAGAAGCGTCATGGATCTGTTTATTTTAAACATATTAATATACTTTTATATATATTTATGTATATAAAAAATGCATTGCATTAAATCGAATGCATCCAAATACATGTCAATTTTATATGCAGTTCGATTAAATGATCTTAAATTTAGGCCTAAACATTTTTCCTTTTTCCAGTGTTTTGGTAGTTTCTGGAAAGATTTCATAAATGAGTTTCTGAAGCGCAGACACGCACAAACAGCCGTACATTTCCCTGCGCTCATCTATCAACGAGAGCAGACGGTGGCGGTAAACGCCGCAGTATTCCTGTCATCAATCTCCCATCTCAGACTGTAACCCGGCCAGGGCTTCTCAAATCTGTCAGAGTGAACTCAGACGTCACCGTCGCCATGGAGACGAGAAATATGAAAGTGACAAACATTTGCACATTTTAGCGCCACTTCGCTCTCTCTGTCTCTCTCTGCCAAGTTGCCATAACATAGCATCTAAAAGTGTTATTAATATATTTATTTCCCCAGTTTGATCGGCTTGAGTGTTAGTTAGTGTAATCGCAGTGCAGAGCTGCTTAAAGGGTTAGTTCACCCAAAAATGAAAATCATGTCATTAACTCTTTCCCCGCCAGCGTTTTAAAAAAAAGTTGCCAGCCACCGCCAGGGTTTTTGACGATTTTCGCTAAATTTTAATGCCCCGCTGAATATTTTCTTCCATGAATATATGAAGATGATATATATAAAAATAAAGATCTGAGCCTCTGCTTTTAGGCAAAAAAAAAAACGTTTTTATTTTATCTTCATTTGTTCTTTTTTTATTGCCTCTTGAACAGAGGTAGGTTTTGTCAAAAACACAACATTTTGGACAAAAAACTGAGAAAAAGGTATTTTTATCAAACAAGTGCATTTAAAAGCAGAATACATTCAGATGTTGTTTCCTTCATATATAAAACTTTCCAAAATAAATTAAAAACATAAATAAATGTAAAATATATCAAATTTAGGCGCTGTAATTTGCTTTTGAGTGGTACACAGAGTAACATTTCCCAGGATGTAAGGGGACACCACAACTTTTGCAATAAAACTTCTGCCTCTGCCTCTCTGTGTTCTACCTGTGAATAATGAATAATTGGAATTACTTTCAATAAACAGGCCTAGACACACACACACACACACACACAAATACATATTACAATGTGGTAAATGTGCACAAAGAGAGAAATAATTTGACAATTACACGCTCATATTTAGACAGCCACACATAAATGCCTGCACACACACACATAAACACAGACACACGTCAGCACTGAACGCGGATCCACAAAAGAAACGGAAGACGACACAATGCTGAATAAAGTCGGAGTTTTTGTTATTTTTGGACCAAAATGTATTTTCGATGCTTCAAAACATTGCAACTAACCCACTGATGTCTCATGGACTACTTTGATGATGTTTGTATTTCCTTTCTGGACAAGGACAGTATACCGTACACACATTTCCAATGGAGGACTAAATCTAAAATATCTTAAACTGTGTTTTGAAGGTCTTACGGGCTTGGGACGACGTCAGGGAGTGTCATTAATGACATCATTTTCATTTTTGGGTGAACTAACCCTTTAATGTCAGTCTCTATTCAAACAGTGTGGCAGATCATTTTTAGAACGTCTACATCACACTGACGGAATGTTCGTTATTCAAAATCTAACTGACATCCCAGTGACATCATCATGGTGTTTGCACACTGTAATGTGCTTGGTCTCTTTTTTTTTGCATCTGTTGCTGTGTGATCATCATTTTATGAAATATTATGCTCTCTTCGCGTGGTGAATTTTTTATTTAAACTAAATGAATGTACTATTTAGTTCAATAACGTTTTTTTTTTTTAATTTGATATTTTGTATTTTTTGAGGAAATGGTATGCTGCTAAATTTTATTTATGGTATCGTTATGATCCATTTGTTAGCTGTTAATCACTTTTTGAGCATAGATCTGAAAATTTAATTTTCAGATTATTGCTGATGTGAAAAGTTAAAGTAAAAAAAAAAAAAAAGTGAAACAAAAAATTCAAAGAAGTTTATTATTGAAAATGGAAAAAAATATTTTTTTATATGAAATATATTTTCCTCTGAAAGTGCGAGAAAATCAAACTATTTAAGCTTGAATCATGTCCGTGATTCTTTTTCTTGTTCACACAAGTGCCAAAACCAAGTTTCAAACCATTCCGATGAAGTAAAAGATAAAAAAAAGTTACATTTTTCTGAACAGAACTGCACCAGAAGGTTAAAAAATAAGATTAAAGTTACACATCTCCCATTGACTGACATTAACAGAATGTCCAAAATGTGAAATACAATCAACAGCAATTTATATTTGCATACTAAAAATGCAAAGTTTTTTCGCTTGTATTTATTTATTTGCATTATGAAATGTACTTAGTGATTTTTTTAAATCATATAAAATCAGGATTTGACTCACAGTAATAGAATCTAGAACCAGAAGTTATTGTATTATTTGCTCTTTTGTATTATATCCAGCTTTACAGTGTGGTCTGCTATTATGTGTCGATTCACAGGACGCTCTCTGCAACCTACATTTACCTCAAACTTTGCTTCTGCTGCCTTGCAAGCTCTACTATTTTCTCCAGAAAATGCCAGTCTAGTGGTTTGTGTGTTTATCTCCTGTGTGCTGTACATGCAATCCAGACAATAACCGACAGAACTACACACAGACACACACACTAACGGTCTGTCTAGGTGTTTTATTCACGGTTTAGCTGGAGAAAAGCAGCCATGCAGAGAATAAATGTAGAATTTTATCGCAGACTCTCCAACACACTCGCTCTCACCTCGACTCCTCTCCATCTGTCAATCAAACATGCCGGTGTGAACACACACGCTCCCACACAGATCACCCGTTGCTACGGATACATTGCCTCCTTGTCTGCTTGTTGAACCACACCGTTAAGCCTCTCTCACTCTAGTGTGTGTTGGTGTCTGAAGAGAGTGTGACACACACACACACACACTGTTAGTGTAATCCCCGTGGCCTGGTCACATCTGCCACTGCTGTTCTCTGGATGTTACTCTAGATAATGACTCGCAGTTTCACCAGTATCTCCGCAGTCAGATCACATGACTCCTGACGACCAATACAATCGCTGCTCCACAGTTGGGTTTCAAGACCCTGTTTGCCCAATCAGATCACATCAAAAATCGAGTTGGATTTTTTTGCTGATTAATAATTAGTAAAATTGGAATTTTTAAAAAATTCAAAAATTGAAAAAAAAATTTTTTAAAAATTAATTTTATATATATATATTTTTTTTTTAAGTAAAATTGGATTAATAATTAGTAAAATTGGATTTCCACGTTTGCTGTGCAATTTAGCCATTTTTTGTATTTATTATATATCAATATGGCTATAAAATAATAATATTGAATTATAATCTTTCTTATTTTAATTAAAAATACATTTTTTGAGTTTGAGAATCTTCCTTTGACTAACATTAGTAGATTGAAGGACCAACTGATGGAATTATTGTGATGATGCATACTTATCTAATAATATTAATTATTATTACTAAATGACTACAAAAAAACAAAAATATAAGAAATATTACTATTGTGATTTCACTGTAAGAATTTAATTTTTAGGAAAAAAATTACATAATAATTATTTTATTGTTCATTACAACTGTAAAATTACAATAGTAATATTTATGGCGGTTCATTTCTCCTGAAAAATGCATGGCTCCTTCCTAATCTGCATATTATCATAGATAATAATTAGAGTGCCATGAATCATATATCATATGGATTTACATAGTAAAAAAAAGTTGGTTAAGACTCATTTAAGGTTGTTTTCAAGTAACTTTTATATTGTTCTTATCTTATTGTTTCTTTTTGTTTTATTTCACTGTAGCGTTTTGGGTTTAAGAAAAGCACATTATAAATAAAATTCACTATTATTATTATTTTTATTGTAGATGGTAAATAAAGGTTGCAAGATAATGTACTAATTCCAAAGTATTTTGGACTGATATTGCTGTAGTTTGAGGATTTGTGACCCAATAAAAGATCATTTACATTTACTAGTACTTGTCTTACTATTACAGACAAGTATAGCAGGGATTTATAGATCTCGTAAAACATTTCTCATTCCTCTGTCCTGAAGCAGTTTTCAGCCTTTAAAAGATTAAACTCAGACATGCAGGACAGAGTGAACCTTTCATGATTAAAGTGTGTAATAAAGTCAAGTGAACCTTTAAAGGGGTCATCGGATGCAAAATTCACGTTTATATGATGTTTGCAGTGTGTGGACACAACCACCATACGATAAAAAAAATCCAGTCCCCGTTTTAATTTAATCGTCAAAAAGCCTAAACACTCAATCAAGCTGTTTGGATTTTCTGAGCAATATGATGTGCTCATGCTCTGCCCACGTCCACTGACGGACTGTGCTGTATTAGCATATTCCAGTATCAGCATATTTGCGTATTAGTATATTCACGTTTTAGCATATTTCCCGTTTAGCATATTTCCTGTATAGCATATTGCCTGTGTTGCATATTCCCGTATTAGCATATTTTCCGTAGTAGCATATTTCCCGTATAGCAAATTTTCCGTATTAGCATATTTCCCATATTAGCATATTTCCTGTATAGCATATTCCCGTATTAACATATTTCCTTTATAGCATATTCCCGTATTAGCATATGTCCCATATAGCATATTTCCCATATTAGCATATTTCCCGTATAGCATATTCCCGTATTAGAATATTTCCTTTATAGCATATTCCCGTATTAACATATTTCCTTTATAGCATATTCCCGTATTAGCATATGTCCCATATAGCATATTTCCCATAGTAGCATATTTCCCGTATAGGATATTCCCGTATTAGCATATTTCCTGTATAGCATATTTCCCGTATAGCATATTCCTGTATTTGAATATTTCCTTTATAGCATATTTCCCGTATAGCATATTCCCATATTAGAATATTTCCTTAATAGCATATTTCCCGTATTAGCATATTTCCCGTATTAGCATATTTCCTGTATAGCATATTCCCGTGTTAGCATATTTCCCGTATAGCATATTCCCGTGTTAGCATATTTCCCGTATAGCATATTCCCGTATTAGAATATTTCCTTATTAGCATATTTCCCGTATTAGCATATTTCCCGTAGTAGCATATTTCCCGTATAGCATATTTCCCGTATTAGCATATTTCCTGTATAGCATATTCCCGTAGTAGCATATTTCCCGTATAGCATATTTCCCGTATTAGAATATTTCCTTAATAGCATATTTCCCGTAGTAGCATATTTTCCGTATAGCACATTCCTGTATTAGAATATTTCCTTAATAGCATATTTCCGTATAGCATATATTCCCGTATTAGAATATTTCCTTTATAGCATATTTCCGTATTAGCATATTTCCCGTATAGCATATTCCCGTATTAGAATATTTCCTTAATAGCATATTTCCTGTATTAGCATATTTCCCGTATTAGAATATTTCCTTTATAGCATATTAGCATATTTCCCGTATTAGCATATTTCCCCTATAGCATATTTCCTGTATTAGCACATTTTCTCCCTCAGCCATTTGTATGCTGTGCACCAAGGCATCACTTTACGTGTCTTGTGTCGAGAGAGAGAGAGCGCTCATTAGCAGTTGCTCATTATCATTTAAAGAGACATGCACCCGAACAGGCCGCTGTGAACAGAGCTGTTTTTGAGCAGCGTGTTGTTTTACACAACCATTGAGCAATTTTAACCAAAGTATGTTACAAACTTGGGCCAACTTGGGGAAAATGGGACATGTTAATGCTAAAAGCGAGCTTAGCTCTGTGAACGTGTTGTTAATGGACATGTTTCTCAGATGATGGGGAAGACCGACGGCGATAACTACACGCTGGACGACATGTTTGTGTCGAGTGCGGCGCAGAAGGAAGGAGCGGGTCGAGACGAAGAGAGGCAGAGGAATAAAGCGGTGCGGGAGACGCGGAGGTTAGCGGGGCAGATGGACAAATGCAGACACTGCTTCGACAGTCCTGAACTTCCCAAACATCTCATCACAGCCGTTGGAAACAAGGTGTGTGTGTGTGTTTCACAGCAGCTTTACCACAAACACTTCTGCTGGAAGACTGGGGATACGTTTAGAGAATCAGGTTTGAATCATAAATGAGTTCAATATCTGTTGACACTGAGAAGGAATCTGACTGTCTAACATGCACATTATATGAATTATTGCTTGACAATAATATATTTCAAATATATTAAGCAGTTATATTCATATCCATCTTTTGTGCAGAAGTAGGGATTTTCCTAGAATATATAAGACTTACGATTCATTGGCCTATATATATATATAGATATACATACACACACACACAGTACCAGTCAAAAGTTTAGATTTTTCATTTACTGTAGATTAAGCTGTTTTTAGATTTATAATTTATATTTAGATTTTTAAATGTTTTTGAAGGAACATTCTGTTTATCAAGGCTGTATTTATTTGAGCAAAGATGCAGCAAAATCAGTAATATATTGTGAAATATTATTAGACTTTGAAATAGCTGTTTTCTGATTTAATATAATTTATTTCTTGATGTCAAAGCTGAATTTTCAGCATCAATACTTCAGTCTCTAATGTCACGTGATCCCTCTGAAATGATATAAAATGCTGATTTTGTGCTCTATTATTAACACTGGTTCTTATTATCATCAATGTTGAAAACCATTTTTGATTGTTTAATATTTTTGTGGAAACTGTGATGCATTTTGTCAGGATTCTTTAATGAACAGAAAGTTCAAAAGAACCGGATTTATTTTAAATAGAATGTTTTGTAACATTATAAATGTCTTTACTGACACTTTAGATCTGTTTAATGCATCCTTGATTAATACAAGTATTATTATATATATATATGAAGAGTTCAGATGCAAAAGCCTCTAAGTGCCATTTGAAATTTTCTTCTAGAATGATGATTTTCATCAAGCTTGTATATTTAAGTTCAGTAATTTCACTTAAATGGCAATTCATTTCTTCTAAAATGACGATTTTTATCAAGCTTATATATTTAAGTTCAGTCATTTCACTTAAATGACAATGAAGATTACCTATGAATTGCCATTTAAGTGAAATTACTGAACTTAAATATACAAGCTTGATAAAAATCATCATTCTAGAAGAAAATTTCAAATGGCATTTAGAGGCTTTTGCATCTGAACTCTTCATATATATATATATTGCTTATGTATTATGGTTTCCACCACGAAAAAAAACAATAATTAGCTGTTTTCAACACTGATAATAATCATAAATGTTTCTTGATCATCAAATCATCATATTAGAATGATTTCTGAAGAATCATGTGACACTGAAGACTATAGTAATGATGCTGAAAATACATCTTTACCATCATAGAAATATATAACGCATTAAAACAGAAATCAGTTATTTGGATGGTGTTCCACTTCATCATTACCGTACATAATAGTGAGTTTTAAACCTGTAAAATAAAAGTCATGTTTTTGCCAAACTCATAATTTTGTAGCTGATGCACAACGTTAACATGACGATTTTATATGTCGTTTATATGACGCCTTAAAATGCTGCCGATCTGCCTGGGTAATGGGACAGAGAATAAATCCTGCTGGTGTCTGCGCACACACACTCACATACTCGCACAAACACACACACAATAATTTTCTTTAAATACCCTATTGCTCATGCTGTCAGAAAAGTATATCTTCAGCAAAAAAAAAGACTAATCTCTGTGCCAGCCTGTCTGTTTCGTGTGTCGGGTGTGTAAGAGGATTTCCCAGATGCTCAGTTTGTCCATGTGTGTTTGAGATGACAGAAGACTCCGGGCTCCGGGAGGTTTTAGCAATCTGTCCTCATTAATGCACAAGCTTGAACGCTGTTCTGAGCTCTGACGTACGTGTGTGTGTGTGTGTGTGATTCTCTCGCAGGTGTACTTGTGTCTGCCGAACAGTGTGTCTCTGACCGAAGGTCATTGTTTGATCGTTCCCATCCAGCATCACACAGCGGCCACCGGCCTAGACGAGGACATATGGAGCGAAATACAGGTACACGCATCACACACACACGAGCGTTTCTGGCGAGCTCTGCACTGGCGAACACCACTCGGATAGTGTTCAGGACATTTAAAAATGCTGATTCCTTTATGTTTCAATATATAATGATGGATTTATAATACATAATGATTCAGACATGTTTTCCCTCTCTCCCAAACACACACATTTTAACACCAATATCACATATTTCAGGATCAGTAACTCTATACATCTTGACTGATTTCTTTATTTGAATCTTTCTTGAAATGGTTCAAATATTCTCAGAGATAACACAGCTTTGACATTCATAAAGCATAACTTACGCCACACACACACACTCTCACACACAGCAGATTTATCTCTAATATCGCTTTCTTATAGATGTTCCGTCGTGCTTTGGTCCGCATGTTCGAGTCTCAGGAGTTGGACTGTGTGTTTTTGGAGACTCATATGAATCCGAAAAGACACTGGCACATGGTGTACGAGTGTGTGCCGATGCCCAAAGAGCTCGGAGACATGGCACCCATTTACTTCAAGGTAACACACACACACACACACACACAACGGTAGCTGTGGCGTGTTATTAAAGAACCATTAATAGGATTTTTACCTCTGGAATCCGACTGGTCAGCGATCTCAACAAACAATCTAGTGTTCGTTTTGTCAGCTATTTTTAGATTTAGTCTTAGTTTTGTCAAGTTTTAGTCGACTAAATGTCCGAGCGTTTTCGTCATGCCCCATAATCAAATCAAATCAAGTTTATTTATATAGCACAGTTCATCCATCAAAGCAATTCAATGCGCTTTACAATGATATATAACAAATAAAAACATCGTAATAAAAATGCAAGATACAAACAGACACAAAAACAATGAGATAGAAAGACGTAAGAAACGGTAAGGTCGGATAGTATAGAGTTTTAAGAGGAGCTCAGTCATAAGCACGTGAAAATAATTATTTTGCTCAAAATTATTTGAGAAATGTATTTTTACATGTTATCAGAATTATAGTACTCAACACACTCAAATCTACAAGAGAACGTCTGTTAAATGGATAGTTCACTTTAAAAAAAACTTTTGCTGATAATTTACTCACCCCCATGTCATCCAAGATGTTCAGTCGAAAAGAAATTCCAGGATTTTCTCCTTATAATGGACTTCAATGGGGTCCAAACGGTTCAAGGTCCAAATGAGAGTTTCAGTGCAAACTGTTCAAAGGGCTTTAAACGTCACCAGACGATGAATAAGGGCCTTATCTAGCCAAACGATCGCTCGTTTCAAAAACAAAGACAAAAGTTTAAGATTTATAAGCACAAACACTCACCTTGCTCGACTCTCCTATTCGAACCATAGACTGTAAAAAATATGGACGTAGTGTCCGTGACGTCACCCATAGGTTTCTGAAGAGCGTTTTTGAAGACTAAAGTGGGCGGGGCCGACCGTCGCCATCTTGGCAGTGCGTCACCTCTCGTCACTACCGGATAAATTAAAATGGGCAAAGAGGCGGGACGCGGGTGGAGCTGAGGTGCTAATGCTATGCTACTGCCGCTGAATTGACAGCTGATTGAAAAAGTAAAGCCAATGGTTAAAGTTCATGTTTTGCCCTTCGAAATATTATAATAGTTAGTTAAGACGTAAATAAAAGTGAGACTATTTACTTTACTTTTTTATCAACTTTATTAATCTCACAAGGGGCAATTAGTTAAGAGCATGTATACAAATACATTAACACAGATCAAACACATTTCTCACAACATACAAGCAGTCAACTATGTGCATCGTGATGCATTATTATTCTGCTAGTTAAAAATGTATTAATTACTTACAATATTGCTCTAAGGTTGTGCATGTGACAGTGATTCAAGGCAAGCACATGTCAGTCGGCATCTCACGTCAAGTTCGTAAAGAGCTTTAATTCAGTCCATTTTACAATCCGATTTTGGCCGCCTCTCAGTTTCTCAGATGGGTCAAACCAAAGATATTACTTCAGAACTTCAAGTAAATGAACTAGAAATCCGCGCTCATGCAAGGGTGTGCATCTATTGCATGGACGGAGAGAAAGCACTGAAATTATCAGACATCCATTAGTGCGTGCGAGGGAAACAGCTGGAAACACGGCGCTGGTCGATCTCTCCACACTCAACACGACGGAATCCAACGGCGTGCACGGGCGAAGGTATAATACATGTATTAAATTGTATGACATAATCCTGGAAAAAGCAGAAACACAGCTGAGGGTGACGCTAACAGACGGCAGACAAACTACTAGCAGTGAAAGCGGCCGCAAGAATCCACCTGTCACTCAAGTGGCCACGCCCTTAATTATGCAGAAATTTAAGGCTAAAATATAATTTAAACAGATGAGTTGTAAAAAAATTCACCCCCCTCACAGTTGTCATGAAGGGAAAAATGAGCTCTATAGACCAAAGCCACTTTTTGCTCCAGGCTGTAAACATGTTTTTTTCTGCTGTAAAGTTGGGCATTTTAACATGGGGGAGATACAGATTTGACTCGCT
>NW_024121899.1:1378155-1512148 GCF_016745375.1 Pimephales promelas
AGCAGAAACACTGAATTGCTCAATTTGTCACAGCACTGCGCACACACACACACACACACACACACACACACACACTGGCAGCGTGAAGATCCCGATTTCTTGTACAACAGAGCCGGTCCTCCAGTAAATGTCACATTCAGCTAACACGACTAATATACAGCAGTTGTGTAGGGGAGTTATAGATTGTATATGTGAATATTACTATATGTGCGTAATGATTATATAATTATATAATTAATAAAACTGTAGAATTTAGTTGCAGATATTGAGTAAGTTTTGTCCGGGTTTTCAGCTTGACTATACCAAATAAATTCTCGATTTTGCAATTGAAGAGTTCAGATGCAAAAGCCTCTAAATGCCATTTGAAATTTTCTTCTTTAATGATGATTTTTATCAAACTTGTATATTTAAGTTCAGTAATTTCACTTAAATAACAATTAATAGGTAATTATCATTGCCATTTAAGTGAAATCACTGAACTTAAATATACAAGCTTGATAAAAATGGTCATTCTAGAAGAAAATTTCAAATGGCACTCAAATGGAACTCTTCAATTATTCATTTTAAATTATTAAAAAAGAAATTTATGAAAGTACGGTATAATGTGCGTTAATGAATGTTTTAAAAAAGTTGATAATGTCATTTTCGATTTTGCTAATTAATAAGTAACACTGCCTAATCTTGCAAAAAAACTTGCAAAGATTTGCTCTCATAAAAATTGTCGGCGACCCCTCTTATTTTCAGCATGAATTTAAAATGCACCTTTATTTTTCAGATTTTCTAAATGCGTGTTGTTGATCATATTGTCTAATTATTGTCTTGTGAACTCAATTTTTAATCAAAATGTCAAAAATCGTAACTTAAAGTCCCCGTTCATATACAGTCACTCTTTGATCAAATCCTGATGTATGAAATGAAATCTCAGTATGCATTTTTTTTTTATTGAACTATTGAAATATCATATCACGTTGCGATTTTTGTGCCAACAAACCGAATTGATCAAATAATAGGAATGCACCGATATGAAAATTTTGGCCGATACCGATAACCGATAATTCTTTATATTTGAAAGCCGATAACCGATATATCGGCCGATAAATTTAAATCCAAATTTTTATCTAATTTTGAGAGCCTGATTACAAATACAAAAGTCTCACAATTAAATCCATGTCCCAAGCGCACAATTATAATGATGTTCTCATTATAGTGTTGTACAGCCGATATGACAGATTTGCGCTGCACATGTTGTCCCGAACCGTATTTTAATTTTTAAAAATTAATTATTTTTAAAGAGATTTCAAAAAAATCTAAATCATAAACAGTGCTCAACAAGTGTCTCAGCAGAAGGGAATAAAACATTGTTTATCGGCTTTAATATATATCGGCCACATTTTCTTACAAGGCCGATAACGATAACATTAAAAATGAACATATATCGGCCGATACCGATATATCGTGCATCCCTATCAAATAATGATCTTTTCCATACACGTCAAAATCCCAGTGTTTCCTCTCGTAATGCTCGTTCTTGAACATTTGCACATGGAAACCTGTTTGGAAACATGCATTCTGCCGTTCTGGTTGCTGATGTTAGTGGCGCAGGAATATGAATGTTTCATTTTAATCCACTTGTTTAGGATTGGTGTTGTGTCCATGCACAATAAATGATAGTGTTTTTTTTTCTAACATTAAAAAATGGATCTGTGTTAGTTTATTTATACACACTCAGACAGACACAAGGCTGTTAATATGTGAACAAAAACAGGCAGAACAGGGAAAGTGGGTCAGACTCGGAGTGGAGAGAGGGATGCTGGGAGGAGAGTGAAGGACGAAAAGAGAAGGAGAAATATCCGGAAGGCATCAGCGGGAGAGAGAGAGACACACACACACAGTCTTCAACCTTCACCTCTGCTAACATGACCTGACTCTGTGTGTGTGTGTGTGTCTCTCTCTCTCTCACACACACGCATTGACCTGCGGTGTCTTTCCCGTCGTGGATGAACAGAATAGTGTCTAATGAAGGGTTTTAATTATCCAGGCCAGTGGAATATTCAAACACATATGGTTTTAAATATTTAATTAAACATGATATTATTATAGTTGGATAAAGCCTCGTCCAGATGCGTTTGTCTGACTCTATAATCTGTGCTGAACACTGCATGCGTTCAGTTGCGTTCATTTATATTATGCAAATAACTGGCAAATCTGTTTATTCAACAGTTTCCAGTAAGTCTAGTTTATATTCTGTTCTGTGCTATTCTTTCCTGCTCTATTTCTGTTTTACTCTATTCTGTTCTGTTCTCCTTTGTTATATTCTTTTGTTCTTCTCTATTCTTTTATGCTCTATTTCTATTCCTTTCTGTTTTACTCTGTTCTTCTGTTCTGCCCTATTTCTATTATTTTATGCTTTTACTCTGTTCTGTTCTATTTTGCTCTATTCCATTGTTCTCAGCTGCTCTATTTCTATTCTTTTCTATTTTACTCTGTTCTATTCTGTTCTGCTCTATTTCTATTCTTTTCTATTTTACTCTGTTCTGTTCTGCTCTATTTCTGTTCTTTTCTATTCTGTTCTTTATTGTTCTGCTCTGTTTCTATTATTTCTGTTTTACACAGTTCTGTTCTACTCTATTTCTATTGTTTTCTGTTTTACTGTTCTGTTCTTCTCTATTCATCCGGCTCTATTTCTATTCTTTTGTGTTTTACATTGTTCTGTTCTATTGTTTTCTGCTCCATTTCTATTTTCTGTTTTACTTTGTTCTATTCTGTTCTGCTCTATTTCTATTCATTTCTGTTTTACTCTGTTCTGTTCTGCTCTATTTCTATTATGTTCTGTTTGACTCTTTTCTGTTCTATTCTGATAATAATTGTTATTTGTTCAATTATTTTATTTTCTATTCTGTTCTGCTCTATTCTACTCTCTTCTCTATTATCTTATGTTCTTTTCTATTATGTTCTGCTCTGTTTCTATTATTTTCTGTTTTACACTGTTCTGTTCTATTCTGTCCTTCTCTTGTCTGTTCTGCTCTATTTCTATTCCTTTCTGTTTTACAGTTCTGTTCTGTTCTTCTCTATTCGTCCGGCTCTATTTCTATTCTTTTCTGTTTTACTTTGTTCTGTTCTATTCTGTTCTGCTCCATTTCTATTTTCTGTTTTACTCTGTTCTACTCTATTTCTATTATGTTCTGTTTGACTCTTTTTTGTTCTATTCTGATAATAATTGTTATCTCTTCAATTATTTTATTCTATTCTGTTCTGCTCTATTCTACTCTCTTCTCTATTATCATATGTTCTTTTCTATTATGTTCTGCTCTATTTCTATTATTTTCTGTTTTGCTCTGTTCTATTCTGATGTGCTATTTCTATTCTGTTCTTATCTGTGTGTCCTGTAATTTGCGACTGAAATGAACGGACCCCTGATATTATTCTGTGTATGACCCATTCAGCTCATCCTGTCATTCTGTGATTCAGTGACTGCGTCTACATGCACATCAATGTCCAGATGGCCAATATTCATATTTTCCCAAATAATAAGGAATAATACGCTTCAAGAATATCTTCTATATATGTTGGAAGATTAAGAAAACACTATTTCGCATTTTCTAGTTTCAGTCCTTTGACGTCAGTCAAGTCTATTTAATTCCCCGTTACTTGTCATTTGTTAATTATTTTTGGAATTTGCTATTCCCTAAAAATGGATCAATCCTACAGCAATTTCCTCCAGTGTAGATATCAGCATATTCTCAATGCGTGTTGTTCTTCTGTTCTCTATAGGGAATATATTAGTTAATCTGCACAAAAGTGAATTAACTCCTTAATCCACATTAATGCCTTGACAACGGCGCGTGAGTGCACAAACAAATGTAGGTCACGCGCTTCATAAGGTGCTGTCGTCCATCAATTTTTTTTCTTCATTTGAATGAAAGTGAACAGAAAAGTCTCTGCATCGGTTCAAACACACGTTTTAGCACCGAGAATTATTTTCAAAAAATCAGAATATGAAATAATAAGGTTTGCGCGTGGCAGGACATTCTTGCGCATGCACGTGAACCAGGTCAGCATCTGCTAAGTGGAGCCCAATACCATTACTAACAACACTGATGTTTCGAAATATCTCTGATGTTAATTGTGCATACGTTTTGGTTCATAGTTCCATGGTCTCTCTCTCTCTCTCTCTCTCTCTCTCTCTCTCTCTCTCTCCCTCTCTCTCTCTCACTGAGGGGAGGGTGTATAGGCTTTTTGCTGAACGTTAACCGATTGGTCGTGTCTTAGTTCCGTGCGCCCTGGACGGTTGGAATATTTCTCATCTTTACGCGCGTCTATACGCGACTCTCCTCGCGTCAAACCCGCAGAGCCCCGCACGGAAGACGGATGATGATGATGAGGTCTCCAGGGGTCTTTATCGGTCTACGGAGCTGCTGGGTCACCGAGGGGAACGGGATTCGGTAATACGAACACCCCTCTCCATCCCACCCCACACACCCACGCGGACAGACAGACAGACCGAATCCGTGGTTTGCGCACTTGGCGATCCAGCGTTCCCTCCCGGCGCTGCTGCGTTCATTCGGCTCACGCGCGCGTCCCGGTTCCGCGATGGTTCCGTGTCCCCCGCGCGTCTGATGAGTCCGCGCGCTTCAGCATCAGCATGTCCTCGCGGAAGATCTCCTCCGAATCCTTCAGCTCCATGGGCTCGGACTACCTGGAGAGCCCCGGGGAGGACGGAGAGTGCCCGTTCTCGCGCGTGTTCTGGAACGGCAGGAGTCCCGTGGAGACGCTCGCGTGTCCGTTCGAGGACGCGGCGCTCAGCAGGAGGGTCGCGCGCCGCAAACGCGTCAATCTGGACTCGCTCGGGGAGAGTTTGAGACGCCTCACATCACCGACGGTACCGAACCTTCCCTTCAGCACACACACACACACACACGAGACACAGATGTGCTCCTCACAAACTCAGTGTATTATACATGACATGGATTTTTAAATGGGAACATCTGGAGTCTGGTGTAAAACAGAATCGCGTGTAGTATACACACACATATGGATATGCGTCACATATAGATAGCATTAATGTACATATATAAGAAACAAAATCATCTAGAATCAGAACGGAGTATAGACATGATATATACTGTATGGTTGCGTATAGAACGGGAGACAGATAGGCTAAAGTGTAGTTACAAGACATAAGGCATAAAGCCATACATATGAGAGAGAGAGAGAGAGAGAGATGAAGGATAGACAACATATAGAGTTAGAATCACCATCTCTCTAACCATTTACAGCAGTGTTAGTCTAGGTGATGTGAGAGTGATGATGATGATGAAGATGGATTTGACTTATGAGAGCAGATTACACAGTTCGTTCGTACATCTCCAAACAGCAGAAAACACACCCGTGACAGTGCAGATGTTAGGTAGCCCAATCCTTCAGACCATCGTAGCTACTTAGTGTGTGTGTGTGTGTGTGTGTGTGTGTGTGTATGGAGAATCAATTTAAAGCGTGCTGTGTTTGTTCAGGCCCAGCTGTGTGTTGTGTATTTTTACATATTCATCCTGTCTCATGTGTAGCGTAACAGCGCGGTGCACATTCAGACGAGTGCGCGCGCGCGCGTGTGTGTGTGTGAAGGGGCACGATAACCGCTCTCGGTACGCTGGTCCCTATGGTGTTTTGGGGCCTCAAAGAAATAGGTTACACACACACTACCGCAGAGTGCATGTATATCTGCAGTTCTGCATCAGAATGTGCATGCCCTGACTCTGAGATGCACGTGTGTGTGTGTGTGTGTGTGTGTGTGTGTGTGTGTGTGTGTGTGTGTGTGTGTGTGTGTGTGTGTGTGTGTGAGAGAGAAAGGCACTTGAAAACATGGTTCATAGGAAATCATCTGCTCCAATGGCATAAATCCTAAATGTGTGTTTTAGCTGATTCTCAGCCCGGCTGTGTGTAGATATGATACGGCTCATCCGCACATGCAATACACAACTTCGACATCTAAACTCTCTCTTGAAAATGTTGACGTTGAATTAAAAAAAATCTGGTAGCACTTTACAAAAAGTATCCATATGCTTACAACTTCATTAGTTAAAATGATGAACTATGCTAACATCAACAAATACATGATTAAAATCAAATATTGCAGCTTTTCATATTAATGAATGGCTTACATGGACTAACAATGAGTAGATGTATTTTTTAACTTACTTTAACAAAGATTCATACGTATAATACGTAATATGTATTGCTCGTTAATGTATGAGACCTTATTGTCAAGTATTTACATGATTCAGATTGTACAGTATTACAGATGGCATTATAACATTTGCATTAATAGTGTTTTTCTGTGCTTCGCTCTGGTAAACAGCAGCTTATGTTTGCATGTCTGTCCAAATAATGTCTGAGGATTGAACAAATGTTCACTGAACACACGGCTCTTTACGAGATATTAATCCTTTGGTTTGTGTGTGTGTGTGTTTGATAGAGTGATTAATATTGTTTAGCTGCTGTTTAAGATAACTGGATACAGAAATATTCCTCTGGGGTGTAGCTGGAAAAAACTATAGAAAAGAAGCTCATAAATGCATAAAACATTAGACATCACAGATTCTTCTGATGGTAAAACTACAGAAGGCAGACAGAAACATTATGATCTCTCCATCGCTCGTTTCAGCCGAAATGCATTGCAACAAGCTCAAACAGCATGGATGGACCGAGCTTAAAAATGTTGATTAGAATATGTATTTTATTCATTTCTGAGAGCTATTGATATAAATCATTTTGTCTGAAAAGGGCAATAATATTTGTGGGGTTTTTTTAATTTATTTTAATATATTTAGCTTAGCAATGTTAACCTCAAAGTCTAGTGCACTCCACGTGAGAAGTTGTTTGTGTGGCTCGTCGATTTCACCTCAACTTTTGAGGTTATGTTTCTGTTCAGATGCTGCATATAATAAGATTTTGGAGAATATCTTTAATATCTGGTGCCAAACTGAAGAATATTTACACCACATTTTTAAATGTTGTTTAAATCTGCTCACCAAGGCTGCATTTATTTTAAAAAAATCCAGGAAAATCAGTAATATTGTGAAATATAGTTTCACAAACTGTAATTTATTCCAGTGATCAAATCTGAATGTTTAGCATCATTACTCCAGTCTTCACAAATCACTCTAATATGATGATTTGATGCTCACAACAACAAAAGAATAGCAGATCATTCATTTTTAAGTCAATGAAAATGTAGAGGAGAGCGGGGCACAACGTAACACTTTTTGACTTTGTCTATTTGTTTAAATCTACTTGGGGTTTAGAGAATTTTTTTCCCCCACATTAATTTGCCACATGTCTATGTGGTTTTCTTTTATTAATACAGTGTATACTTTTTTTCTTGATTTACGTTGAAAGAATGTAAGTGAAATGTGACAACATGCCCCATAGGTGGGGTACATTGTAACATCACCATATAACAGCTTAAATGCTTTCTGATCTAATAAAAAAAAACAATATATATACATGTCAAACCAAAATATTTTCTTAATAAAATACAATTATGAACTTTTTCATATAAAATAATGACATTTTTTAATAATTAAAAATATACTAATTTTTGAGTTTGACAACAAACACACCGGAAAACACAGCTATATAAGGTTCAAAACAAAATAATAATTAATCATTTCTGAACATTCACTCTCAGTCTTTATTAACATGTTTCTCTTGTTTTCTCAATAGAATTCATAAAAGTATAGAATATAATAGCACATTTCTAATAGCGGCACATTGTAACACAGTGTGACAACATGCCCCAACTGCACAAATGCGTTTAAACCCTGCTAGTTAGCGAAGCATTAAAGAACTATATCAACTGTTAAACAACAGATTGGAGATTAAAATAATATCAGATTTGTCCAATTTTAAATAAACACAAAAAAATAGAGATGAAAAATTAGCTTAAGTAAGAAATGTACTTTTGCTATAAATGTTCAGTGATATCTTACAAAAATTTCGGAATTTTGGCGCAATTTTTTTCTCTATGTTGAAATGGCAACTAGGTAAATACACCAAGTTTCGTCATGCTAGCATGTAACTAGCTCCGCGTTACGTTGTGCCCCGCGCTCCCCTACTCACAGCGTCGTGTTTTAAACCAAACATATGTGATTGAGTTCGTCACCTGGACGTATGATGGTGAGGTATTTTGCTAAATAAAAGTATCCTGTTAAAAGAATTGCGCGATAACTTTATTTATTCATTTATTTTCCCCTCAGTATCGCGCATGCGCACTAAGGTGAATTAGAAGTTTCTCATTCACACCGAAACGTCGGTAAACGCTTGTGTGGACGGAGATCGTTTTTTAAATAAAACGCC
Organism: Pimephales promelas; assembly: GCF_016745375.1. Next base: position 1,386,508 of record NW_024121899.1, read on the forward strand.
GTTTTCAAAAGTTTCCGGATTAATGTGGACGCAGCCTAAATCTCTCCATTCATCTGTTATGACATCTCCTTCAGTGCTCATGATAACTGTTTTTTAACTCTACAGTAAGTAAATCAACTTCACTAGCTACTCTCGATGCCATAGAATAGAAATATACAGACATAAGGTCTATAACTGACGCACGCACATCCGGTTTTCTCTCAACTTTTTGTGCTATTTCATTTCTCCCATGCTGTGTGCGTGTGTTTGTGTTCGTGTGTGTGTGGTCAGTGAACATCAAGGTCACTGTCATGGGAATTAGTTTCAGACACACAGTAGCCTATAATGTGACGGGTCAAACAGAATCAGTCTCTTTCTCTCTCACACACAACAGTTTGAGTTAACTCACATTTCATCCCAAACCCGTTACAGAAAAAAACCTCCAAACAATTACATGTTTGCACAAAGAAAATCAAGACCATAAAGATTTTTGCACTGCACTTGATTTTCCAACAATCAAGCTAATTTCCCCCCACATTCTCATAACCATAATGCACCTTTATTGCAAGTCTTATGATCCTCAGCGGTGTTATGTTCGCATAAATCAGGTTTAGTGTCGAGAGGGAGAGACTATTGCTGTAAGATCACTGAAGCAGATTTGGACAGGTAAAGCTGGGTTTCAGCTATTAAGAGCTTTCCTGAAATGGGGAGGATTGTGATTGGTATTTTGTTGCCGTGGTAGCGTGATAAAGGCAGTTGATTGGATAAGGCTTAAGAGTGTATTGTATTACAGGTACATCCGCACTGTAAATCCCTTTAAAAAGGCCAACACAAACCAAATCCAATAGAGGCGATAGGTTTACCACCACCTTTTCAAGAAACACACAATTGGTTTAATTAGTAAAACACTTAATCTGCAGCTTCAATAGAGTGCATTAGAGCCCACCCACTTCTTCAGGAAGGATTTTTTCCATTAATTTCTCTTAAAGGGATAGTTCACTTTGAAATTAATTTTTGATATGTTTTAGCTTACCTCAAGGGCATCCAAGATGTAGGTGTCGTAGTTTCAATTTTGATATTTTTAGGTCAAACCGTTCCTGTCAGTCATTTAATGGAGGTCTATGGTCACCACTTCAAATAGCATGCACAGAGAAGTCCAAATGAAACATGATTTAATGACTCATAAATGTAAGTACACACTGATTGCCTAAGACATGAAACGAGCGGTTTGCGTGAGAAAACGGACAGTATTTATATTGTTTTTTTACCTCGTTACCACAGCTGCAAAGCGCCCGCGCCCTCAGATCACTTGGACGTGGCTATGGTTACAAGAGGTAAAAACCATATAAATACTGTTCGTTTTCTCACACAAACCGCTCGTTTCGTGTCTTTGGCCATCAGTGTGTACTTACATTTATTCAGTCAATTAAAAAAAAAAGTCAATTTTTTTTTGTTGAGAAATGCTAATGGTCTTGTCCACATCAATGATGTATGCTAAGCTATGCTAACAGTGGTACCGCCATAACCGGAGATCGGCTGAATGGATACAAAAACGCTAAAACTCAACAGTTTAACCCTGGGGGAGTTGTAAAATGAGCCTATTTCCATAAAAAGTGGAGTATCCCTTTAACATTTTTTTTTTCTTGGTTCGTTTTAAATGTTTAATTGAGTTGTTTTCCATGAATCTGTTGTACAGTAGATCCTGTGAAAGGAGACGGGACGTGCGTGTTTGGGCCAGTGTGAAGAGAGAGAGCGCTCTTGTTTACCAGTTAAATGGTGCCTTTGTAGTGTCACTTGTGAATCTGGGTCGATCAACTTCTGACTGCATTGTTTTTCTTCTCTTCAGACCCAGACAATTCAGCTGGCCCTGCAGAGAACAGTGGACTTCTACCGGCAGAGGGAGATCAGGTACATCTGTTTCTGAGAGAAGAACTAAGATAATACCGTAGAGTTTCAGAAGAGTTTCTGCTGTCCACATCAGCTCTATACAGGATTTTGACAACAGATTCACACTGAACCCTCTGGTGCTGTTCTGTCATTCTTGGCTGAAAATTTTTGTTGTTTAAAAAAAATGATAATAATAATTGTTCGAAACTTGGTAAAGGTTTTGGCACTTGTTGTGTGAAGCACACACACACAAAAACATGGACATGATTCGAAAAAGTTAAATGGTCCTGAAACAAAAACACGCGTCTAAAACGAGCGCATTGGAACCGAATGTGAGTGGAGTTGCCTCTAGTGGAAGCGTTCGGTACTGCAACATCTCACTGAACGCTCATTTACTGAGATATCAGACTCACACGCAGAACTTGTTTAGATTTATGTCTTTGATTTTCTCACAGTTTTACAGTAAAACAGGTTTTTGAAAATATCTAAACATTGAAAATAGAGTTTTTTTCATAACAATAAACGTAACTTTTTTTACGTTCCCTCCAGCAATAATCCGTCAAGTGTCGTCTTTAAAAAGCGACCAAACACACTAAACCATGCACAGTTTAAGCTGGAAATTTCATTTTCAGGTCTATTCTCAAAAAGTGAATAAATTGATTATAACTGTATACTGCCATAAAATCACCTAAATATACAAAATATCAAACTAAAGCATAATACATTTATTTCATTGAAAAGCAGCACTAGAGGGTTAAAATGCCCTTTTTTACAAGATGTAATACATGTCTCGGGTGTTCCCAGACTGGTCTGTGAAGCTTTTCCCATTTCTGAGTGGAAGGAAAGACCTGTGCATGTCTCTTTAAATGCAAATGAGCTGCGGATTCCCCGCCCCCTTTCCAGAAGAGGGCGGAGCCTTTATAGCTCATGCATCCGATACTCTGCCGAAAACTAAAACATCAGTTCGGTTTTAATTATCATTTCTATAATCAAAACCGAAAATACCAAAACAAATTGATCAGTTTTAAACACTATATAATGATTTACCCTTTCAAACCCAACAGACATTTTAGGTTTTGGTCAAGTTTTGTTGTGTGTAATAAATTAATTTTGTACAAATGTGATGACATCGGATACATACTACAAAATATAGCAAACTGCCTAAATAGAAAGCTATTTTGTCACTAAAAGTTACTTTGAACTTTATTCACATACATACAGTATAATTAATTATGTAAAGCAAATCTTGTGTAATCCGACAAATCTATCATAAAGAACAGTACAACAGTTTGTTGGCTTGTGTCGTAAAATGTAAACTAATTTTTATCGGCCAGCTTTTAATCTGCTAAATGTGACTATAAGGCGTGAAGATATTAAATTATTATAAATATTAACACGATTTTTCTGTAAAGCTGCTTTGAGACACTGTGTGTCATGAAAAGCTAAATAAATTTACATGTTTAAGAGTGACTGAAGTAGATTTGTTTCTATTTTTATTCCTCCACGTAGGAATTATATGAGGAAAGCAATAATGTTTTCTTTGTTAATCAAATGTTAAATGTTAATCAAAGTCTCTCTCTCTCTCACACACACACAAACAGTGGACAGGAGTTTGTACGAAGCTTGTCAGACGAGCAGAAGTGTTTGTTTGAGAACTCGCGCTGCGACAGCCAGACTGACATCTCAGGAATACTGAAATACACAGCAACTGTTTTAGGTAAGTGCACCAGGGATGTTATAGTTAACTACAACTTTAAAGGTGACCTATCATGCCCCTTTTTACAAGATGTAATACAGTACACGTTTCGGGTGTGAAGCTGTGAAGCTTTCCCCATTTCTGAGTGGAAGGAAAGACGTGCTGTTTTTGTGCCTGTCTCTTTAAATGCAAATAAGCTGCTGATCCCGCCCCCTTTCCAGAAGAGGGCGGAGCCTGTACAGCTCACGCATCCGATACTCTGCGGAAAACTAAAACATCAGTTTGGTTTTGATTATCATCTCTATCACCATCACTCTTATGACCTCGCCAGTCTGACCTTACAGTTCTTCATCATCATGAAAGTTTATTATCTGCATGCGTTTTAAAGCCATATTAGTTTATCTTCTAGGACTGTGTATTGGCAAGAATCTGGCGATACGATACGTATCACGATACATGGGTCACGATTCAATATATTGCAATATATTTCGATACTGTCCATAAGGCGATATATTGGGATTATTTTTTTAAGTAGAACTATAATTTTAGAAAAAGTATTAAAAAAAGACATGATGTGAATTTAAAGTCGAACGAGTTTACTTTAGGTAAACAATTCAATACTCAGAAAATCAAACTACCAGTTTGGGATTGTGGTTCACAGGTACATTACAAAAACGTTGGTTAAATGTGATTTTAGAAGTTGGTCATAACTTGATAGACTTAGGGGGTCGCACACCGGACGAGAAGCGCTGCGCGCGCTCCAGGTATAACGTTATCCCACACCGGACACGCACTTTCTCATCAGTGTATGGCCAGCAATATTGTTATGTTTAATGACATGAAATGAAGGTAATGTCTGTTCTATGTTATGATTGTACTGTACAATAAAATACAATCGTTGTTTAGTCTGCAGTCTGAAAACTTTACCTCAGAGCATCAGTTAACTGAATGAATTGAGAATCTCACCTGAAAAATCCAATAACATCAGCAATTGTCAATTTCTGTAAATCACTGCAAAACTAAATGCATATTGCAGGATAGGGCGAAGTCAGGAAACATTAGCAACGATTTGAGACAAAAATTATTTCAATTTTATATCCACAAGTTTCCTACGCCCCATGAGGCCTTGCGTCAAAAGTGGGCGCGACTTCAGGTTGGAAGTAAACAAAGCGCGATTTGACATGCTTGACACTCGTTCATTCAACAGTTGACAGTCATTCAAGTTATAGTGATCCAAACTAGCTAACGATGTGGGAACACAACCTCAACGAAATTAAAAAGGGTGAAATAACAGTACCTTTACCCTCCGCAGTAGTTGATTGGGAGTATTATAATAACATTATTAATAATCAATACTCATCAAGGCATGGTGACAGACAGATGTGTGAGCTGACAAACAATTAAAATAAAAAATACACACTTAGTCATTGTGCTTTGGAGTTTATTCAAAATTATAAATGAATGTGCTGCTTGAATACATTAACTGGCACATTTGGTATTCTGTCAACACAGGCTTTGATCCTGAGTTTAGGTGTAACATCAGTAGTGAACAGCCAATCACATGCTGAGAGAGTTTATAGAATATTAAGATTTTAAACAAATGTACACAGGAAGATTTGTCGTCTTTTGGGAGGTGATGGAAACTACAGTCGTTGGCAGGATCAGAGACGGGCTCTGGCAGGATCACTCTGATTTCGTTTTCAGCTTATGTTCAAAACAATCCCGTTTAAGCCACTAAATTAGTTTAGTCCGGTTATACATACAACCGCGAGCAGCACATGTTGTCCCTGAGCTCCGTAACGACATCTCTCATAAAGATTTGCGTCTTTAAATAGTAAAATAATTCTCCGAAAAACAGCTAGCCTCTTTGCTAACTAACACACAAAATACCATTGGAATGCTACTTCCGCCGCCTCACCGGAAGTTTCACCCACTTTATTTTTTACAGGAGCGCCTCTCGGAAACTTGTGGATAAGATTATATTAATGGCGCTCTGTGGTGCTGCAGGATTTTGAACACGGTCCTGAGCCTTTGTTGGGCCCCGCCGACAGACGCCAAATGGCGCCGCCGGTGTGTGTACACTCACTCATAGAGAATAATGTGTTAGAATTTTAAAGATGTGGCGCTGAGCTTCTCGTCTGGTGTGCGACGCCCTTATAGACTCTCCGCCGAAACCCCCGTTTCACTGTTGCTCACGCGACGGTCCTGCTCGACGCAACGCGCGGCTACTGCTCGCGGTGTGAATGAACGCACTTATTGATTAACATGCTGAAAGGAATAGAGCCGGTCTTTACACGGGGTTCAGCCATAGCTATGTTGTTTCTAGCGAAACGTTAGGCTAGTGGTGCTTAGGCTATGCTAGCCACACACAAAAAAAAATCGATATTGCGTTTCTGAAAATCGATACAGTATTGCAAAATAAAATATCGTGATACTCAAGTGTATCGATTTTTTTTTCTTACACCCCTCTCTTCTGATATTTGGTTTTCTGAGCAGACACACCCGAATCACGCGCACAGAAAGCTGGCTGTCAGATGGTGCGTTTGTGACTATTGCGCTTAAACTGGCAAGGTTTGGTTGTGTCTGTGAATGTAAACACCAGCGCTTTGCATTGAATTTGCATTAAAGTGACAGAAGCGTAATATAATATGAACAAAACAAAACAGAAATTCACTCACTGCTTGTGTCTGAATAACTTTAGTAGCTTTAATAAGACTTTAATTTCTTACTTGAATGTTCTGGCGAGGAGATAAACATGGCGGACTGTGTACAGCTCACTGAGGGGCGGAGCTATGCTAATAGGGCGGAGTCTAATAGCAATCGTGGGTGGGGCTTAATCAATGTGACATCATTTTGGAGCACATCCCTGAATGGCTCATTTTTAGACACTTTATGGGGAAAACACCAATCGATGGATTTTTACCTCAATAGGCTGGTTGTGTACACACGAATATGTTCGAAAACAATATAAACATCAATTTTGCATAATATGTCTCCTTTAAGCTATCCGGATACAGAAGCCACATGAGTGTCCTGATTGGCTGATGATCTGATCTGCTTGATCACGTGTTTAAATGTCTTGCATCCTTCATAGAAAACACAAGTGAGCACGTGACTTTTTATACTTTCGGTTTGTCACGTTTTTGTGTCGTTCTAGTTCACGTGCGCGCACACACACACACTAGCTGCAAAACTTTGACCTCAATACACACTCACTGACACTTTCCTAAAAACTCCCTCCAGTGCTGCAGTCTCCATTCCCGAGCTGTTGCTAAGATACGAACTCTGCCATCCCTAACGAGAACACGTTTATAAATAAACCGCACTGAGGCGTTTGAACTGATCCCAGCCCAGCGAACGCCACTGCGCATCTCGCGTTAATGCTGCAGTACGCATGTTCACTCAACGGGTAATCGATGGTTTCGCTGGGGGACAGACCTTCAAACTTTCCATCTTTAAGTAAAAGCATGTTTAGAAAGCGGATAGTTCTGCTAAATACAGATTGCATGAGCCGTGTTCAAATGAATGGAAATGTCAATAATACTCAGGGAATGTACGTTCCATGTGACAACACCAATGTTTTTAAAAGCAACGTGACATTGTGCTTAATTAGCTTTCAAATGCTGTATTGCTTTTATTAAAAGGTTACTGTCTTGTACAGTTATGAATCCATTTAACTGTTTAAAACTCTTTAGTCTTTTGGCCTCTGATTTTTGAGTTGTTTTTAGATTTAGAACGGATAAGCCCTCGGAAGAACTGATATTTATTTGGGGAAAATATGGACTTTTTTGCATTTCTGTAACTTACAGTGGAAGCAAATGTGGTGAGATGAAAATAATGGTTATGGTAAACATGAAATAGCTCCTAATAAAAATGTATGATTATGTTTTTTGCTATTTTATTCATTATTTTGATATTTATTGATTATATTGTTACCTCCTTTTTTTACGGATGCTTTTTTTTTGGTGGTTTGTTTACATGTTTATTTATATTATCTGTAACAAATTATATAAAAAGTCTCTTCTGCTCAGCAAGGTTGCATTTTATTAAATCAAAATACAGTATAAATAGTGGAATATTATTACAATTTAAAACAACTGTTCTCTATGTAAATGTTAAAATATAATATATTCCTATGATCAAAGCTGAATGTTCAGCATCATTACTCATTCAGTGTCACATGATCCTTCAGAAATCACTCTAATTAGGGCTGTCAAACGATTAATCGTGATTAATCGCAACCAACATTTTTCAAAAAGTTTGTGTTTACATAATATATGTGGGTGCACTATGATTATTATATATATATAAATATACACACATCCTTGTATATATTTGAGAATGTATATACATTATATAGATTTATATATAATTTATATTACTTAATAATAAATATCAATTATTATAAATAATAAATAATAATTAATATAAATATAAATATTTTGTATATAAATTATAATTTTTTTCTGAAATATACATGCATGTGTGTATTTATATATATATATATATATATACAAAATAATTATGCACAGTGTACCCACATATATTATGTAAACTCAAACTTTTATTTTGGATGCGATTAATTGCGATTAATCGTTTGACAGCCCTAACTCTAATATGATGATTTGATGATTAAGAAACATTTATAATTATTATCAGTGTTGAAAACAGTTCATATTTCTGTGGAAAGTGATCCGTTTTATTTTTCAAGATTTTTTGATGAATAGAAAGTTCAAAATAACAGCATTTATTTGTAATATCTGAAACAATGTAAAAGTAATATGTATATATTTTCATTGAATAAACACATTTCTGGCATTATTGTTTCAGGCGTGGACTTCTCCGCCATCCGCGGCCGGTTCGGGGAGGAGTTCTTCGGCTTGTGTCTGGAGGAGAACGAGAGGGTCCTGCGAGCTCTCGGCGGGAACCTGCAGGACTTCTTCAACGGCTTCGACGCTCTCCTCGAACACATCAGGACGTCCTGCGGCCGCCGGGCTTCGTCCGAGGCTCCCTCTTTCCTATGCAAAGATGCCCCTCAGGAGGAGGACACGACCGCGCGGAGCGAGGGAGGACGAACTCTTCTCCTCCACTGCTTCAACCCCGACCCGACGGTGGGCGTGGCCATGCCGGGCTTGATCCGAGCCGCCGCCCGACGCATTTACCAATCAGATGTCTCGGTGGAGGAAGCTCCTCCCACATGGCTCCACACAGCCAATGAGGACGGAGAGCTCTCGGCGGACTCCTCCCCCTCGTCTTCTCCATCTCCGCCTTCGTCTTCATCTCCTGCATGTTTGTCGTTCCTCATCCGAGAGGTTCGGACTCAACCCGCCGCCTCGTCTCCACACCCCCGCCAGCTGTCGCGCTCGCCGTTGGATTTGCGCATCGGTCTGAGCACGTTTTGCCGGGCGTTTCCCTTCCACCTGGTGCTGGGACCCAACATGGAGGTTCTGCAGGTCGGGGAGGGACTCCGAAAACAAGCCAAAAGCGACCCGCACCGAACACTCACATTCATCAACAGCTTTGAACTGGTGTCTCCCAGAATCCCTTGCTCCTTCCAGAACATTCTCCTGCGGCTCTCCACGCCGTTCACCATCCGGACAAGACCCGACGGATCGGCGCTCGACGGCAGAGAGAAGGTAAGAGTAGATGCGCAACTCATCTGAATATGTGTTGTTTTCACACTGATTCAGACTGTTTTGAAGGATTCGTTTAAAGGAATCGACTCAAAAATGATTCATTCACAATGTGGGCATCATTAGCTCTGACTCTAGCCGGCTGAGAACTGACTAGTTTGGGAAAATGTTTTTGGAGGCTAAACATAATTATATTTTAATTCCTTTTGCGTTCTCTTACAAGAAACTTGTTGCGAGAGAGTTTTGCGAGAGAACACAATTTTTTTACTTCCATCTAATATTATATTATTATATTTCCACCCCCATGTCACTTTAGGAGTCCTGAAAGAATCCACTGTTATAATTAACTAAAACATTTTAGTTAATTAGGGGAAAAATAAATAAATAAATTAGTCGATGATCTTTTAGAAATGTTGCCTGGTAAGTGTAAAAATCTGAAATCTGGTTTTAGTTGAAGAACTAAAACTACTAACTGAAATCAGTCTAAAGTTGAAGCACACAAAAGTAAATTAAAAATATTTTAAATAATTTTAACATTTTATAAAAGCACATAAAATTTCTCAAAAAATTAAGATGTTTCAGATGTCTTCATTTTGAGTCCACGTCGTTAAATAAAACTATTTGAAAAAGTTGATAATTAATATAAATCTGAAATAAAATAGATTATATAAATATTAGGGCTGTCAAACGATTAATCGCGATTAATCACATCCAAAATAAACGTTTGTTTTTACATAATATATGTGGGTGCCCTGTGTATAATTTTGTATATATATATATATAAATACACTCACATGCATGTATATTTAAGAAAAAAATATTATTTATATATAAAATATTTGTATTTACATATCATATAAATTATATATAAATCTATATAGAGTATATACATGAAATATTTCTTAAATATATAAAAGCATGTGTGTGAATTTATATTTATAAAATTAATATACACCGTGCACCCACATATATTATGTTACCACAAACTTTTATTTTGGATGCGATTAATCGTTTGACAGCCCTAATAAATTTTAAAAGTAAAACTGTAAATTTTGAAATGTTGCCATGGCAAATAACTGGTTGAAGTACTAAAATTACCAGCTGAAATAAAAATTAATTAAAACTATTAAAAAAAAGACTTTTAACTAATTTTAAAGCACATATAATAACTAAAAAATAAACTGATTAAGCTAATTAAAATATTTATAAAAACTAAAAAAGGATTTCGAAATGATGTGCAAGTGATTTTGACCACAATTAAATGGTCTCATTCAAAAAATGAATTGTTGCAACACACATGATTTTGAAAGAGTTAAAATGCGTTAAAGCCGATCAAAATGTTCAATGATCCATATGAAAATCAGATTCACTCATAATCCTTTAAAATAATAATATTGTGGAAAGGCTTGTGTCTGCTCATCTCATAAATACGATCATTACGACACGACTTTACAGCAATACTCGACAGTACATGTACGCTGAAAGCTGTTGCCAAACCCGTAGGATTATTTCCTAAATCTGTGCATATTATTATGAAATGATTTGGACAGAGATGCTGCTTATGCTCTGACATCCTTCAGCCTGGAGAGAAGATTTACCAAACACACATACAGCTAGATTGAGAATGAACAAATGATTAAAACGAGAAGATGACAAATCAGTGGCTGGAGGAGCGAATGTGCAGTTGATAAACATAGACATATAATGACAAAACTGCTTCATTTTTAAAAGCCCGTTCATTTCTGAACAGCTTCTTTGCATTAATTAAAATAAATATGCAGAACTGTTTTGCTTCAGAACTCAGATTTAAGAGTTATAAATTCATAAATACTGTAATATTTCCATGAACTGAATGTAATATCCATGTATAACATCACACAGGCTGAATAGAGAAATTGACAATATTTTAAATGTTGCTAATACAGTTATTTCTTAACTTTCATTCATATTTTTACGGGGCTATGTAATCATTTTCATGTATTCATCTTTTTTGTTATTTGAGCAGCTTGTATCAAAACTTAAAAAACGAGACTTGAGACTGATTTTTATGTGAATGACTTGAGGTGTTTAAAATCACGATAAAACGATAAAAACACTTGCGATTACGACTAGTGAACAGCACTTTGCCCCGCTTTAAACGCCTGTGTATTGTGCTATCATAGCTATCCATGATTAAATGACTTGTTGCATTTTATTATTTGCATTTGGCTTTGTTGTTCCCTCGCTGTGTCTGTCCCATCAGAACTGAAAGTCACTTTCTCCTCGCCAACACCAAACTCACTCAAAAGCTCTGATACATTTCAAGGTTTCATCTCGGCTCCGCGTCATTTAGCAGGAGCTTTTATTTTTATCTGAGTAATTTGCGGGGTGCTGATGGCAGGAACAGGCCGTCCCGCTGGAGACATCAGTGCCTCGCTCAAGGGTACAGTGGGGATTGTGTTTGGAGAAACTTGGTAACAAAGCACTTTTCTTCAGTGTGTGTGTGTGTGTGTGTGTATATATATGTCCTGAAGCTGGCTACTGGACTGAGGAAGATAAATGTCAACAAATATGAATAAATCGCATAACACGGTGTCAGCACTAAAAGTGGGATGCAGTGCAACAGAAATAATTATTTCAGAAATAATCATTAAATAGTCATCATTTGTAGTGACATCATGACTAGAAATGGTGCAATTTTGAAGATACAACTAAAACTATAAAAAAATTGTTTCATTTAATAATATCTAAATTATATTACCATAACACTGGGCAACATTAGTGAGTGTAAAAGTGTAAATTGAATTTTTAATTTATATTTTATTTTTATTTTCAGTGAGTAATTATGAGTATTATACATATTACTATATATATACTGTATACCCATATATACATATATACTCATATATACCCATATATACAGTATATATATATATATATATATATATATATATATGCATAGATAAATGGGTGTGTGCACACACACTATAATATCTATATAAATATAATAATGTTTATACACACATATATTATATAAACAAAAACTTTAATGTTAGATGCGATAAATCAGTCAATTTTATATCACTATTATAATATATATTATATTATATTATTGTATTATATTATATTATTATACAGCATTAATTTGAAATAATGAATGTGACAGTAAAGTCAAAATTATGAAGACATAAATATTATATATATATATATAATTTATATAATTTCATATTTTTATATAATTTTATTTCAGCTTTTTTTTAATTAACAATTTTTTTTAAATAGTTTTTTTTGACCATAGAGTCATTGGTGTCAAGAATATATTGTATTATGTAATAGAAAGTGTATATGTACTTGCATTGAATGCATCCTCAAATGTATACACTGAATGAAGCATGTCTGAATTAGAACACACACACACACACACACTCACACTCTCTGATTAGCACCTTGTTGCGCTCTGGAGTGCAAATGTTTTCTAACGCTCCTCTCTTCGCCCCTCGTCCTCTTTAATCTGTTGTTCTTTGAAGGATGGTGTTGTCAGATCTGATGTGTGTAAATGTGTTTCGGTTTGTCACAGAAAGCCGTTTGTTGTCTTGTCATGTAAAGCGCCGCTGAAGTTAAAAGCTCAGAATCAAGGTGGCTTTGCTAACAGAGAAAATTAATAATTAAACAGAGGAACAGATCATGAAATTAGAAGTCAGGTGTCAGTCTCAGTCTCAGCAGAACGACAGATTTCAGAACCTGAAACCACAAATTGTGAATTAGATGAGTTGTTTCATTCACCCAAAAAACACCAAATCTTTCTGGCTTACTTCTCTAGACTAGAAATATCTGTCTGCCTATCCATCCATCCATCTATGTATCAATCGTTCCACCCATTCATCCATCCATCTATCCGTCTGTCTATCCATCTATCTATCTCTCCATCCATCCATCCATCCATCCATCTATCCGTCTATTCATCAGTCGTTCCATTCATCCATCCATCCATCTATGCATCTATCTTGCCTTCATCTATCTATCAATCCATCCATCCATGTATCTATTGTTCCATCCATCCATCCATCTATCCATCTGTCTATCCATCCATCTATCCATCTGTCTATCCATCTATCTATCTCTTCATCCATCCATCCATCATCCACCCATCCATCTATCCTTCTATCCATCAGTCGTTCCATTCATCCATCCATCTATGCATCTATCTTTCCTTCATCTATCTATCCATCCATCCATCCATCCATCCATCCATCCATCCATGTATTTATCGTTCCATTCATCCATCTATCATCCATCCATCCATCCATCCATGTATCTATTGTTCCGTTCATCCATCCATCCATCCAACCATTCATCTATCATCATCCATCCATCTATGTATCTAACGTTCCATCCATCCATGGATTTATCATTCCATTCATCCATTCATCCATCCATCCATCCATCCATGTAACCATCTATCCATCATGTATCTATTGTTCCATTCATCCATCCATCCATCCATCCAACCATTCATCTATCATCATCCATCCATCTATGTATCTATCGTTCCATCCATCCATGGATCTATCATTCCATCCATCCATCCATCCAAATAAAACTTCCATCCATCCAAATAAAACTTCCATCCATCCATCCATGGATGGATGGAATGGATGGATGGAAATCATCCATCCACCCACCCACCCACCCATCCATCCATCCATCCATCCATCCACCCACCCATCCACCCATCCATCCATCCATCCATCCATCCATCCAAATAAAACTTCCATCCATCCAAATAAAACTTCCATCGATCCATCCATCCACCCACCCACCCATCCACCCATCCACCCATCCATCCATCCATCCAATTAATTCTCATTTCAGTTCTGAATGATGCACAACATGTGGGAAACTTTAATGATGTTTAAACAGTGCTCACAGATATAGACTGCTGTACAGAAACACACACAGAGATGTTCTGCCCATATTCTGCTGTTTGCACATCTTGAGATCGGTCTGACATTGATATGTAGAGTGATTGATCCTGAACTGTTTGTTATGGAAATCTGTGTTTCCATGTATGTGTGTGTGTTGAAGCCAGAGGAAGCATATGTCTGCGTCTCAGGGCCGATTATATATTTATTGCATGGTTCTATAAACGCTTCCACTGCAGTGAAGCTTGAACTCTTGCCAGAATTGTTCCTGCAGGATTCTGCTGTGCTGAAACCCTCTCATCGCAGGAGGGACGGTTCGGCAGATGCTGGTTTAGACCTTCAGTGTTTGTGCTGTAATGGTTTTGTAACTCTGTGGGGTGAAATCTTTCCAATCCTGGTTTCAGAGTAAAAAGCTCCACCTCATTTATAAACCACATTTCAGCTTAATCAGTTGCTGAGTCATGCATAATTAAAGTCCTCTTTTTTATGTAAATTACAGTTACGTAGATTATGCCTCATCCACTAAAGTCAATACTACTAAAGTCAACTACTATTCAAGAAGTTAAGGGGTTATATAGTGAGCTATGGTTTGTACAGTGGTTATTATTTACTCTGAGTGGGTTATGTTTAGTACAGGGTTATTATTTACTCTGAGTGTGGGTTATGTTTAGTACGGGGTTATTATTTACTCTGAGTGGGTTATGTTTAGTACAGGGTTATTATTTACTCTGAGTGGGTTATGTTTAGTACAGGGTTATTATTTACTCTGAGTGGGTTATGTTTAGTACGGGGTTATTATTTACTCTGAGTGGGTTATGTTTAGTACAGGGTTATTATTTACTCTGAGTGTGGGTTATGTTTAGTACGGGGTTATTATTTACTCTGATTGTGGGTTATGTTTAGTATGGGGTTATTATTTACTCTGAGTGGGTTATGTTTAGTACGGGGTTATTATTTACTCTGAGTGGGTTATGTTTAGTACAGGGTTATTATTTACTCTGAGTGTGGGTTATGTTTAGTACGGGGTTATTATTTACTCTGAGTGGGTTATGTTTAGTACAGGGTTATTATTTACTCTGAGTGTGGGTTATGTTTAGTACGGGGTTATTATTTACTCTGAGTGTGGGTTATGTTTAGTATGGGGTTATTATTTACTCTGAGTGGGTTATGTTTAGTACAGGGTTATTATTTACTCTGAGTGGGTTATGTTTAGTACGGGGTTATTATTTACTCTGAGTGGGTTATGTTTAGTACAGGGTTATTATTTACTCTGAGTGTGGGTTATGTTTAGTACGGGGTTATTATTTACTCTGAGTGTGGGTTATGTTTAGTATGGGGTTATTATTTACTCTGAGTGGGTTATGTTTAGTACGGGGTTATTATTTACTCTGAGTGGGTTATGTTTAGTACAGGGTTATTATTTACTCTGAGTGTGGGTTATGTTTAGTACGGGGTTATTATTTACTCTGAGTGGGTTATGTTTAGTACAGGGTTATTATTTACTCTGAGTGGGTTATGTTTAGTACAGGGTTATTATTTACTCTGAGTGGGTTATGTTTAGTACGGGGTTATTATTTACTCTGAGTGGGTTATGTTTAGTACAGGGTTATTATTTACTCTGAGTGTGGGTTATGTTTAGTACGGGGTTATTATTTACTCTGAGTGTGGGTTATGTTTAGTATGGGGTTATTATTTACTCTGAGTAGGTTATGTTTAGTACGGGGTTATTATTTACTCTGAGTGGGTTATGTTAAGTACAGGGTTATTATTTACTCTGAGTGTGGGTTATGTTTAGTACGGGGTTATTATTTACTCTGAGTGTGGGTTATGTTTAGTATGGGGTTATTATTTACTCTGAGTGGGTTATGTTTAGTACAGGGTTATTATTTACTCTGAGTGGGTTATGTTTAGTACAGGGTTATTATTTACTCTGAGTGGGTTATGTTTAGTACGGGGTTATTATTTACTCTGAGTGGGTTATGTTTAGTATGGGGTTATTATTTACTCTGAGTGGGTTATGTTTAGTACGGGGTTATTATTTACTCTGAGTGTGGGTTATGTTTAGTACAGGGTTATTATTTACTCTGAGTGGGTTATGTTTAGTACAGGGTTATTATTTACTCTGAGTGTGGGTTATGTTTAGTACAGGGTTATTATTTACTCTGAGTGGGTTATGTTTAGTACAGGGTTATTATTTACTCTGAGTGTGGGTTATGTTTAGTACAGGGTTATTATTTACTCTGAGTGGGTTATGTTTAGTACGGGGTTATTATTTACTCTGAGTGTGGGTTATGTTTAGTACAGGGTTATTATTTACTCTGAGTGGGTTATGTTTAGTACAGGGTTATTATTTACTCTGAGTGGGTTATGTTTAGTACAGGGTTATTATTTACTCTGAGTGGGTTATGTTTAGTACAGGGTTATTATTTACTCTGAGTGGGTTATGTTTAGTACAGGGTTATTATTTACTCTGAGTGTGGGTTATGTTTAGTACGGGGTTATTATTTACTCTGAGTGGGTTATGTTTAGTACAGGGTTATTATTTACTCTGAGTGGGTTATGTTTAGTACAGGGTTATTATTTACTCTGAGTGGGTTATGTTTAGTATGAGGTTATTATTTACTCTGAGTGGGTTATGTTTAGTACAGGGTTATTATTTACTCTGAGTGGGTTATGTTTAGTACGGGGTTATTATTTACTCTGAGTGTGGGTTATGTTTAGTACAGGGTTATTATTTACTCTGAGTGTGGGTTATGTTTAGTACAGGGTTATTATTTACTCTGAGTGGGTTATGTTTAGTACAGGGTTATTATTTACTCTGAGTGGGTTATGTTTAGTACAGGGTTATTATTTACTCTGAGTGGGTTATGTTTAGTACAGGGTTATTATTTACTCTGAGTGTGGGTTATGTTTAGTACAGGGTTATTATTTACTCTGAGTGGGTTATGTTTAGTATGGGGTTATTATTTACTCTGAGTGTGGGTTATGTTTAGTACGGGGTTATTATTTACTCTGAGTGTGGGTTATGTTTAGTACAGGGTTATTATTAACTCTGAGTGGGTTATGTTTAGTACGGGGTTATTATTTACTCTGAGTGTGGGTTATGTTTAGTACAGGGTTATTATTTACTCTGAGTGGGTTATGTTTAGTACGGGGTTATTATTTACTCTGAGTGTGGGTTATGTTTAGTACAGGGTTATTATTTACTCTGAGTGGGGTATGTTTAGTATGGGGTTATTATTTACTCTGAGTGGGTTATGTTTAGTACGGGGTTATTATTTACTCTGAGTGTGGGTTATCTTTAGTACAGGGTTATTATTTACTCTGAGTGGGTTATGTTTAGTACAGGGTTATTATTTACTCTGAGTGGGTTATGTTTAGTATGGGGTTATTATTTACTCTGAGTGGGTTATGTTTAGTACAGGGTTATTATTTACTCTGAGTGGGTTATGTTTAGTACGGGGTTATTATTTACTCTGAGTGGGTTATGTTTAGTACAGGGTTATTATTTACTCTGAGTGTGTGTTATGTTTAGTACGGGGTTATTATTTACTCTGAGTGGGTTATGTTTAGTATGGGGTTATTATTTACTCTGAGTGGGTTATGTTTAGTACAGGGTTATTATTTACTCTGAGTGTGGGTTATGTTTAGTACGGGGTTATTATTTACTCTGAGTGGGTTATGTTTAGTACAGGGTTATTATTTACTCTGAGTGTGGGTTATGTTTAGTATGGGGTTATTATTTACTCTGAGTGGGTTATGTTTAGTACGGGGTTATTATTTACTCTGAGTGTGGGTTATGTTTAGTACAGGGTTATTATTTACTCTGAGTGGGTTATGTTTAGTACGGGGTTATTATTTACTCTGAGTGGGTTATGTTTAATACAGGGTTATTATTTACTCTGAGCGGGTTATGTTTAGTACAGGGTTATTATTTACTCTGAGTGGGTTATGTTTAGTACAGGGTTATTATTTACTCTGAGTGTGGGTTATGTTTAGTACGGGGTTATTATTTACTCTGAGTGGGTTATGTTTAGTACAGGGTTATTATTTACTCTGAGTGTGGGTTATGTTTAGTACGGGGTTATTATTTACTCTGAGTGTGTTCTGTTTAGTACGGGGTTATTATTTACTCTGAGTGGGTTATGTTTAGTACAGGGTTATTATTTACTCTGAGTGTGGGTTATGTTTAGTACAGGGTTATTATTTACTCTGAGTGGGTTATGTTTAGTACGGGGTTATTATTTACTCTGAGTGGGTTATGTTTAGTACAGGGTTATTATTTACTCTGAGTGTGGGTTATGTTTAGTACAGGGTTATTATTTACTCTGAGTGGGTTATGTTTAGTACAGGGTTATTATTTACTCTGAGTGTGGGTTATGTTTAGTACAGGGTTATTATTTACTCTGAGTGGGTTATGTTTAGTACAGGGTTATTATTTACTCTGAGTGGGTTATGTTTAGTACAGGGTTATTATTTACTCTGAGTGGGTTATGTTTAGTACGGGCCTGGGGTTTAGTAAGGACTGCAGTGTTAAGTGTGTTATGGTGTTCAGAATCTCAAACTCAATATCTTTTTTAAAATCCCTCATTTATAAAAGCATATCAATATGAAACTAGAACTTAAGTTATCAGACACCATTTTCACCTGTTGGACCATGAAACTGGTGAAAACACCACAAACACTGAACGTGTCCCTGTGTGACTTTATGCTGACCCTGAGCATCACAGTCCACAGCCGGTTACACAACAGGATAAAGATATCGATTTCACACACCGTCTGCTTTTTCAAATGCTCTGATAGAAACAAAAGAGAATTTGGGATGTCAAAAGAAAGTTAATTCTGAAGAAATGTGATTATGTTTATGAAAACGTGTGTGTGTGTGTGTGTTTCCTCGCCTCGGTCCCGGCTGCGTAGATGTATTATGCAGAGTTGGGGAGTTCTGCTTAAATAATGCAGTATGCTGCAAGACTGGGCCGTGTGTGTGTGTGTGTGTGTGTGTGTGTGTGTGTGTGTGCACTTCTCTACTTCAACTCATAACTCTGAAACTTCTCTGTTTCTATGGCGATAACAGGACTGTGTCCTTAATCCACACATACTTGAATACTGTACAGTTTTGCTGTCAGGTTTCATGTGTTAATAAATACCCTCTCACACACACACACACACACACGTAAACTTACTCCAATAATCTTTGTTTTATATACAAAATGTAAAAAGCTAATACATTACCAAGACTCTTGTTCCAAGACACAAATTCTACAGGATGAGTTACACACTAAAAATAACATTTCAGCGCTGCCTGCAGACGAATTAGAGGTGCATTCTCGATATATTCTAGATATATTCTCATTAAACATGCAAAGAACATTGAATAGTTGTTAAAAAATTCCACCATAGCAACTGAATCCTAATAAAAGAACAGCCTCTCTCTCTCTCTCTCTCTCTCTCTCTCTCTCTCTCTCTCTCTCTCTCTCTTCGAGTGATGTTATGAGATCCAGTGAGAGAGAGAGTGTGTGTGTTTCAGATGTGAAATATACAGCACTAAAATATGATATGCTTTGTTGTTTTTCTTGACAACCATGTAAACATATTCATACAAGTGTGTCTTCATAGCAACACCAACTCATCAAGCTTATTGCATTAATATTAATTCTCAGCAAATAAATAGAATTTGTAAGATAATATGCATGTTTGCTTATCCATTTCAGCAGTTTACTTTACTTTCCTTGTGTGTGTGTGTGTGTGTGTGTGTCTTTCTCAGGTGATGGAGCTCAAAGGTCAGATGCTTCACCTCCCTGAATCAAACTCCATCATGTTCCTGGGCTCGCCGCGTGTTGATAGGCTGGAGGAGCTCATGGGGCGGGGCTTACATCTGTCTGACATCCCTATTCATGACGCCACACGTGATGTCATTCTGGTGGGTGTGTCAAACGACATCATTAGGCATCATTGGTCATTAACATCATACACTCAGGGTTGAAAAAAATGCAGGGTTGTTTCAACCCAAATTTGGGTCAAATATGGACAAACCCAACTGTTGGGTTACAAATTTTACTTTAAAAATTTACCCCAATGCCCATTTAACCCATTGTTATTAATAAGTGCGAGTATTTATTGAATGTATGTGCCTTTGAGTGTTACTTTACTAGTTACTTATACACTCAAGTTACTTGTAATGAGTTACAATACAACACCGTGAATGCATATCTGTAATTTCTGATGACGTGTGTAGGTTGGCGAACAGGCGAAAGCTCAGGACGGACTGAAGAAGCGGATGGATAAACTGAAAGCCACGCTGGAGAAGACGCACCAGGCTCTGGAGGAGGAGAAGCGGAGGACCGTGGACCTGCTGTACTCCATCTTCCCGGGAGACGTGGCTCAGAGGCTGTGGCAGGGACTGCCGGTTCAGGCCAAGAAGTTCGACGACGTGACGATGCTGTTCTCGGACATCGTGGGCTTCACCGCAGTGTGTGCGCAGTGTACGCCGATGCAGGTCATCAGCATGCTGAACGAGCTCTACACACGCTTCGACTACCAGTGCGGGATACTGGACGTCTACAAGGTACACACACACACACACACACACAGATACTGCACATCTGTTTATTTATCCATTATTATTATTATATATCCATCCATCTATCTATATATCTATTGTTCCATCCAATATCTATCTATCTATCTATCTATCTATCTATCTATCTATCTATCTATCTATCTATCTATCTATCTATCTATCTATCTATCTATCTATCTATCTATCTATCGTTCTATCTATCGTTCTATCTATCGTTCTATCTATCTATCTATCTATCGTTCTATGTATCGTTCTATGTATCGCTCTATCTATCTATCGTTCTATCTATCTATCGTTCTATCTATCTATCTATCTATCTATCTATCTATCTATCTATCTATCTATCTATCTATCTATCTATCTATCTATCTATCTATCTATCTATCTATCTATCTATCTATCGTTCTATCGTTCTATCGTTCTATCGTTCTATCGTTCTATCGTTCTATCGTTCCATCTATCGTTCTATCTATCGCTCTATCTATCTATCGTTCTATCTATCTATCTATCTATCTATCTATCGTTCTATCTATCGTTCTATCTATCGTTCTATCTATCTATCTATCTATCGTTCTATGTATCGTTCTATGTATCGCTCTATCTATCTATCGTTCTATCTATCTATCGTTCTATCTATCTATCTATCTATCTATCTATCTATCTATCTATCTATCTATCTATCTATCTATCTATCTATCTATCTATCTATCTATCTATCTATCTATCTATCTATCTATCGTTCTATCGTTCTATCGTTCTATCGTTCTATCGTTCCATCTATCATTCTATCTATCGCTCTATCTATCTATCGTTCTATCTATCTATCGTTCTATCCATCTATCGCTCTATCTATCTATCTATCTATCATTCTATCTATCTATCTTTCTATCTATCATTCTATCTATCCATCTATCGTTCTATCTATCGATCTGTCTATCTATCTATCTATCTATCTATCTATCTATCTATCTATCTATCTATCTATCTATCTATCTATCTATCTATCTATCTATCTATCTATCTATCTATCGTTCTATCTATCGTTCTATCTATCGTTCTATCTATCTATCTATCTATCGTTCTATGTATCGTTCTATGTATCGCTCTATCTATCTATCGTTCTATCTATCTATCGTTCTATCTATCTATCTATCTATCTATCTATCTATCTATCTATCTATCTATCTATCTATCTATCTATCTATCTATCTATCTATCTATCTATCTATCTATCTATCTATCTATCTATCTATCTATCTATCGTTCTATCGTTCTATCGTTCTATCGTTCTATCGTTCCATCTATCGTTCTATCTATCGCTCTATCTATCTATCGTTCTATCTATCTATCGTTCTATCCATCTATCGCTCTATCTATCTATCTATCTATCATTCTATCTATCTATCTTTCTATCTATCATTCTATCTATCCATCTATCGTTCTATCTATCGATCTGTCTATCATTCCTTCTATCGTTCTATCGTTCTATTTATTGTTCTGTCTATCATTCTGTCTATCGTTCTAGCTACCATTGCTGTCTATCTGTCTATCTGTCTGTCTATCTATCTATCTATCTATCTATCTATCTATCTATCTATCTATCTATCTATCTATCTATCTATCTATCTATCTATCTATCTATCTATCTATCCATCCATCTATCTATCTATCTATCTATCGTTCGTTCGTTCGTTCGTTCTATTTATTGTTCTGTCTATCATTCTATCGTTCTAGCTACCGTTCTATCTATTGTTGTATATTTTGTTGATTATTTCCCATCATCTCTGAGACCTTTACAATTAAGTAGGCTGTTTATTTACTCCCCCAAAACAAGAAACGACACCATACTGCATTAAGTCTATTTTAGGAACATGGACATTTTTGCACTGTGACGTTATTTTAAGTGTTTAATAGTCAGTAAACATGATGTGGACAAACATAGTGTTTGTTATTCAAACTTATATTAACTTAAAACAAATTTGAAAATATTTTTTATTGTGTTTTGATTTGTAACACTCCACTATATAAAAGTTCTGCACTGGGCCGTCACGACAGTTTAAAAGCCTTTCATTTTACAAACTGATCTTTAAAACACTGATACGTGATCAATGAAAAGGCACTTAGTAAGTGTTTGTCAATAAATTGCTTTTTAAATGGTGGAACTCCATTACTGTGTGTGTGTGTGTGTGAACTGCTGACGTCAGCTCAGAACCACACAAATACACACAATCTCTGTAGTCTGTATGTAAATGGCGTTTGCTCACACTGTTGTGATTCCTCTGCTGTGCATCAGTCCGTCTCAAGAGAGAAATATCCATATTCATGTGTCCATCACCTGCTTTGTGTTAAGTGTTATTCATCAGAGAGCGTTTATATTCTGACAGCAGCCGCCTGTGTGTGAACGTCAAGAGGCTGAATCTGAGATTATGTGTGTGTGTGTGTGTGTGTGTGTTCCAATTCATGCATGCTTTATTCTGTGCATACGACTGTGGATGCATTCAATGCAAGTGTGTGTGTGTTTGTGTTTGTATCTGTGTGTGTGTGTATGTGTCAGCTTGACAGGGTGAATCTCACAGAGACGCATGTCACATTTCACCCCAAAATCAAAAGAAATAAAAGTATATCTTGCATAAACAAGGTAAAGTGTATTTTATATATTAGGTTGTTTATACAATAGAGTAAAGATGTAAAGAATATATATATATATATATACATACATACAGTATATAAATACATAAATATACACACACACCCCTGGACAAAACATGGGCCAAGCCAAAAATGTCACAATGTTTAGTGGTCTTTTAATGGTCTTTAAACCATTATAATCACTGGTCAGGAAATGATCAATAATTGCACAAACACTGTAGATACAGTAACTTATTGATCCTTTTACAAACGTAAAGTAGTACAGTTGAAATATTCTCATTGTTTACTTCTGTTGCTATGTGGTCGCTAGGCTGTCCTTAGTCGTTTCTACACTGTATTATTTTCATAATTTGTTTTTATCTTTTGTCAAATAAACTTACATAATTAATGTGGTTCAGATAACTTAATATTTCGAGTTTCTATTAATTAAACCAATTTCCTTCATTGCATTAACTTTGGTTTTTCAGTGAACTAAACATTTTAAGGCAACTTTTTTTTAGTTAAACCAACAATATTTTTTTTTACAGTGTAGAGCAACATCTCACAGGCACATACATATATACATAAGTTTATTAAATAGGATAAACCCCTTGAGATGAACCATCTCATTTTTGACGGGGTCCTAATTTACAGTACAATACAGAACAAGAGACGTGTGTGTGTGTGTGCACTCTTAGAAGAAATGGTTCTATTTAGAACCAGAAATGGTTCCATCCCCCGCTTCATATATGGAACTCCAAAATGGTTCTACATAGAACCAATTTTTTTTTGGTAAAAGGTTCTATTGGCCAAGTACGGAACCCCAGGGTTCTATATAGAACCCAGAGGAACCCTTTTTTTAAGAGTGTATAGAACCTTTTAGGGGTTCCAAATACGTAGCGCTGATAGAACCTTTTTAAGGTTCTATATAGAACCTTTTCTTCTAAGTGTGTACAGTAAAGCTGTTCTGTCCGCAGATCGAGACGATAGGTGATGCGTACTGCGTGGCGGGCGGCCTGCACCGGAAGATCGACAGTCACGCTCGGCCGATCGCCCTCATGGCCCTGAAGATGATGGAGCTGTCCGGGGAAGTGCTCACGCCGGACGCCAAGCCAATCAAGGTGAACCAGACACTAGTCCAGTCTTCTTTATTCATGTACAATACAGATCGAGCTTCACAGAAAAATGCATCAAATATCAGACCGATTCAAGCTCTACTTACACTTATTGAGCTGAAGTCAGTTCAGTATGGCTATATAATTTGACTGTAATATATGAAGAGCTCTTTTCCAAAACGCGATAAACGCCATTTTAAAAAAAAATGAGTTTGTCGTGTCATTCTGCTGTGGACAGAACCCTTTCGCTGCTCCATCAACGTTTCATGCCAAATCGCTATATTTCCCTGTTTAAAATGTACGGCAAGATACAGTTTCTTTCCAATACGCGATAAGCGCCAGCCCTGTTTTTAGCCAAAACGCGATAAATCCTCGAATTCGATGCAATCCAGCACGGCGGCACTCGGAACAGAGGTTTGTTTATGTTCATTCATTCCTCAAAATGAGTCCTAGTTTTCTAGATCGACTAGAAGTAGATCATTTAAGCCATTTGTCTAATCAGTAATCACATATATTGATTTAATTAAATAGGAGAGAAACCATATGAGCGTTTTTAATTGCCTTTTCCGCATCTCAACGCATGCATAAAGCTTGCCACAAAGAACCGGCAAAAGTAATGATTATGCATGAAACATTGGAATTGTTTATTAATAAACTAGTGTTTTCTGTCAGGGTCAGCAGCAAAGATAAAGTTGATGATGCTTACTTATCTTGCCATCTTCGCAGTGAACGCGCATAGTTCTATAGAAACGCATACTTCGAATTAGCCTACATACGCAGAGAGTTGCCAATTTATTTTCGTTTTTAATTGTTTTGTTTAAAAGTATTTAAAGCTTTCTGTAGCTTAGTTCTCAAGCCTGTGTAAGGCAAGCGTCGCGGTGTTTCGGTTCATATTATGAGACGCGCTCCGGTTCACCTGCGCGCCTCTGTGTCCTGATTATATTGTCTGATATTTGCTTCTTATGTTTTAATCCAGTCAATTTGTTGATGAAACATTTATTAAAATGAATATACAATTTATATCAAACGAAATTTACAAGCTTTCTACAAAACAAAACTTAATAAGTGGTCAAAATCATGTCTGACCCAATCCAAATATTTTCCGATATTGGGCAGCTTTTGAATTTTGATCCTATCTTACTCATCTCATGCGGTTCCCTTTTCATAGCCTACTCAACATAGATGAAATAAGTAACGTAATATTATTAAACACAAATGTGAAACATATAGCCTATGTTTATTTTATGTTTTTTTTTTTTTACTTGTATTTAAGCGTCACGCCGCTCCGCTTTGCTCACATGCAATGTAGCCTATACATGTGTGTGTGCATGTGCTGGAGGGGTGCCCATCCCTTTTTTTGAATATATCGTTATCATTATTGATAATTTTTTAATAATTAGTTGTTCATGCATATGTTAAA
This sequence comes from Pimephales promelas, assembly GCF_016745375.1. The sequence goes on from NW_024121899.1 coordinate 1,412,347, forward strand.
ATTGGTACTATTTGTTTGAGGTTTGACACTTTATTAAAAATGACTTTACTAAAAATGATACAAAAAATGGATGGATTTATAGCGTTTTAAAAAAAAATAAAATTAACTTTTAATTTATCATTAACAATATTGTTGTTTGATTTAATAATCATTGTTCAAAATGTTCAGACTGAACCAATAAAACATTTCAACAGGATAATTTGAATATTCACAAAATGTGTGGGTCTAGGTAAAAATGTAGTTTTCCTGAAAACTATTGAAATGGATTTATAGTGTTTTGGAAAAGAGCTCTTCATATATATATATACATACACACACACACACATTTTTTTTTTTTTTTTTTGCAGTATGCATTCTGTGGTTAGTGTATATATACCTATTAGACACACTTATTTGCAGTATAGTAATAGGTTGAGTAATGCTAGCTCACACAATGGGATACAATATCCCATAATGCAATGCAAGTGACTTAATCTTTCCCTTTGACTTCCTTCTTGACTGATTATTTGATCAACCTCCCGAAACTTCAGGCATTTTATTCTATTGAGATTGCCTGAAAGAAATATATATATACATTTTTGAGTTTTCTAATATTTGGTTCCGATGACTAGACAACACTAAATCAAACATGCAATGAAGTCATCGGACCAAAATGATGATCTTTTGTGTGTGTAGTGTGGATGAAGAGACTCAGGGTGTCATGAGATGCGTTCGTGTTCCTGATGTCGTTAAGCTGTTGTTGTGCGTTAAAACACGCTTGTTTAATGAGTGTGTGTGTGTGGCTGTGTTAAGGATCTTGTGTTTAAACTCACTGTGGCGACGGAGTGCGAGTGGAATCTGGTTGCCATGGAGACGGCGGAACACTCCAAGTGCTTGGCGCTAATTGATTGCTACATTGTTGCACTTTTCTCCCATTTAGAGGGAGTCAACGAGCGAATCGGTGTGCGTGTGTGCGTGTGTGTGTGTGTGTGTGTGTGTTTAGCAGCATCTCTGGGCATGTGCCATGTATATATTGTAGTGAATGCAGCAATGGTTGTGTTTGTTTATTTATTTGGGTAACACTTTACAATAAGGTTCATCAGTTAATTACTCAAATTAACATGAAATAAGAATGAACAATACTTCTTCAGCATTTATTAATATTAGTTAACACAGAGTAATAAATGCTGTAACAAATGTATTGCTTGATATTAGTTAATGTTAGTTAATACTCACTAATGTGAACGTTTAGGTAAACACAGCACAACACTAATGCATGCATTGGCCTCCACTGTAGTCTAGTCTGTTGCGTGATTGACAGCACTGTCGGCGTGACAACAAGGCCATGAATAATATCAGGGTCGTTGCCGTGGGCGACCATGCATCATCATTAAATGTGAGTGTGTGTGTATATTGGTGGACTCTCTGTGACATGAGGCTGGCAGTAATAAGATGCCCTTTCGATAGCGCTGTTCATGAGCGCTTGAGTTCGGCCTCGACGTGTGATTCTCGTGTCTGAAGCCACATTACATCCATTAGATCCTGGCGATTAAGCAGATCTGCTGTGAAATGACCTATTCTGTCTTCCTGAGTTTGATTGACAGCTGTCATTCACACGCTGCTGCCCTCGTCAGTTCTTTTTCAGCACTTGGTGTGTGTGTGTGTTGCACTATTGGCAGTATTGGCTCTTTGCTAGAGTTGCCATGGTGGCGATGCTAGTGTGTACGCACACACATGCTCATATCAGCTCTGTTACAAAACCCAGATATCATTTTAAGGCATCATAGGCTGTTAAAAAAGATTCGCTGCAAAATGATGATGCCTTATTTGATATCTTATTTTAGCCAAAACATAAAGCAGCGCTGTGTGTATTCTTCATGGATAATGCAATCCCAGAATGCATTGCGACGAATGAAAGAATGCATGTGAGGAGTTCGCCCCTTTGCATCTGTTGCTAATACTTTAAAATATGCACTATCAATACATACCATATACAAATATTAGTCTAAACATTTCATTTTTTATTGCATTGAAATTATTTTTAATAATACTGTTTGGTATTGAATACATGTGTTATCTCTTTATTGAGAGAAATCTGGACGGTGTGTATCATTAACACAGAGAAATATTGAATAATAATCAACTTTTTGCCCAGAAAGAAACTCTGGACTTTATCTGATATTAGTATTAGTATAACTTGGGCACGAGAAAATATGTTGGCCACAATAGATGCAGCATCTGTGCTTACAACAAGACTATAAGTCCCATGTACACTATACAATAGTATTGCGCATTTATGATAGTAAAATAGACCAATTTATGAGTGAAAAAGGTCAATCCTACACTCATGTGTTTTTCCAGTGTATTTTATTTGTAATTGAAGCTGGATTGAAGTCATCTGTATTGCATAGAGTGCTGTGTAAATGAACTTGAGTTGTGTCTTCCTCTCTGTAGCTGAGGATCGGCATCCACTCCGGCTCAGTTCTGGCTGGAGTCGTCGGAGTGATGATGCCTCGCTACTGTCTGTTTGGAAACAACGTCACGCTGGCCAGCAAGTTCGAGTCGGGCAGTCACCCGCGCTGCATCAACGTCAGCCCCAGCACATACCAGTGAGAACACACACACACACACACAATCACACACACTCCGCTGATGTGTAACTCTGCTGCAGTGGAGACAGTCACACCTGTTTCTATGGCAACCTGCTTCTGTCGAGATCGTTAAGGATGATACTCTGCAGTCAAGTGCAGCTCTGTTGATCTCACACACACACACACACACACACACACACGTTTCAATATGCACCAATGAACACCTGTTTTTGTAGACATCTACACTCTACAAGAATAATTATGCTTTGACGAACACACACTCATGTGCACGCTTACACATACTCGACATCAAACACAGAGATACACCCACACATGCACACACTTATGTGCATATAAAACACACACACACATGCACGCTTACACATACTCGACATCAAACACAGAGATACACCCACACATGCACACACTTATGTGCATATAAAACACACACACACACACACACATGCGCGCTTACACATACTCGACATAAAGCGCACATGCACACTTATTTGCATATAGAACACACACACATGTGCACATTTACACACACTCGACAGAGAACATCCAAAATACAGTTTTGTGTTTGTTTGATCGCACTTTAACCATCAGATTTCAATGGCGATACGAAACTTTAATGGCTGTTTTCTTAAAATAAATTTTTTTCTCCACTTTAGCAACGCTTACATCAAACGTTACAGTTTTATCACTTAATGTACTCACCCTGAAATCATCCTAGGTGTAGATGACTTTCTTCTTTCAGACGAACACAATCTGAGTTATATTAAATAATATCATACCTGGCTCTTCAGCTTTATAATGGCAGTGAATAGAGGATGAGATTTTGAAGCCCATAAAAGCACATCCATCCATCATAAAAGGACATCCATCCATCCTAAAAGCGCATCCATCCATCCTAAAAGCGCATCCATCCATCATAAAAGTGCATCCATCCATCATAAAAGTGCATCTGTCCATCATAAAAGCGCATCCATCCATCATAAAAGCGCATCTGTCCATCATAAAAGCGCATCCATCATCATAAAAGCGCATCTGTCCATCATAAAAGTGCATCCATCCATCATAAAAGTGCATCTGTCCATCATAAAAGCGCATCCATCCATCATAAAAGCGCATCTGTCCATCATAAAAGCGCATCCATCATCATAAAAGCGCATCTGTCCATCATAAAAGTGCATCCATCCATCATAAAAGCGCATCTATCCATCATAAAAGTGCATCTATCCATCATAAAAGCGCATCCATCCATCCATCATAAAAGCGCATCTGTCCATCATAAAAGCGCATCTATCCATCATAAAAGTGCATCTGTCCATCATAAAAGCACATCCATCCATCATAAAAGCGCATCTATCCATCATAAAAGCGCATCTGCCCATCATAAAAGTGCTCCACAGGCTCCGCTTAATAAAGGCCTTCTGAAGTGAAGCCATGAGTTTTTGTAAGAAAATATCCATATTTAAAACTTTATAAACTATAATTGGCACCGGCAATGTCCGTACACTTGCTCACGAGAGAGTGGAGTTTCGGCTGAAGTGTGACCTCTGACCTGACGTATGGATATGGATAAATATGGATATGTTTCTTTTTAAAAACCCATTGCTTTGCTTCAGAAGGCCTTTATTAACCCATATCTAACCCTAACAGAAAACCTTTTGACAAACATGCATTATATTAGTTTGTATATATATTCATCTCATGCATATTTAATTTCTTCCCCCTCGTTTCTCAGACTCCTGCGTGACGACCGCTCGTTCACCTTCATCCCTCGCTCCAGGCAGGAGCTTCCCGACAACTTCCCCAAAGAGATCCCGGGAATCTGCTATTTCCTGGAGGCGGGGAAAAGCCAGAGCCACGCCTCCCTCACCAGCACTCGCTCCGCCCCCATCCGGAAAGTGTCCTATAACATCGGGACCATGTTTCTACGGGAGACTAGCCTCTGAGATGGCCCCGCCCATTCGCTATGACATCACTTCCTGTAGACTAGTGTTGCCTGTGGCAACTCGTTGCCCCGCCTCTCGACCGGAGCGTTTGTCCTCGAGGCGCGAACTCACACGGAAGGGGGGCGGAGCCAATGGCCCCGCCCTTTAAAGGAGCCATGGATAATTGTGTTCTGAAAATACAATAAAACAAATATATATATAGATATATATTTAAAATAAAGCCTTCTGCTCAACATACATGGTGTACACATGCTAATACTACAGACAAACTCATGTAAACACACACACATTTCTTGCAGCATTGCAGGTTAATAGAATTCACATGGATAACTTGGTGCCTTTACCTCCTAAACACACACACACACCACAAACACACATTTATCTCTAACATTTTAAACACGCTGCCATTAACCGCTGTTAAATCCTTTGTGTGTGTATGTGTGTGTGTGTATCCTCTATTAACCATTGTTAGATCTCATGTGTGTGTGTGTCCTACCATTAACCGCTGTTAGATTGTGTGTGTGTGGATGTGTAAAGAATGAGGCTGTTTCAGACATCTCACATCTGCGGCATGCTTTCATAAAGTCAGAAGCATAACTGTGTGAATGTGCACTGTTCACTTATTTAATCAACACGATCTTTTGCAATATCAGCTTTTCTGAGCGTGATTTAATGCAGAGGCTTCTGTTTCATGCGGTGAACGGGACACACAGAATCCCTGTGAACACTGAATACAGATGATTGAAGCAGGTCATAGATGCAATTTTGGCTATCGTGTAGATTCATTATTAAGTAAATGTGATTGTCATGCAAATTTTTATGCAAAAGTTTATAATAGTTCTCAATAATTCATTCTCGATCACTATTTGCCAGGTCATGACTGATGTTAAATGCAAAACTGTAAATCAGGGTCACTTTTAATGCGGCAGAAACGCTGAGATTTCTGATCGCATGCTGCAGATGGCTGATGTATGAAACAGGGTGTGTGTGTGTGTGTGTCTGTGTGAGAGTGAGTGATTGTGAGAGTGTGAGTGAGAGAGTGAGAGAGTGAGTGTGTGTGAGAGTGAGTGAGTGAGAGAGAGTGAGTGATTGAGTGAGTGAGAGAGAGTGAGTGATTGAGTGAGTGAGTGAGAGTGAGTGATTGAGTGAGTGAGTGAGTGAGAGAGTGAGTGTGAGAGAGAGTGAGTGAGTGTGTGTGAGTGAATGAGTGCGTGAGTGTGAGTGAGTGAGTGTGTGTGAGAGTGAGTGAGTGAGAGAGAGTGAGTGATTGAGTGAGTGAGAGAGAGTGAGTGATTGAGTGAGTGAGTGAGAGTGAGTGATTGAGTGAGTGAGTGAGAGTGAGTGATTGAGTGAGTGAGAGAGTGAGTGTGAGAGAGAGTGAGTGAGTGTGTGAGTATGTGAGTGAGTGTGTGAGTGAGTGAGAGAGAGTGAGTGTGTGTGAGTGAGTGAGTGAGTGAGTGAGTGCGTGAATGTGAGTGAGTGAGTGAGTGAGTGAGAGAGTATGAGTGTGTGTGAGTGAGTGAGTGAATGTGTGAGTGATTGAGTGAGTGAGTGAGTGAGTAAGTGAATGAGTGTGTGTGAGTGTGTGTGAGTGAGTGAGTATGTGAGTGAGTGAGTGTGAGTCAGTGAGAGAGAGTGAGTGAGTGAGTGAGTGAGTGAGTGAGTGAGAGAGTATGAGTGTGTGTGAGTGAGTGAGTGAGTGAGTGAATGTGTGAGTGATTGAGTGAGTGAGTGAGTGAGTGAGAGAGTATGAGTGTGTGTGAGTGAGTGAATGAGTGAGTGAGTGAGTGAGTAAGTGAATGAGTGTGTGTGAGTGAGTGAGTATGTGAGTGAGTGAGAGTGAGTCAGTGAGAGAGAGTGAGTGAGTGAGTGAGTGTGAGTGAGTGAGTGAGAGAGTATGAGTGTGTGTGAGTGAGTGAGTGAGTGAGAGAGTATGAGTGTGTGTGAGTGAGTGAGTGAATGTGTGAGTGATTGAGTAAGTGAATGAGTGTGTGTAAGTGAGTGAGTATGTGAGTGAGAGTGAGTCAGTGTGAGTGAGTGAGTGAGTGAGTGAGTGAGTGAATGTGTGTGTGAGTGAGTGAGTGCGTGAGTGCGTGAGTGTGTGTGAGTGTGTGTGAGTGAGTGAGTGAGTGAGTGAGTAAGAGTGAGTCAGTGAGAGAGAGTGAGTGAGTGAGTGAATGAGTGAATGAGTGAGTGTGTGAGTGTGAGTGAGAGAGAGTGTGTGTAAGTGAGTGAGTGATTGAGTACGTGTGTGTGTGAGGGAGAGAGAGTGTGTGAATACAGTTTGAGGTCACACGTGGTAGTGTCATCATTCATTTCGGTCACATTTGATTAATTCAAGATCACATCCGGACGTGTCAGTCATTTTTATCAGGATGCCAATAAAATCGATTGATTGAAGTTGAACGGTGTCCGACTGCTGTGTTAGTGCTCTCTTCACACTGCTGTTTTTCTTTTCTTTCTTTTGTTTTAAAAAAAGACCTGTTTGACTTTCTTTATTAAGTACAACACAAAATAAGTTTTGTTTATGTATGCAAATGAGATAGGACGACTATTATGGTTGATTGTAAACTGTAAGCTGAAGCTTGTAAACACACCTAGAGATCAGGGCGTTCATTTATTTCATTATTTTCGTCTGCATCCAGTGATCTACAGTCTGACAGGATCGTTTGTGTTGATTAGTGGCTTGATTTGCATGCATGTGGTTTCGGACGGTCGCATTAGCCAGATGAGCATGGTGTGTGAGATACAGATGGACAGAGAGATTTATCTTTATGCAAAATCTTAATGAATGATGATCTGAATTCTCATGTGAATGCCAGTGAGTGACTGACTGAGATTGTGTTGACTATAGAAGCCTAGAGGTGAGAAGTGGGCGTGTCTTTTTACAATAAAATAACTGCACTTCATTTAAAATTGAGGAGGGGAGGAGTTATGAGGTTTGACGGACAGTTTGAAGAGCCAATGGAGTTGCGAAGTTTAGTCACAAGCTCTTTTTAACACTTTTCATTGGTTAAATACTTGGACGTGGACATCTTGGATGACATGGGGGTGAGTAAATTATCAGCAAAACGTTTTTTTTTTTTCAAAGTGAACTAATCCTTTAAAAAAAGCTAAAAATGACATTCAAATATAATACATTTGATGAACATTATAATTCCATAAATCAAACTTTTAAAATGTAAAATTTATTTATACTTGTTAACTTTTTGATGTCTTATTCAATTTATTCATTTTTATTTGATTCATTTTATATAGTCAAAATATTATACTATTACATTTGCCAGAATATATGTATTCTTAATTTTAAAAAATGTATAATACGCATCGTTTCAACACAGCTTTACTGAAAATGCATATGGTTGCATATGCTTATTATGATTCAAAAAGTTGTATTTTTATGTGTAAAGCAGAACATGAACTAAGTTTATTAGAAAACTAATAAATGTGTGTGTGTGATGATGTATATAGTTTCTAAAACAACGCTGTCTGGCGTTTATAATGTTCTGCGATAGAATAAAGTAATTACGTCGTATTCCTCTTCCTGAAACATCCCATAATAACATTACTACTGTAATCTGCTCATTACTCATTCATTCTGACATCATCACATTCAGCCAATCGAATTAAGGCGCATAATTACAGATATGGCAGATGAGCGTCAGTGTGTGTGTGTTTGAGCCGGTGATTGATGAGGAACGTTGCATGTCTTGTTTGTGTAATACTGAAATTTATATTTATGAGAAACTACACCAAATTACTGCATCTGTCAGCGATAACACAACACTTTTATTAACCACTGAAGGCCTTCCCGAAGAGATTGCGAGTTTGTCAGAGTAAGGGGTTCTGAGTGTTATTTAGCACGTTGCTATGCGGTTGCTAGGGTATTCTTGTTCATCACTAGGTGGTGCAAGTGATGCACCAACATTTAATACTTACCACTAACCCTCAAGTTGATTTTAAGTGTAAAAATTATCATAATCCATCTTAAAAGACTAAAAATGTAATAACAGTGAGTGAAAACTGTAATAGATCTACTGAAAAAAATACTTGTAATTTTGCAGTAAAGTGGAACCTACTGTTAAACGTACAGTTTTCTGAAGAATAAATAGCAAATCATCTTTTAATTTTCAGTGAGAAAATGTGAATTGACATTCCCAGAATTATCTAGGGCTTATATATGTTTTCTTTGAAATAACAGATTTTTAATCATTTTTCTTGTTGTTGTTTTTTTGTTTGTTTTATGCGCCATCTTATGTGGTTAAATTAATGTTTATTGCATTATGTGAGTGTCTGTTAGTGTTTTGTATTAGTGCGTATGACACTGTGTGCACTTTCTTAATATTTTACGGTAAAGTTCTGGCAACCCATGTGCATCTGCCGCGGTTGTTTACATTTTGTTTACCAACAATACGTGACTGTAAAAATACTATTATACACAAAATCACATTTTCCCATGTAGCTTCTATCCTGAAACTCTCATGGGAATGACCTGAAAGTCAAATATCCAGCTGAAGCAATAAAACACATCTTCATTGGTCAATATTGTCATAACACACACGTTCACATGCTCGATGCTCCGAATTCTGACTGAACTATTTTAATCCCTGAGAAAGATCAGAGACGTGTTGTTGAGTGTGTCGGTTTATCTCCCTCAGGGGGTTATGGCGGAGAAAATAAAATGAATTAGGCTACTGGATTAAAGGCTTCCTGTCAAAAATGAGACAGCTTCCCTAGACGCGCACACACACACATACACATAACAAACTCTCAGGCGCGTCCTCGAGACACCGGCTTTTAAAGAACATACATTTACGCGACCCAATTTCTCTATCCATTTATTTTTATATCTCAGAAGCAGATTTGTTTGTTTAATTAAGACTCAATATTAACTTTGGGAGACTCGGAAGAAATGGTTCTATTTAGAACCAGAAATGGTTCCATCCCCCGCTTCATATATGGAACTCCAAAATGGTTCTATATAGAACCTTTTTTTTTTGGTAAAAGGTTCTATTGGCCTAGTATGGAACCCCAGGGTTCTATATAGAACCCAGAGGAACCCTTTTTTTAAGAGTGTATAGAACCTTTTAGGGGTTCCAAATACGTAGCGCTGATGGAACCTTTTAAGGTTCTATATAGAACCTTTTCTTCTAAGAGTGTATCCACGTCTTCTGAGCGCGTGACAATGTGTGTGTGTGTGAGAGATGAAAAACCCAACGCCTCAGGAAAAGGTGATAGTGCGACAGCTCCGTCTACTGTACTGACCGTCACAAACTCTGACCTTTCTCTGTCTGTGAGAAGCCGTTCTAAAGGAAAACTGGGCAAACAAAATGACAGCTAAACAACTGCCTGACGCAAACCAGCCGCCAAGCAGAGATACAGTAAAACTCCTTTATCCCAACACACACACCCTCACTTTATTGCACACTGAAGAAATAGATTTTTTTTCTCAGTGTTTTGTCTTGTTTGGCAGTGGCCTACACATATCTAAACATTTCGTAAATCAAGATATTAGGCCTACTTGAGATTGAGAAGTGTGTTTATGCCATATTCGCATAAATAATAGCTTAGGCCTACGGTATTCTGTGAAAAATTAATTGATGAAAAGAAAGTTTAAAGAAGGCTATATTTATTTGAAATCGTATGTATCTCTTTAAATGTCTTTACTGTCACTTTTTTATCAATTTAATGCATACCTACTGAATAATAATTAAAAAATTCTCTCAAAAATATGATAAACTGATCCCAAACTTTAAATGATGCACAATTATAGTGTCTGTCTGTCTATCCATCTATCCATCCATATCACATATATATATATATAGAACTTAAATGCAATTCTCTGAATAAACTTTTCATTTTCTCGAATTTCACTCTTCAAGTATGTGAATGTGGGACGATCTGCTTTCACCTACATTATTCTTTGTTACCATGGTGTCGTTGTTCATCGCTACGGTGACGCTGCACATTGTGATGTTGTGGGATTTACTCTGACACTCATTGTGACGCTTCAAAAAGGCTCGACTGTCACTATGGCAACAGGGATCCTGTTCACAAACAGGTAAAAATAAATACAAATAACCAGCATCAAGAGACATGAAACATGATTCAGTCTGGGATGTTTTTTTTTTTTACCAGTGTTGTGTGTAACGCATTAAAAGTAACTTGTAATCAGATTACTTTTCCAAAGTAACTAAAGTAACGCATTACTTTTAAAATTTATTCAATATCTGAGTTGCTTTGAGTCAGTCTTTGCTTGTAATGATGTCATCACTAGTCTAATGTCACTGAAATATCAGTTATTTTATTGGTTATCAGAGATTTGCACTGTGAACTCTGGGAAATCATTGGGAAATCAAGATGCCACAACATTTTCAAATCTTAGAATAGAATAGAATAGAATAGAAGCTTGTAATGCCACACATCTGAGTCGGTGTAAATTCTAAACGTGAATACATTATGAATCTTTGGATGGATCATGTCACATGTCCTTCAGTGTTTGGCCCAGCTGGGGCAGGAGTGTGTGTGATTTGTCTCTGATGGGACGTTTTGGAAACATGCAGAAACATCATAATCCAGATGCTAGTTCTCTCTCTCTCTCTCTCTCTGACAGTGATGTTGATCAGATTAACTCAGATGACTGCCTGTATCACACATGTTCTTGTTGCCATGGCAAAGTTGGCTGTGCGGGATGGTTACCATGGTGACGGGGAGAGAGTGTGTCATTGAGGAGGATGGGTGAGAAAATCAGCTCACACACACCAGATGAAACAATATTTTATGCTCAGGAATTCAGCTTTACAGGCCTATCTATCTATCTATCTATCTATCTATCTATCTATCTATCTATCTATCTATCTATCTATCTATCTATCTATCTATCTATCTATCTATCTATCTATCTATCCATCTATCATCCATCCTATATCCACTCATCCATCCATCGTTCCACTCATCCACTCATCTATCCATCCATCCATCCATCCATCATTCCATCCATTCAAACATCCATCCATCCATCCATCCCCTCATCCATCCAACCATTCATCCATCCATCGTTTCATCCATCCATCCACTCATCCATCCATCCAATCATCCATCCATCCATCCACTCATCCATCCATCCAATCATCCATCCATCCATCCAGTCATCCATCCATCGTTCCATCCATCCATCCAATCATCCATCCATCCATCCATCCAATCATCCATCCAACCATCCATCCATCGTTCCATCCATCCAATCATCCATCCATCCATCCATCCATCCATCCATCCATCCATCCACTCATCCATCCATCGTTCCATCCATCCATCCAATCGTCCATCCATCCATCCATCCATCCAATCATCCATCCATCCATCCATCGTTCCATCCATCCAATCATCCATCCATCTATCCATCCATCCATCCATCCATCCATCCACTCATCCATCCATCGTTCCATCCATCCAATCATCCATCCATCCATCCACTCATCCATCCATCGATCCATCCATCCAATCATCCATCCATCCATCCATCCACTCATCCATCCATCGTTCCATCCATCCATCCAATCATGCATCCATCCATCCATAATTTTATCATTCTGTCCAATGCTAATGTATTCCCTCTGCTTTTCTGAAGCATGTGCTGTAACTGTTTTTCAGTGTGTGTGTGTGTGTGTGTGTGTGTGTGTTTCTCCATGTCTGAACCCCCCTTTGCTCCCGCAGGGCCTCCATCACGTCTGCAGGAGAACCACAGTCCATCAGGAGACGTCACCCGGCAGAAAAGGTGGGACAGTGACCCAGATGAGCTTATGTGTGTGTGTGTGTGTGTGTGTGTGTGTGTGTGTGTGTGTGTGTGTGTGTGTGTGTGTGAAGTCAGTGCACCTGAGTCCACAACGACAGAAACCAAACAGAAACACAGCCTTCGTTCAGGACACGTTCACTGTTCAGACCAGCACATTAATCACAGACTCCAGTTGCTCTTTGTCTTGTGACCTTCTGAAGAGAACAACCCGCTGAAGAGATCCGTTCTCATGGGACAGCGGTACTGTTGTTTTAACCTTTAACATTTGGAAATACTTTCCATCAGACTGACAGAAAACAGACACACACACACTAATGCATCTCACTCCTTCAATGCTGATTTACTCGAGACTGATAAATCTTTAACAGAAATACTCCCAGTAGAAGAGCTGCTCTCTTCATCGCCGCTCTCCCGGTTTATGAGCGAGTGATTTAGGAAACATTCGGCTGATGCATTCAGGAGAACAGCCTGATATACCGTCTGTATATACGTATATATCCGTTAGATTTCAGTATATACATAAATAGATTTCAGGACAATAAAGAAGTCCAATGGACACAAGCATATTGGACTGTAATATGCAATATTTTATTATTAAACTAATAATTATTGCATCAAAATCTGTTTTAAGTTTTAAAACAGCCAATATGCACACACTGTATTTAGCTTATACATTACATTACGATCAAGCTACACCTCAGAACACCTTGGCAACTATTCATTAAAAATACTATTAATAATGTAATCATTTATTGAACATTAAACATCACCAATATGCTTCATGTTAAGCCAATAAAATACGGGCAACTGTGGTAAAATCAGCATAATATTCCTGCTCTTATATACAACTCTTAGTTTTATTATTAACAACTCTTAGTTGTTAATATATATAGTATATGTGTGTATAAACACCGTAAATATAAATGATATATTATTACATTTTATTTATAAATTATTTATTAAATGCAATCTCTCAATAATTATATATAAATATTTAAATTACACTAAAAAAAAAACAAAAAAACATTGTGCTTGGTTTTAAAAATGAAAAGCCAAAATGTAAAATTTATTTATATGATATTGTATCATATTAAACATTTTTTTCTGTCTGGTTTATGGACATCTTCAAGAAAATTGCAAATTATGTACGGCAGACTTTAATTAGATTGCATTATTAAATTGAGTAATAATAATTTACAATAGATCTCATTCATAAACTTTACATAATTGCTTACCTATGAGCAATATATTTCACTGTTGTTAAATATTGTTAATAAAAACGGTAACACTTTACAATAAGGTTCATTAGTTAACATTAGTTAATGTATTTACTAACATGCACTAACCATGAGCAATACATTTGTTACTGCATTTGTTCATCTTTGTTAATGTTAGTTCATGAAAATACAGCTGTTCATTGTTTGTTCATGTTAGTTCACGGTGCATTAACTAATGTTAACAAGATTTTAATCAAGTATTAGTAAATGTTGAAAATAACATTAACAAAGATTAACAAATGCTGTATGTGCTATTCATTATTAGTTCATATTAACTAATGTAGTTAACTAATGTTAACTAACGAACCTTATTGTAAAGTGTTACCATAAAAACATATTTTTTTTGTTCATGTTAGTTCATTTAAAAATGTATTAGAACATAACATGTAGACATTAACATGAACAATAATTCTACAGCATCTTTGTTAAACGCACTTAACTAATGTTGATAAATAGAAATCTTATAGTGAAGCATCACCTTATAGAATCTCATTTATATTCAAATGTTCAATCTCTCCATCTTTCCTACTTTGGAGAAAATGTAATTACATCAGCGTAAAGTTTAATCTAAAAAAGATCCCATTTGCCGTTTTCCATTAGTTCACCCTTGGCCGTTCTGCTTGTGCTGTACTTGACTTTGCTGTTTTAAACTCAGCTGTATGAGTTTGGACAGGCTCAGTCGCTCACGATCTGAATGGCTGAACCTCCTGTCAATCAAGCGCGAGGGGCGGGGCTCGACTGGACAAATGAAACGCAGTCCTGCAGTAAACAACACACGAGCGGAAATGCATACCTGTGTCCGATTTGTTAAAAGCAGGAGCCGCCAAACACACACTCCTAATGGCCTGCTGAATGTCTGCGGATAAAAATAGATAGTGGCAGATGGAGGGAACGAGACAGAGAAGAGAGACATTTGGAGGTGTAGGTTGGGAAAATAAACTCATCTCTTACATAAATGGGTCATTCATACCATTTTCATGTTCCCATCGGATGCGTCATACACTGGATAAGTAGAGTTTGATCCCATTAACTACCTAAAGCCGCTTCCTTCATGACAATATCCTCCAGGAAATGACATCATTTAGGAGGGAAAACAGCAGCACAAACATCGGCAAGTATTATCAATAGATTTAATGAATTCTGTCATGTTTTGTTGCGTAGTATTTGGGTTTGGGGACAAATCAGTTTGACAATATTGACATTTCAAATGATGGCTAAAATATGAAAACAATGTCATAAGTCGCCTTAAAGGGGTGGTGTAATGCCCTTTTATAAAGTCTCTGAGTGTGTATGTGAAGTTTTAGCTCAAAATACCCCACAGATAATTTTATAGCATGTTAAAATTGTCACTTTTTGAGGGTGAACAAAAAAATACCGTTTTTGTGTCTGTACCTTTAAATGCAAATGAGGGGTGGGGCTTCAAGAGGTTTACCTCACACACACATGCACTGAAAATTTCAAAAACTTTGAGCTTTTATGTTCAATCCAGAGTCAGACATTGATGGAGAGATTCACGTTAGAAAAGTGAAATCATAATCAACCACCCCTTTAAGTAATAAAGATCGTAGAGAACAGGAACGAGCCCGAAAGAACAAGCAATACATAAACATGTACTTTATTTACATATATTTGCATTCAAGGGTCACTGCTGTTCACTTTGCCTTGAAGGCGCTTCCTTTTTGCTGTGAAATCTCTCCCAGTGGGCGGAGTCTTCCTCGGTTAGGGGCGTGGCTCTAGCCACCAGATCACTGAAACTCAAGAGAGTGAACAAAAGGGGCGGAGCTTCACACAAACCTCCACCGTCCTCCTATAAAACAAAGAAGTATGATGTCACCAAGTGACTGCTGACCTCTGGCGTTGTGTAACATCCGTTAACTCACTTTAGACGTGCTGATGTCTGGCTTTCCCAGCGCCACAGCCACGTGATGATCTTTGTCCAATAAGCTCTCCTGAAAAACACGGCGAGTTTTTACGCTTTTTTAACTTCCAACCCTTAAATTGAATTACATATAGGCCTAGGCAAGATAAATATATATATACTGTATATATATATATATTTTTTATTTATTTATAGATATTTATATATATAAATAAGGGCTGTGCAAAAATTAATTGCGATTAATCGCATCCAAAATAAAAGTCTGTGTTTACATAATATATTTGTGTGTGCTGTATATAATTATTTTGTATATATAAATACACACACATGCATGTATATATTTAAGAAAATGTGTTATTCATATATAAAATACTTGTATTTATAAATATATACAGAATTTAAGCGCAAATAATTCTTAAATATATACATGCATGCATAGGTATTTATATACACAAAATAATTATATACAGCACACACAAATATATTATGTAAACACAGACTTTTATTTTGGATGTGATTAATCACAATTAACTTTTGCACAGCCCTAATATAAATATATATATATATATATATATATATATATATATAATGTATGTATGTATATATTTATATATATATATATACATACATAATATATATATATATACCCAGAATGCAACATGTTGAATCCACATGTTCCAGATGTGGCCCAGATCTGGGCCAACACTCTGTTCCTGTCTAGTTATATACTGTAGTACCATTCAAAATGTTGTTTTTTAATTAATACTTTTTATTCCGACATTTAAAATGTCACAAAAGACTCTATTTCAAACTAATTTTGAACTTTTTCTATTCATGAAAAAAATCCTTCCACAGAAATATAAACTGTTTTCAACACTGATAATAATCATAAATGTGTCTTGAGCATCAGATCCTCATATTAGAGTGATTTCTGCAGGATCATGTGACACTGAAGACTGGAGTAACGATGCTGAACATTCAGGAATAAATGACACTTTTTTTAAATTGTAATTATTGTATTTTTTAAATATATTTTGATATATATAATAAATGCAGCCCTAGTGAGCAGAAGATAATTTTCTTTCAAAAATATTAAAAACTCAAATGCGTTCGCACACACACTGTGTTTTCTGTTAACAGTTCCAGTCGTAAGTTGTATGTAGTCGCTCTGATGGCTTGGCCTCCGCTCGTGTTGATGTAGTGTGTGCTGAGGCTTCTGTAAGACTGTTCGCCGCCTCTCAAGAAAAACAACTAAATGAAATCTGGACGATCCTCCTGCTCGTTAACATGAAGTCTACATCAGGCTTGAGTTGTTTAAAATTGACACCATTGTTAATATTTACATGATGTAGAGCTTGCACTGGGAGAGAGGAGCTATAATGATGTAAAATATGTGAAAAATAATGTTTTTTTTTTACTTTCAGGCATATTCTAGTACACCCCAAAGTCAAGGCTTCTTGAAAGGGCATACTAAGAATGAAAGTGTGTGTGCTAAATGTCGAACAACACCTCAAATATCCAGTCCTCCTCTTCGTCGTCCAGGAACATGCGCGTCTGCCGGTACACTTGGCCCTCTCGCATCTGATTGGGCGAGACGTGAAACTCCACCCTGTGCAGGTCGAAGCCCAGTCCTGTGCCAATCGCTTTGATGAAGCTCTCCTTCAGTGCCTCCACGCCAGAAAAACCGACCAATCACAGCCAATCAGGAAGGAAAACACTGTTTATTTCCTGACCACAGTCTCACCTACAGCACATTACATTGATACCGGTATGTGTGTGTGTGTGTGTGTTGTGTGTGATTGTGTGAGTGAGTGTGTATGTGTTTGTTTGTTTGAGTATATGTGTGTGTGTGTGTATAAGAGTCCTCAAATGACCACAGACTGGCACAACTGAGTCATGCTGAAGTGATGAGATCACATTGCCATGGAAACAGTGATCAGAATTGGAACAGTTTCATCCAGTACAATTTCTCTCGCGCTGTGATATGCTCGTGTGTGTGTGTGTCTTGTTGCCTGAAGGGGATGATGATGATGCTATAGTTGCTATAGTTACCCAGTGCCTATAAAACATGTCCAGTTGGTCCCAGTCCGAGCCGGCCGTCCGGATGTTCGTCCACTCCAGATCCGTGAACTGGCGATTCATGATGCGGAAAAACTCCTGCGTGGAGCCACTGCCTGACGAACACACACACGTAAAACACCTCACAGCTCTGAATTCGACATCAGTGATTTTATTATCAATTCTGTTTTTACCATCTTTATAAATAATCGAGCTCTGTTACGATCGACTAACTGCTGCTTAATACTGAATAGGTGTCGATATGCAAATGTGCGCAGTCATATGCTAATGAGCTTGTAGCCGTCATGTCACAATGGAGATAAAGTTCATAAAATGCGTAGATTTGATATTATAATTTGTATTGCGTCAAAAGATCGAGACAAATCAAAGATTTAATAATCATGCTCTGTAGATAATAAATCAATAATCATGTTCTGCATAGAAACCGATGAGCTAATCCACATTCACACTTTACAGTAGAGCCAGAAATGAGGTAATGAAGCTTGCTCCTCTCCCAGCCTCACTCCAGCACGGGTATAGAGCGACACCTGGTGGCCGCTGGGGGAACTGCAGTGTTTATGGTTTATGGGCCTGTCCCATGATAGTAGTTGAACAGGATTAGATTCGAGTTGACAAAACAAAATCCAACCAGAGTTTAGGAGTGACGTCAGTAGCCAACAGCCAATCACACGCTGAGAAAGAGTGCGGTTCGCTTCTCTCTTCTGCAGAATATTACGAGATTGAAAACTAATTTACACAGCAAGCTTTCCTGACTCGTGCACTTTCAGTAAAGCTGCTTTGAGATGATGTGTGTTGTGAAAAGCGCTGCACAAACACACGTGAATTGAATAGTATTAGACATGATCTGCTGTGCCTGTTTCCTGCGGACAGAAGGTGAGAGTTCACCTGGCCTGCAGGTCTTCATCAGGTCGATGCCCACGGGACGTCCCGGCTCTGCTCCCAGAACAGCGTAATCTCCCTGATGGGACACGTTGAAGCTCCAGTGGGAGGACGAGGACAGGTACGGTTTCCCCCGCGCGGTTCTGTCCAGTCGAAACCCGTCCCAGGATAAACCCATCTTCTCACACACCAGCTTTCTGATCAACAGACGCCCGGCCTGGTGTAAGAAACACACACACACGCACATATCAAGAATCAAAAATGGGTAAATATCTATCTATCTATCTATCTATCTATCTATCTATCTATCTATCTATCTATCTATCTATCTATCTATCTATCTATCTATCTATCTATATCTGTCTGTCTCTCTATCTATCTGTCTGTCTGTCCGTCCCTGTCTATCTATCTATCTATCTATCTATCTATCTATCTATCTATCTATCTATCTATCTATCTATCTATCTATCTATCTATCTATCTATCTATCTATATCTGTCTGTCTCTCTCTCTATCTATCTGTCTGTCTGTCCGTCCCTGTCTATCTATCTATCTATCTATCTATCTATCTATCTATCTATCTATCTATCTATCTATCTATCTATCTATCTCAATTTTAGTGACCTTATTTGACAAAAACTGTACTTTTGTATCAAGGCGTGTGCAATGCGAAACTGCAATGTAAATAACATAAAAATAACAACAGTGCAAATAAAAAGTAATATCCAGACATAAAAAAGAAGGGCAAAATACAACTATAACATTGATTATGTATTATTATAACAACTGTTTTTCCTTACAACATTTATTATTATAGCATTAACTGTAAAAGTCTACTTATCAGTTGTACCCACCATGGCAGATTTCGCATCTTTGGCGAACACGAACTGCCCGATCCGTTCCCTCTCCTCCGGTTGGATGCAACGGGCCGCCAGTGTCCACTCGGAACGGGTCGGTACCCACGAACCGCACCGGAACGCCCACCGGACCCCGTCCATCAACTAACTTACTGTTAATGTCCTATACTAGGAGAAATACACATCATTATAAACTGCGCAATTCGGTGCTCAGACCATAGATAGTAGTTAATAATTGCGCTTAATATCAATATTATTATTGTTATTACATATTAATATATAGTCTTTTCTGCCATATGCATCATTTGTTTGGCTGGCGCTGTTTCGCTTGAGCGTGTCCAAAACACACACAGGATTCCGGAAGAGTATTTTGAGGGCGGGGCTAAACAGTGAGCGCCTCATTTGATTGGCTGACGAATAGAGGTGGTGACGCTCGTTGACCAATGGTGAAAGGGACTCGCTCGTTGTCGGAGGTGTTCGGCTCAGTTCGGCAACGATGTGGAGGCGGAGCGAAGCGCGTGTGTGTGTGGACGGAGTGGATGATGCTTTTCTTTACCGGTGAGTGTTTGAATAAATAATCAAATAACCCGCACACTGTATTGTGTGGTGTGTATTATGACGTTTATTTTATGTAAAGAGCCAAACATCATAGTATAGGTGCCTATAGAAGCCCTTTCTGGCGACATGTTTAGTAATTGAACTGCAAAAACAACCGCCGTACTGAATAATATGTTTATGTTTTCAGTATAAATTATGTTTTATT
Source organism: Pimephales promelas (assembly GCF_016745375.1). The sequence goes on from NW_024121899.1 coordinate 1,432,407, forward strand.
AGCTTGATGCTATGTTGCTGATCATACGTTATATGGATACCCACCAAAAACAACATAGTACTATTACTAGTCATTCATGTGTACTATGGTTGTACTATGGTATCCGATGGGAATGTCATGGCTACCATATTTAATTATCATGTTATTTACATGATTCTCCTAGTTCCTTAAAATAATACAATAAAAATGCATAGATATATGGAAAAAAAACCTTATAGTAACGTTTATTTTACAGTGTCAATGTTACACGTTACATGCAGATATCATAATAATTATTGTATATATAGTTTACAATAACGGCTCCTACAATAACGATTTGTTAAGTACAGTGTAACAAAGACACCTTAAAATAAAGTGTAACCAATGTTGGTAACAGTCTTGTTTTACAGTGTCCTTGTTACATGTTACATGTGCTTACCATAGTAAAATTATGCATAATTAAATGCAACTAACCCTAAACCTAATCCTACCCTAACCCATAGTCAGTACATGTTGTTCATTTATATCACAAAGTATTTCAATGTAAATTACAGTGTAACATTATGGAATATGATTATGGTTATTAATACATTATGATTATGGAATATTTTTCAAACTTTATTTGTAAAGGATATACTGTACACACTACTGTTCAAAAGTTTATGGTCAGATTTTAAATGAAATACTTTTATTAAGCAATTAAGCATTAAACTGATCACATTTAAAACTTTTCACAAAAATATGAAGCAGCACAACTGTTTTCAACAGCTATTTTGCATTCTAATAATATTTCACTGTTTATTGTGTTTTTTATCAAATAAGTGCAGCCTTGGTGAGCATAAGATACTTTTTTCTAAAACAATAAAAAAAAAATCTCACTGACCCCAAATTGTTATAGTATGGTATAAATATATTATAGTATAAATCTGCATACTCTGAGCATTCTGGTTTTATTTATCATTGTTTTTTGTGCACATAAAAGATTGTACAGTTCTGATTCTTTATCACTTATATTTATTGCATGTAACTAAAAGTGTCTGTTTGTTGTAGGAGACCTGTGTTAGACACCTGCACTCGATGCAGGTCAACATGAACTTGAAAATGTGTCCGGAGTGACAGAAACCTTTCAATCTCCAATCATTTCCCAGTGTCCGATCACCCTCCCCAGCATGGACTTCCTTCAGATGAAGCACCTGAAGAGGAAGAGGAAGAGTAACTACAGCGTGAAGGAAACTCAGACTCTCATCCGCGAGATCCACAAGCGGCGTGAGATCCTGTTCTCCCGGCAGCAGAACATGGCCATCAACGAGCTGAAGCGGCGAGCGTGGGAAGAGGTGGCGGACAGTGTGAACGCGCTAGGGGAAGGTGAGCTGAGGACGGCGGCCGAGGTCAAGCGGCGGTACCTGGACTGGCGAGCCCTCATGAAACGAAAACAGCTTCAGGCCGAGTTGGCGTCCGGATTGAAGCAGGAGTTTGAATCTTCGTCTCCTGATAACGAAGCATCTTTGGGTGGTGGTGACCAGTCGCTGGACCTCAGTGGGTTTTCTAAAGACTCGTCGTGTGACTGGCAGGACCTGACGGACCTCGGGGAGCCCAGCACACACACGCCTGGGGTCAAAATGGAGGACGATGACGCCAGCAGCTACAGAGTATGTACTGGGAACGCATACATGCCTTTTCCAATTCGTCCCACAGCTTTTAGCAGATTTTTTTAGATGGTCCTCACTGCAGAACACGAAATCTAGGGGAAGGAGTTGGATTCAGATCCAACTACTCCCACCTTACATATAACTAAACCTACCCATCTCCACCCCTGATCCCTAACCCCACCCCTAAACCTACCCATCTCCGCCCCCTGATCCCTAACCACACCCTTAATCCTACCTATCTCCGCCCCCTGATCCCTAACCTCACTGCTAATCCTACCCATCTCCACCCCCTGATCCCTAACCCCACCGCTAATCCTACCCATCTCCGCCCCCTGATCCCTTACCCCACCGCTAATCCTACCCATTTCCACCCCCTGATCCCTAACCCCTCCGCTAATCCTACCCATCTCCGCCCCCTGATCCCTAACCCCACCGCTAATCCTACCATTTCCACCCCTGATCCCTAACCCCTCCGCTAATCCTACCCATCTCCGCCCCCTGATCCCTAACCCCACCGTTAATCCTACCCATCTCCACCCCCTGATCCCTAAACCCACCCCTAATCCTACCCATCTCCTCCCCCTCATCCCTAACCCACCGCTAATCCTACCCATCTCCGCCCCCTGATCCCTAACCCCACCCCTAATCCTACCCATCTCCGCCCCCTGATCCCTAACCCACCGCTAATCCTACCCATCTCCACCCCCTGATCCCTAACCCCACCCCTAATCCTACCCATCTCCTCCCCCTCATCCCTTACCCCACCGCTAATCCTACCCATCTCCGCCCCCTGATCCCTAACCCCACCATAATCCTACCCATCTCCGACCCCTGATCCCTAACCCCACCCCTAATCCTACCCATCTCCTCCCCCTCATCCCTAACCCCACCGCTAATCCTACCCATCTCCGCCCCCTGATCCCTAACCACACCCTTAATCCTATCTATCTTCGCCCCCTGATCCCTAACCCCACCCCTAATCCTACCCATCTCCGCCCCCTGATTCCTAACCCCACCCCTAATCCTACCCATCTCCTCACCCTCATCCCTAACCCCACCGCTAATCCTACCCATCTCCGCCCCCTGATCCCTAACCACACCCTTAATCCTACCCATCTCCTCCCCCTCATCCCTAACCCCACCGCTAATCCTACCCATCTCCGCCCCCTGATCCCTAACCCCACCCTTAATTCTACCTATCTCCACCCCTGATCTCTAAACCCACCGCTAATCCTACCCATCTCCGCCCCCTGATCCCTAACCACACCCTTAATCCTACCTATCTCCGCCCGTTGATCCCTAACCACACCGCTAATCCTACCCATCTCCGCCCCCTGATCCCTAACCCACCGCTAATCCTACCCATCTCCGCGCCCTGATCCCTAACCCCACCGCTAATCCTACCCATCTCCGCCCCCTGATCCCTAACCCCACCGCTAATCCTACCCATCTCCGCCCCCTGATCCCTAAACCCCACCGCTAATCCTACCCATCTCCGCGCCCTGATCCCTAACCCCACCGCTAATCCTACCCATCTCCGCCCCCTGATCCCTAACCCCATCGCTAATCCTACCCATCTCCGCCCCCTGATCCCTAACCCCACCGCTAATCCTACCCATCTCCGCGCCCTGATCCCTAACCCCACCGCTAATCCTACCCATCTCCGCCCCCTGATCCCTAACCCCACCGCTAATCCTACCCATCTCCGCCCCCTGATCCCTAACCCCACCGCTAATCCTACCCATCTCCGCGCCCTGATCCCTAACCCCACCGCTAATCCTACCCATCTCCGCCCTCTGATCCCTAACCCCACCGCTAATCCTACCCATCTCCACCCCCTGATCCCTAACCCCACCCTTAATTCTACCTATCTCCACCCCTGATCTCTAAACCCGCTAATCCTACCCATCTCCGCCCCCTGATCCCTAACCACACCCTTAATCCTACCTATCTCCGCCCGTTGATCCCTAACCACACCGCTAATCCTACCCATCTCCGCCCCCTGATCCCTAACCCCACCGCTAATCCTACCCATCTCCGCGCCCTGATCCCTAACCCCGCTAATCCTACCCCTCTCCGCCCCCTGATCCTAACCACACCCTTAATCCTACCTATCTCCGCCCGTTGATCCCTAACCACACCGCTAATCCTACCCATCTCCGCCCCCTGATCCCTAACCCCACCGCTAATCCTACCCATCTCCGCGCCCTGATCCCTAACCCCACCGCTAATCCTACCCATCTCCGCCCCCTGATCCCTAACCCCCACCGCTAATCCTACCCATCTCCGCCCCCTCCCTAATCCCTAACCACCGCTAATCCTACCCATCTCCGCGCCCTGATCCCTAACCCCACCGCTAATCCTACCCATCTCCGCCCCTGATCCCTAACCCCACCGCTAATCCTACCCATCTCCGCGCCCTGATCCCTAACCACCGCTAATCCTACCCATCTCCGCCCCCTGATCCCTAACCCCACCGCTAATCCTACCCATCTCCACCCCTGATCCCTAACCCCACCCCTAATCCTACCCATATCCTCCCCCTCATCCTTACCCCACCGCTAATCCTACCCATCTCCGCCCCCTGATCCCTAACCCCACCGCTAATCCTACCCATCTCCGCCCCTGATCCCTAACCCCACCCTTAATCCTACCCATCTCCTCCCCCTCATCCCTAACCCACCGTTAATCCTACCCATCTCCGCCCCCTGATCCCTAACCACACCGTTAATCCTATCTATCTTCGCCCCCTGATCCCTAACCCCACCCCTAATCCTACCCATCTCCGCCCCCTGATTCCTAACCCCACCCCTAATCCTACCCATCTCCTCCCCCTCATCCCTAACCCCACCGCTAATCCTACCCATCTCCGCCCCCTGATCCCTAACCACACCCTTAATCCTACCCATCTCTTCCCCCTCATCCCTAACCCACCGCTAATCCTACCCAATTCCGCCCCTGATCCCTAACCCCACCCTTAATTCTACCTATCTCCACCCCTGATCTCTAAACCCACCGCTAATCCTACCCATCTCCGCCCTGATCCCTAACCACACCCTTAATCCTACCTATCTCCGCCCGTTGATCCCTAATCACACCACCTAACCCTACCCATCTCCGCGCCCTGATCCCTAACCCCACCGCTAATCCTACCCATCTCCGCCCCCTGATCCCTAACCCACCGCTAATCCTACCCATCTCCGCCCCCTGATCCCTAACCCCACCCTTAATCCTACCCATCTCTGCCCCCTGATCCCTAACCCCTCCGCTAATCCTACCCATCTCTGCCCCCTGATCCCTAACCCCACCGCTAAACCTACCCATCTCCACCCCTGATCCCTAACCCCACCGCTAATCCTACCCATCTCCGCCCCCTGATCCCTAACCCCACCCTTAATTCTACCTAATCTCCACCCCCTGATCCCTAACCCCATCCCTTGTCGCCACCTATGGGTGTAACAACGCAATCGAAGACCTGCCAACCCGTACGCTTTTTGTGCAGCGGATACATATTTTGACCTCAAAGTACGCTGATACAATTTGCCACTTTAAACTGCGCAAAAACCTGGCGACGCCTCTGTGCACGCACGGTCCTCAAATTAAGCAACAGCAAAATAAGCGGAGTTCGACCAATCATAGCGCTGGGTTCATTCCCAAAATAGCAAGCGGGATGATTGACAGATGCTAACTGTCATAATTACTGCTTTTTGATTACTGCTAACTTGTTTCTGTTTGTAATTCCGCATCTCCTCAGTTGGAAGCGGAGGTTGGAGACGGTGGGGAGGGTGAGGATGACGATGAAGACTGTTTTCCCTCCATCCTCCCTGATATGGACCGTGAGGGGCGAGTTCCTGAGGTCTTCGTTCACATCGATGAATTCGGCGTGCTGAGCTCCACGAAGCCCGCGACTGCAGGCCGGGACCTGGGCCTCGGAGTTGGCGGGATAAGCGGGATGGGCGTGTCTGGATTGGGCCTGTCCGGAGGGGAGAACACAAGTATACTGGTGGCACTGGAGAGGCAGAGACTGGACCTGGAGAAACACCGCTTGCAGGTGGAGTCCGAACGACTGCAGGTGGAGAAAGAGCGCCTCCTGGTGGAGAAGGAGAGGTTGCGGCAGGGCGAGGTGGAGAGAGAGAGGTTGCAACTGGAGAAGGAACGTCTACAGGTGGAGAGAGAACGATTGCGATTGGTCTTACAACAAAACACGCCTCTCCACCAAAGCCCCGCCCCTTCGACATCTGTAGCCACGCCCACAACATCATCCTCCGCCCCCTCGTCATCCTCATTGGACGGAGATAAGGACCGCAAGCTGGCTTGGCCAATGGTCGTGGATTTGGAGGCGGAGAGGCTGAAGTTAGAGAAAGAGCGCCTCCTGCTGGAGAAAGAGAGACTGCAGTTTTTCAAGTTTGAGTCGGGCAGACTGCAGATTGAGAAAGAGCGCCTGCAGGTGGAGAAAGAGAGGCTGCAGCTTCATAAAGATGGACAACAGATGACGCTGCACTCGTGAAACACCATAAATACAGTTGGGTGGGGGTGGGGGTGAGGGTGGGGGGCATTTTTTCCATAGTTGCCCATTCATTTCTGTGGGAAAAAATGAAAACATTTGTGTGTTTTTTTTTATTTTATTTATTCCCCCCCCCCCCCCCCCCCCAAAAAAAAAAACAAGCTGAAAGAAGTCAAGCAATGAATGCAAGCAGTTTATAAACAGGATCACTTCTGAACACATACAGCAGTAGACTTTGTGTATGTTTATAAGTAAATATGAAAATTGAAATACCTCTTAAAACAGAAAGCTGTGATTCCATATAATCTAGTTGTTGAATTGCTTGTATTCACTGCACTTGTCTTCAGTGAAGTTATTGTTAACTAAAATGAAAACTATAACAAATCGTTAACGTTAATTGACATACAAAATAAAATAGAATGATGTGAAACATAATTGGACTAAACAGCAAAATTACTAAAACTGAAATAAAAATACGCTATATGGAAATATTTAAAGCAAATATAATAAAAGGACAAAAGCAAATATCAGAATTACTGAAACTTAAACTTAATGAAAACTGAACATAAAAAAGAATTCAAAATATTATAATAACGCATAAGTAATATTTTTATTAGAAGTGCAAGCTTTCCTTTGTAAAAATAGCCAAATTGTACTGTATTTTTCTGCCTGCAGAAATGAATGGATATCTGTGGTAAAATGTATTTATAAATTTATAGACGCGTCGTCGGTGTATAACATGTTTCTGACTGTATTTATAGATCAGGTCAGCCCACATGATTGCCTTCTGCTCATGCAAAACAACTCGTGAGACGGTTTTATGCTTGAGTATTGTTTTGATATCTTGTAGAAGTTTATGCAGAAGTATCTAAATGCACTTTTCACATATTGAAAAAAAATGCAGATACTCCTGATGAACTTTTTACAAGATGTTAATATGTCTTTGTTACCTTAGTGTGTTTTAATGTAAAACAGAGAGCTTAAAAAGAGTTTGATTGTATAAGGGCTCTTGTAAACGGCTGTGTTCACACTACAGTATGGATGGGGACCAAATCTGAGGCCTCATTTATCTGGATTCATTGTAAATGTGAATGTATGGTAATGTCCAAATTGTTCCTATAAATGATTTATATGTTCATATGCACAGACACTTGTGAGGCCACGCTTTTATTTTGAAATAATCAGGTTTTTCTTTGGTCTTAACATCAAAGTGGTTTCTATGGAAACTTGTTTCAAAGTTGCATTGCGAGAAATAAACTCCGACTTTTTCTTGCAATTGTGAGTTTAAATCTTGCAATTCTGACTTTATATCTCGCAATTCTGACTTTTTCACACAATTCTGACTTTATATCTCGCAATTGCGACTTTATATCATGCAATTCTGACTTTATATCAGGCAAGTCTGACTTTATATCTCGCAATTCTGACTTTATATTTCGCAATTATGACTTTATATTTCACAATCTTGACCCTTTTTCTCACAATTGTGAGTTTCAGAATTGCATGATATAGTCAGAATTGCGTGATATAAAGTCGTATTGTGAGAAATTGACTTTCTTGCAATTGCGACTGCGAGTTTATATCTCGCAAGTCTGACTTTATATCTCGCAATTCTGACTTTATATCTCGCAAGTCTGACTTTATATCTCGCAATTCTGACTTTATATCTCGCAATTCTGACTTTATATCTCGCAAGTCTGACTTTATATCTCGCAATGACTTTATATCTCTGACTTTATATCTCGCATGATTTAAAGTCGAATTGTGAGATATAAAGTAGGATTGCAAGAAATAAACTCTTGACTTTTCTTGCAATTACGAGTTTATATCTCGCAATTCTGACTTTATCACGGAATTCTGATTATATCACGCAATTTGCGACTTTATATCATGCAATTCTGACTATATCACACAATTGCTACTTTAAATCACGCAATTCTGAAACTCGCAATTGTGAGAATAAGGGTCTGAATTGCGAGATATAAAGTCAGAATTGCGAGAAATTAATTGACTTTTTTGCAATTGCGAGTTTATATCTCGCAATTCTGAAACTCACAGTTGTGAGAAAAAAAGTCAAATACTGTGGCGGAAACAAGCTTCCATAGTTTGTGCATAAGCTGTTCAAAAGCAGGATGATAACAACGAAATTCCTTAAATCGTTCTAAATATAAAAGAATAGCAGAGCTCACACCACTATAACGATAACTGCACAGAGAAACAATATCAGCTGATTTTTTTTTTTGAATGACACAAATACACAAGAAACAGCCAATGAGAATCCATCCTGCTTTAAAGAGCTGGAGCATTTAAAGGGACAGACGACAAAACTGCAGTGCGCTTATAATAAACAGAATGATATCGTCGCTGGTGTGACACTAATATAGTAATCGTTATAGTCATCATTCTCGGTGTGAACGGGCCTATAAGCACAATAAATTTTCTTATTTTTCTCTTTGTATTTTGTGGTAAAACATGAGATTTTCTTCACAGGTTTGGTGAGATTCCCTCATAAGGGCCTGTAATGTGAATGTAGTCCATGTTTGTCTGTGTAGTTGTTTTCAGGCCTTGATGATCCCTGAAGTTCAGCTGTCGAGTGCTTGTTGGTTTTGTCAGTTCCTGTCGGACGTCACATTTAGACCTGCGTTTATGCGTTGTATCCAGTCAACTTGTGTTGCATTGAAGGTATATGTTTTTTTTTTATTGTTTTTTATTTTTTCATCGGTTCTTAGGCCTGTTTCTCACATCTCACATAAGCAGCTCACATTTATTTTAAAAAAGTAGTTTGCCATTTTTTTTACACTGTTCTTCAGTAGAAAATGGAGAGATTATCTGTGAATCCATTTATCAGCATGACAAGTTTACTTTCTAAAAAAGTGATTGTTTGTTTTTCATTTCATGTGGTTTTTCCCCACACACACAAAAAAAAGACAAATAAATTGATGTTCTGCTTCAAAACATGCAGATATTGAATAAAATGCAGTGACTTGTAAAGTTCCACATGCAATGAAATACCAAAAAAACCCTTTCTACAAAGTTAATCGGACTGAATCCGCGTTATTTAAAGTGACAGTGCATGCAAAAATGATGCTTTTCCAAACCTTCGTGGCGTTCTTCTGTGGATCACACAAAAGAAGATATTTCGGTTGAGTAAATGATGAACGGTCTCCTTAAACAGTGTCAGGTTTGGGTTTTCATTCTGTGTAAATGACCATTAGTTATTATAGCTCACCCCTGATTTAATCATGTATGGGCATTAGTAAAGGAAACCATGATGTAATTGAAGAGTTCAGATGCAAAAGCCTCTAAATGCCATTTGAAATTTTCTTCTTTACTGATGATTTTTATCACTTGTATATTTAAGTTCAGTAATTTCACTTAAATAACAATTAATAGTGAAATTACTGAACTTAAACATACAAGTTTGATAAAAATCATCAATAAAGAAGAAAATTTCAAATGGCATTTAGAGGCTTTTGCATCTGAACTCTTCAATTGTAGTCTCAAACAATTTCAATCACTGAATAAGAGACAAACATGCACCGATTGTTTTTAAAGGTTATTTATTTTCTTGACAGTCATACAGAGTGTGACTAAGAAGGGACGGCATCCTTTCTTCTTTATAGTCTCTAAACGAAGAGACATGTCCATAACTAACACATTGTTGCATCCTCTGTTCTCAAGTTGTTACTTCTTTTTGTCAAGTCACGTACAAGGTCACACACACGTTACCCTTCTAAGCACTGTGAATATAAGAAAATGCAAACATATATCATATTAAAAATGTGAAACAGGCCGCAAGGTTCGGTTCAGCTTCTCTCTGTTATAAAGAAAAGGAAAGCCAAAGCAGTTTGGTGTTTAATCATGTCTAACTGTTGAACATGTGCTCAGGTGAAGGTCGTGTCATTTAAAGACTCAAGGTTTTATGGATGTGTAGTTTTTGTGAGCTGGTGCTGCAGAAAGGTGTTTTATTGAACTGTACGTGCAAGACGTAAATGGTGTATGTGTGTGTGTGTGTGTGTGTGTGTGTGTTTTAAATGTATGTTCCAGATGTGGCAAAGCACAAAAATAAATAAATTTAAAGAATTTAAATGGTCTGATGAACCCGGTTTTCTATTCACGTTGAAACAGGTTGTGAACTAGTTGTTTAATTGTAATAAATACTCTGGGGAGGAAGTTGCCAAGGTACTTTCATAGTGTGCTTATTTCAAAACATCAAGAAAAAGTGGCTTATATTTTTCTCTTGTTCATGTTCAGCTCAACTCTTGTTGTTTAAAGGGGACCTGTTATTCTGTTTTATAGTCTTGATGTTGTTTTTGTGCTCTACTAGAACATGTTTTCCTGCTTGAATGTTGATTATTTTCCTCATATTCTCCATTGTTGCGGCTCCTCTCTTCCCAGTTTGTCAGTAACGCCATTGAAAAACCAGAGGACGAAACTCTGTTTTTTTTTGTTTGTTTTTTGTGTAACAGCCACTAGGTGGCGCTTCGGTAGCGCGGCCGCCATTTTTTCTTCTTGCATTAGTGAGTATTTCCATTTTATGCAACTTTACACCTTGACTACTATTATTAGTTACCAACTCCACTAGGCCTGACATATACTTTGTAAATGTTAATCCCCTGGATCATGCTACAAACATGATGATCTTATAGAACATGATGCATTTTTTTGTTTTTTTGTTTACTTAGTCTTGCTTTAACAGTAATTAATATAAGATAATACCTCAAAAAACAGTTTACTGTAAAGCTATTCTATTGCTGTTATATATTTATTGTCCAGCATCGGCTGTATCAGTGTGTTGTGATTGGTCGAGGCGTCGAGCGCTTCGAGTGTGTTTGGGAAATGTCCCACTCTTCCCATAAACGGCAGTTTAACACAATATTAAAGGGTTAGTTCACCCAAAAATGAAAATTAAGTCATTAATTACTCACCCCCATGTTGTACCAACCCCGTAAGACCTTCGTTCATCTTCGGAACACAAATAAAGATATTTTTGATTGAATCTGAGGGCTGGATCAGTCCTACATAGACAGCCTGAGGGACTGCCTCTTGACGGCCCAGAAAGTCATTAAAATAAAAGGTTTAAATATTCCATGTGCCTACAGTGGCTCAACTATAACTTTATCAAGCGACGAGACTACTTTTTGTGCGAAAAAAAAACGTAAATAACGACTTTATTCGACTTTCCATTACTTCCTTATGGGCGCATGCGCGAGAACTGAGACGAGACCGTTCTTCTTCGACTACTTTTTGTTACCGGCTGCTCACCGCTTAGGAGTTTTACCGCCCCCTACCGTATAAGATGACGTACTGCTTGTAAACAGAACGTTTTGCGCCTCCGGCTATATCAGTACGTCATCTTATACGGTAGGGGGCGGTAAAACTCCTAAGCGGTGAGCAGCCGGTAACAAAAAGTAGTCGAAGAAGAACGGTCTCGTCTCAGTTCTCGCGCATGCGCCCATAAGGAAGTAATGGAAAGTCGAATAAAGTCGTTATTTACGTTTTTTTTTCGCACAAAAAGTAGTCTCGTCGCTTGATAAAGTTATAGTTGAGCCACTGTAGGCACATGGAATATTTAAACCTTTTCTTTTAATGACTTTCTGGGCCGTCAAGAGGCAGTCCCTCAGGCTGTCTATGTAGGACTGATCCAGCCCTCAGATTCAATCAAAAATATCTTTATTTGTGTTCCGAAGATGAACGAAGGTCTTACGGGGTTGGTACAGCATGGGGGTGAGTAATTAATGACTTATTTTTCATTTTTGGGTGAACTAACCCTTTAACTAACTAAACCAGGTCCCGCCCCTTTATGGGCTATATGCACGCATAAGTTCCGCGTTTGAGGCAATGCTCTACAGTTTCCGGTTGGGGAGATTATACCGAGGAAAATGGGATTATGGCAGAGTCTTCAAAATTTACTGTCCTCCCGTATTTGAAACGAAACTTTCATACGTTTAGATGTAATTTTATACATATTTATGTTCATTTAATATAATTTTAAAAAGAAGCATAAACACAACGAGGGGTGTTTGTTTTGTTTGTTTTTGTGACTAACGTTTCATTAGTATAACCATGGAGTATAAAATTCAATATAAATTCTCGGTATTGCATTGGACTCTACGATCGGCGGAAGTTGTCGAGCGTCCTTACACCTTCACCGGAAATACCGCCGTGCATAGAGCCCATTATGTGTGTTCATTATTTAAAGGTATAGCGGAGGATTTTCTTTTTCCGGGTGGGTAGTCTATACTATTGGTCCACCTAAGTGTCAATCATTCTGGTGATATGTTTACGTAAGGCCGTCGTAGGCTACGTGCTCATCCCTATGTAGTTTTCACTTTCATGTGTATTATGTCGGAGTTACGGTTTCAGCCATTCCTTTAAAAAATGGCTGAGGGTCGAAAGAGAAAAAATGTTTACTAAGTCTATGATAAGAAGAGAAAGGCCACAGAATATAGAAACAAGACCAGAGAGATTTTGGGTGAATATCACATGCTGGCGTGCGCTAAAAGCACAGGTTGGGCTTCTCGCTGATGCCGCAGTCGCGAAGATTCTACCAGACAGGTAAAGTTTGTCACGCTATTTGGAGAAATCCATTTAAAATCACTAGTAAAAGTTAATGCAAGCTACAATGCTAGCCCTGGCACGAGTCATGCACCGCATAGACACGGTAAACATCTCAATTTGTCTAAAGTAGCCTTTTGTCCAAAATGGTAAATGGTATCACGCTGAAATATTCTAAAATCTTGTGTGTTTATTATTACACAAATGCAACAAGCTACTTCTCCATATGCAACTATGTATAAAAATAACGTATTAACAATGAGAGATATTATGTAACGTAATTGCGATTTGCAAAATAGTTTCCTCAGAACGTATTTCGTGTGATACAGGGTTGCACATATCATGTCTTGAGTCCTCGGTCACTCAATCGATCAGTATAATAAGTAAATAAAACACGGAAGGGCATTTGACATGTTGTCTTTTTTATGAATGTTTTTTAGTTAGTTTAGAATTTGCAACATAATTGTGCAAGGCGTATAGACGTTCCCTAACTCTCGGAAGCAAGTGTTGTGTTTGTGCATGTGCATTTTTTTTTTAAAAATTGGAGAGGGCGGGTCTTCTCTAAAATTCGGAAAGATCCTCCGCTATACCTTTAAATTAGGAATATGTGTCGTGTTCGTTCCCGGAAGAAACTCAAGACTACAATGGAGGCGTTTCAGGAGTTCAGAAACACTGCGTCCCAATTCGCTTACTTATACTACGTCCTAAAAGTATGTACTCTTTTTGTGAGGAAAAAGTACATACTTTTGAGTGTGTAGCAAAAGAGTAGGTAAGCTTTGGGACATACTATCACGTCATCTTTAACGGACAGCTCTGTCGCGTGCTGCGTCCTGTCACCGTAAACTGCCCTGTCAATCATCTTGTCACAGTTAAAATCCTCCATTTTATCTAATTTTATTTCCTACCGTTTCGGAGAGGGCGTTCATCTGCCAGTTGTGGGTCTTTCATGCTCTCCTCGTGTGTTTGCAATTTGAATATAATGATGCATTTAAAACGTAATGGCTAAACGTGTCTTTACAAAAGTTCACAATGCTGCTGCAAATGCAATGTGTACAACATTGAATAAATTCATTTTCGTCAGGTTAGATACTGATAATTAATCACTCAAAGCTCGTTATCTAAACCTCTCTACACAACCGCGGGGACTCGCGTCCTCCGTTTCGACTACGTGTCTGTAGTTTTTTTTAACACTTTTTACTCGTGTTTGTAGTTCTAACCGAATCCTCGTCCAACGCGCAATGGTTTGTGGGCAATATCAGCCGTTAGAGTGTGCATCGATCTACACTTCGGATTCTGACCGGAAAAAGTAGACCATCCGGGTATCTTTGAAACACTCATTTCAACATACTACGATTTGGGAAGTACTAATTCTATTTTCGAATACTATTTAGGACGGATAGTATGCGAATTGGGACGCGGAGATATAGAGAAGAACTCAAACTGCAAAATCACACAATAAAGAAAGATGAACACATAGGACCCCTTTAATGCCTTAATGAACACATCACGATGCATCTGTGTGCAGTGCAGATGACAGGATGACTTTTGTACATGAAACAATCATTTGTAAATGGTGAAGTCATGACGTGTTTCTCGCGGGAAGAATATTCCTTGATAATATCACTGTGATTCAGCTTTCATTTCTACCAGCTCACGGATGTCAGTATTTCTAACTAAAGAGTTTGTGTTAGTCACAGAAAGCCCATGGGATTGGAGCCGAGGATTCTTGAAGAAGGAGACGAGTTCAAAACACAGCGTCGGCTGAATGGAAATCTCCAGAGCAAACTGGATTCCCCCCGCGATGAAAGGGTGTGTGAGGATGAGCGAGATCTGGCCGTCAGATTTCTCCGTCTTTCTTTAATACCATCTGAAGTTCCATTGTGCTTTATAAGTGTGGATTATACCTCAGTTCGTCTGCTTCTTCGCTCTTCTTTTTATGATCCAGGGCTCTTTGATGCGTTGAAGATCATTGTTGATGTTGCAGCTCGTCTCTCTTCTGGGGGAAATTGGCATCACTTTATTTTGACGGTCCCTTTAACACATTCTGTTGACTTTTCAACTACATTTCAACTAACTCTCATGAGAGTACTTTTGTGACTTTTCACACATTATCTATCTATACACACACAAAAACTGGGCTTGATTCGGTTGTTCTGAAGGTATGTCAAAAAAAATGTTTACACTTCTGGTCTTCGGGGTCAATATGACCCCACATTGAAATGAATAGGAAATGTGAATAAAAAAAACTAAATATATTTTCTTCATGTATCAAAAAAAAAAAAAAAAAAAAAAAATCTGGCATAAATCTGAAATTTTTTACACAGAAATAGAGCATAAATGCATTGTATCATAAAAAAAATTATATTTCATATGCAAGCTAATGGTGTAGTTATGGAATTGTGTGGTATATGGATACAAAAGTACTTTATATCTCCAAAAACACAGAATTAATGAATAGATGAGAAGTAAACAAAAAAAATTATATATTATTTGTATGATTAAAAATGTATATTTTTTGTACAATTACTCAATCAATTTTTGGGGTCGTATTGACCCCGAAGCCCAGACGTGTAAACAGGAAACGAAGACCATTTGAAGGTATAAAATTCAATTTTAAGCAAAACCGACTCTTTTTGTTCGGACAGTGTATATAAATACATATATTTTTGTGTTTCACAGAAGAAAGAAAGTCATGCAGGTTTGGAAGGACATGAGGGTAAGTAAATATATTTTTGTTAACTATCCCGAGAACTACTGCAGTTGAATCAAACTGTAAATCTGGGTCATATTGCATTGATATTTGCTTATTTAATGAATGAAAAGAAAAAAGATGTGCATTTATTGTATAAATGTTCCAGTTTTATTTGAATTGGTGGGTACAAAGAGAAAAACAAAAACCAAACCAAACACCAAAGGTGAGAGTCAGGAGTCATGTGATCCTGGTGTGCGATGCGGTGCGGCGTTCACACTCGTGTGTGTGTTTGTGCGACATGTGAAATGTGTGGACATTCATTAAAGGACAAAGACACGTACACACAGCGTTACATCGATATCAAAACAACTGTTAACAGAACAGATGCCATGGTCTCTCACACACACATAACTGAGCTGCTTAGTTCAGATGTCCCTCTATTATATAGATTCGTTTCTGTATATATAATACTGTGTGTTTATAAAAGATCTCTTAATAGTCATTATTGCAATGAATTATTACCTAAGATGCTTTATAAAAGAATCGTGTTCAGCTTTTACTACTGGTCTATTTACATTTCAGTCCAAAAAAAA
The DNA here is from genome assembly GCF_016745375.1 of Pimephales promelas. Next base: position 1,448,382 of record NW_024121899.1, read on the forward strand.
AGCAAGCGTCTCCCATATCAGTGTGTTCTTGCAGAAATCCCGTCGAGATGATGAAAGATGTTGGACGTCGTCCCCCTTCGTGGCTCCTGAGAGAATATCTACATACGGTTTAGTAAATACAGCTAGTGATCGTGGACCATGTTTTGCGCTCGAGTGAGTTAACGTTAATACATCTAATGCAGGTTTTGCTGATGATGGATGTCGACGGACACGTAAAGCGCAGCTAATGTCTTTTTACAGTTTACTGGTCTTCTACGTGAGTCTTCGGCTCTTATGCGATGATGTTTGTCCTCGAAGTTAGGCTTCAGGATAAGGCATCATGGATCCTTGATGCGACAATGTCAAAAACGTTCGTGTATACGCCGTCCCAACTCGTTTACAATTTCCGACGTTTTTTCCACAGGGGTGTGATTTGTTGTGTTGCTTTCCAGGTCTGTCCCGTCCGAGTCCTCGCAAGCCGTGCGACAACGTGGTTCTCCCGTGGTTGCGTGAATCTGAACTTCGGTAGAGGGGTAAGATGGTTTAAGGCACAAGGTGAGTTTTTGGTTTCTATGGGAGGTCGGACACCACGGCGAGGGCGGGGCCATGTCGATAGGAGGGGCCAGAGCGCATGGCCTTAGGACAGTCTGGCGTCAGGACACGCCCATTTTCCCCCAGGCTGCCCGTGATTGACAAGCGGGCCTTGTTTCTCATGGCTTCCGAGAAGGTGAGCTAGAGAAGGGGGCGGGACGAGAGGCGGAGTCAGAATATGTGGAACTCTTGGGGGGAGGGGAAACAATAGAGACAGAGCAACGTCATCATCTGAAAGCCACGCACCCACACCGGGGGGGAGGGATAATCAAACCATCTCCATTGACTTTGCATTGCGGCTCATGAGACCTTATTTCGGCAAAAATATGTATGTTAGTCAATGGCGAGAGACAACGTATCTTTTTATTCCGTCTGAACTGTGCCCTGAATTACACATATGATGTTTGTCAATTTAAAAGATAATTCTGAAAGTGAAGAAAGTCGCAGTTTGTCATAAAACAGAAGAGTAACATTTAGTTTGATGTGAAAATCGCTCGATGAACTACATCTCCCGAGAAGCGAAACAACGAGCGAGATCCACTGCTCGTGTGTGTGCAATCTGGTACAAAACACTGTATGACGGCGTAACGTTACGATTATAACGTCAGACTATAGAAACAATGACAGATAGGAAAGGAAAGGTAGCTCCAGTAAAGTTAGCTTCAGTAAAGTTAGCTTCAGGAAAGTTAGCTTCAGGAGAGTTAGCTTCAGTAAAGTTAGCTTCAGGTAAAGTTAGCTTCAGGTAAAGTTAGCTTCAGGTAAAGTTAGCTTCAGTAAAGTTAGCTTCAATAAAGTTAGCTTCAGTAAAGTTAGCTTCAGGTAAAGTTAGCTTCAGGTAAAGTTAGCTTCAGGTAAAGTTAGCTTCAGGTAAAGTTAGCTTCAGTAAAGTTAGCTTCAGGTAAAGTTAGCTTCAGGTAAAGTTAGCTTCAGGTAAAGTTAGCTTCAGTAAAGTTAGCTTCAGGTAAAGTTAGCTTCAGGTAAAGTTAGCTTCAGGAAAGTTAGCTCCAGGAAAGTTAGCTTCAGTAAAGTTAGCTTCAGTAAAGTTAGCTTCAGTAGAGTTAGTTTCAGTAAAGTTAGCTTCATTAAAGTTAGCTTCAGTAAAGTTAGCTTCAGTAAAGTTAGCTTCAGGTAAAGTTAGCTTCAGGAAAGTTAGCTTCAGTAAATTTAGCTTCAGTAAAGTTAGCTTCAGGAAAGTTAGCTTCAGTAAAGTTAGATTCATGTAAAATGAGCTTCAGGAAAGTTAGCTTCAGGAAAGTTAGCTTCGGTAAAGTTAGCTTCGGTAAAGTTAGCTTCAGGAAAGTTAGCTTCGTTAAAGTTAGCTTCAGTAAAGTTAGCTTCAGGAAAGTTAGCTTCAGTAAAGTTAGCTTCAGGTAAAGTTAGCTTCAGGTAAAGTTAGCTTCAGTAAAGTTAGCTTCAGGAAAGTTAGCTTCAGGAAAGTTAGCTTCAGTAAAGTTAGATTCATGTAAAATGAGCTTCAGGAAAGTTAGCTTCGTTAAAGTTAGCTTCAGGAAAGTTAGCTTCGGTAAAGTTAGCTTCGGTAAAGTTAGCTTCAGGAAAGTTAGCTTCGGTAAAGTTAGCTTCAGGTAAAGTTAGCTTCAGGTAAAGTTAGCTTCAGTAAATTCAGCTTCAGTAAAGTTAGCTTCAGGTAAAATTAGCTTCAGGAAAGTTAGCTTCAGGAAAATTCATTGAGAGAAAATGTGCGCCTTTGAGGTTTTTAGTCTTTGTAATTACGTATTTTCACAGTCTTATACCTCAACAGTTTTACATGAAACTGTGACTTTCTTGACTTTAAAATGTATCTTTTAAATTGACAAACATCATATGTGTAATTCAGGGCACAATTCAAACCACCAACAAAATATTTGTTGTTGGATTTCATACATTCATTTAATATTTAAACAAAATCCTGTCATCCAGCCTTCTCTTCCTTTCCTCTTGCATCTCTGTCCTTTACACCAGAAATATGTTTTAGGTGGACAGATCAGTACAGTACAAAGAACATCAAAAGAATTTAGGATGTTGGAAAATAACAATGTCCTTTCTGTTAACCAGATGCTTTTTAATCTTACTATTGAAGTAAACTAGCGCTCCGTTATTTGTTGCGTATAGTGACGTGTGTGTTCATTTGCACAAATACGCTGTATTTAATATCATGATGACTCAAAAGTATTTGTGCTAAGTCTGCACAGATTTGGTTTACACAAACTTCCCCAGCAAAGTCAGTAAACATAAGTAACACGCCAAATTGGATTTGACAGCGTTGAACGCTAAAACTGATTCAAACCATGGTGACAAGGTGTACGGCAAACAAGCTAAAAAAATACAGAAATAAGTTTTTACAAGCTTTTATAAAAATCGAGCATTTAAGGACACACAAGAGGATACAGACTGGAACAAATGGGTAAATTGTGGGATCCTGACACTCAGTATGCACTAAAAATATTCTACGTATGCAGTAAACATTTTGTCAAAGTTATTACGTTAGTTACGATTACGTTAGTTCTCAGAGTAAGACATGTAGCGCTCTCTCTCAATTGCCTGTACACCCCGTCACATAGCAGCTTTTAGACACTGTTTTGTTATTATATTATAAGTCAGAAATGACAAGGAGGCAATGCAAAGTCAATGGAGACGGTTGGATTGCACCCCTCCCGTTGTGGGCGTGGCCCAAATTGCGCTCTGTCTCTATATGCAAATTACACAGTGACATCACAACGGATCCACTCGACACATTCACAGTGACAGAACGGAGAAAAGCTCAAGCCCGCCACAAACAAATACAGAAAACATCTCAAAAAATACAACATAGCTAGACATCTGCATTTCTAACGCAAGCATGCAGCCCTTCGCCCGCTAATTCTAGGGTTTTATTTTGTACAGTGTCCCGTAACAGTCAACACTTTATACGTTCACACTGCTAATGTTTCATAAGCGGGGGTTTAGAGGTCGTTCTGAGACGTTATTCGGTATCAGTACGGCATTATAGATTGGTTTGCTGATGTCACTAACAACAAAAGAAAGTGAAACGCAACCAAACATCATTAAACCAACAGCCGTCTGATCTATAATGCCCTACTCTACCAAATAACCCAGTGCTAGCAGCAGATCTCAACTGGTTTTGCTACGAGACTTCCAGAATGATTTATTTTTAACCCTTATATTATGTTTGATTTGTTTATGCTCTTTTTTTCTTGACTTTTTTCTTTTAGGATTATGAACATGCATGCAAAGTTTTCCAAATCTGATATATTGTAAAAGGTGCGTATGAAATTTAAATTACAACTATTATGTTTAATTTTTTTTATAGTCAGTTTTCTCTAATTTACATTTATGCATTTAGCAGATGCTTTTATCCAAAGAAATGCACACCGCATTGGTGGCGTATATTTTTATTAGCTTTAGGAAAACACACAGAATAAGTGCTTTTCGCATTTTACACACGTTTTTAAAAATCTGTACTTTATACCATAAAATATACCGTTTCGAGAAAAAGTTGTCTAACACAGCTTTAAAAAGTCGTGTTGTTTTTGGCAGATTTTTTATGTAGTGTGTGATTTTTGGTGAAATGTATTTAATCCAATTAGAGTCTATTTCAGCCGCACCATAAAAAAGCGCAAAACGGGCCAGATTTACTACATTTACAAATTCGCGTAAAAGAGCGCAAAACTTAAAAGTGACTAAATTTTGTGTGATTTACTTACAAATTAAAGAACAGAAGCAGCTGGATCATTTCCATAATGACCAACACAATCTACCAAGAGCAACGCAAATGGCATCTGGTATAAGACGTGCTTTTGCCGTTAAATAATGGCGCAAACATCAGTAAATTGACTAGCGCAAACATAAATAAGCTCGCGTGATTCATTTAAATACTCTCCTCCCATTAATGTATCGTCTCAAAGGGAACGATTTTAGCGCTAATGTTTCACGGTGTGTCTTTAGCAAACGGTAGTTTTCAAACGCCAAAACATGGTTTCGTTGGCGCAAGCTGTTCGTAAAATCTGAATTTTTTGTACATAATGCAAGGGTTAAACCGTTTACTGCTTGGAAATTTGGGTCGATTGACTTATCGTGAAGATTATGTGGTTAGTTGCTTTTGTCCACTAAAACCCGCCAGTTGAGAACTGCTGGTCAATAGCAGAGAGCTTTATCTTTAAGTATAACAGCAGCATTCCTTTATAAAGTGTTTTAGGGTGTTGTATGCTAAGACGTTTGGTTTGGTAATCATTTGAGATCGTAATATGTCAGGTTTGTCCATGTGTTTATATACGTGAGTGTGTGTGTGTTGTGGCTTTTGTTTTAATGCAGGTGTCTGAAACAGAAAGCCAACAGTGCAACTGCAGCCAGGAAGACCAAACCAATGCAATCCCAACATGTTCTAGTCAAGGCAACTCCAGAAAAACAAAATGCCAAACGAAAGAGAAAAAAAACAAAGAAAGGAACGACAAGCGACAGAAATGAAAGGATCTCTTTCAGGAGTAAAAAACAAACCAAAAGAAGGAACGTAAGTAAAGGAAAGTTTGGATGGGAAGCGGTCACAACATTAGCGGGACGTCTGCCGAACCCCTGCGACCGTCTGTCCTACCCCTATATCTTTACTGCGTCAGAGCCGTACACGTTGTATCCCTCTCTATAAGTGGCTAAGTTCTGCACACTGTGCGTCGGGCTGGGGGCGGGGCTAAAATTCAGTTCGGCCGATTCCACCTTCAGTTTCTTGGCCTCGGCGCGGGACTTATAGCAAAACTCGACCAGGGCCACCAGCATGGCCAGACCCAGGCCGCCCACCAAGATGTAGAAAACTCCCGCCACGTTGCTCAGGCTCAGCGCCTGCGAGCTCTTGTCCTGGAGACCGGGGGGTGAGGGAGAAAACACAGAGTTAGGGATGCAAGAAGTGGTGAGACACACTCAATTACACTTACTGTGGTTACAGCTTTAATTGCTCATCATTATAGACGGAATGAAATCACATTCATTTAGATTTCAAACATGAACAGAAGAGCTACGTTTTTGGTGGTTTAGCCTTATACAAAAAAATATGAATATTCAATATGTGATCTATGTATTGATTAAATATATTGATCAAATTATTTAAAGGCCCCCTGTGGTGAAAATCAAGATTTTAATGTAGTTTATAAAACGGTTGATTCTGATTGGTCAATAGCTGTGATTTAAAAAAAAAAAATCCTTTTACTTTAAATCTTCGCTTGTCTGGCTTATGCTGCTCTGAGCAATTGTAAATTGTTTCGCGTTGCCTCTTCACGACTTAGTGCTCAGTTGTAAGTCGCTTTGGATAAAAGTGTCTACTAAATGATTAAATGTACATTTATTCAAGATAAAACACGACCGCTTCACCCGACGGTTCTGTGTATCACTACACAACCCCCAACAACCACTCTTACACTGTAAAAAAATATTGATGGTTTAACTTAAAAAAGTAACCGGGTTGCCTTAAAATGTTAAGTTCATTGAACTGGAAAAAGTGAGTTAATACAATGAAGGAGATTAATTTAATCATCAGAAACTCAAAATTATATGTTATCTGAACTAAATAAATTATTTAAGTTGATTTGACAAAAGAAAAAATGTTGTGATTACTACACTGTAAAAAAATATTCTTGGTTTAACTTAAAAAAGTAAGTAACTTGGGTTGCCTTAAAATTTTAAGTTGATTGAACTGGAAAAAGTGAGTTAATACAATGGAGGAGATTAATTTAATCATCAGAAACTCAAAATTATATGTTATCTGAACTAAATAAATTATTTAAGTTGATTCGACAAAAGAAAAAATGTTGTGATTACTACACTGTAAAAAAATATTGTTGGTTTAACTTAAAAAAGTAAGTAACTTGGGATGCCTTAAAATTTTAAGTTGATTGAACTGGAAAAAGTGAGTTAATACAATGAAGGAGATTAATTTAACCATCAGAAGCTCAAAATAATACGTTATCTCAACTAAATAAATCATTATAAAGTTGATTTGACAAAAGAAAATATGTTGTGATAACAAATCTTGAAAATATTTTTAGAGTAGTACTACATACTTGTGTTCAAGTTTAGTCCTGTCATTATAAAAGTCTTCTCTACTGACTGACTCACTCATTCAGACATCTAATAGCAAAATAATAACTTTATTATTATGGAAGGAAAGCTTTTAGTTATTTTACTTAATGAAAGTTGCATTGATACATATTTTTTTTGCTTTAATATTTTTATTAACAGCACAGCATCGAGTACCTTATTGCTTACGTCACAAAGGACCAAACCAATCAACCAATCAGATCAACGTGGGATCGTCAACCAATGGATCTCTGAGCTGAGTGAGTGAGTGAGTGGGGGCGGGGCTCATTTGCATATTCATAGAACACAAATACTAAATGAGGCAAGGGTGTCGAGTTACATTCAAGATATTTTAAGGCATGAGGGAAAAAAGTTTAAATGTGTCCTTTTGGTGATAAAAAATGAGTTTTAAGGGATGAAATTATTGACTACAGGGGGACTTTAAATAATATTTTATGAAAAATATTTTTCAACAACGTATTTTTGATATAATCTGGCTCTGTCTAAGATGGCATGAAATGGCCGTGTGACATTTTCTACAACCATAATGGGCTTCTACTGACTAATTGAGTGAACAAGTGAATATTATTAGAGTAAAATTGGCCACTGTAGTCCTTCTAATGGTGCAATAATTAGCTGTCCATTTTAATTAACTCATTCATTTTACTGTAACAAAGCTGCATTAAATAAAATGGAACTCTATTATGATGTCATGAAAGAGTACGCAGGGTTCCTATGCAGTTTGGAAAAGAATGGAATTTGATTTGAGTCATTTTCAGTATTGGAAAAATATGGAAAAAAATAAAACAGAGTATGGAAAAATACGCTTTATTTCCGCCACAAAGCAAAAAATCAAAAATACTTTTTTGTCTCACAATTCTGACTTTTTTCTCTCGCACAAAGTCAGAATTTCATGATATAACCTATAAACTAGATAAAAACTCGCAAATCTGACTTTATAACATGGAACTGAGCTAAAAAATGTATTTAATTGTTTTATTCAGTGGCAGTAACAAGCATGCATACTACTCAGTTTTCTAAAATATAAAATGAATAATTTTACAAATAAAAATAATATAAATTAATGAGACAAGAAAATGCATCATACAAGCAGAGTGATTTTGATTTCACGGCAAAAGTTGATTGTCAAGGCACACATTTTCACTGTTTGTCTTCACCATAAGCGAGTCTCTTTTGAACGAATGTGTGTGTGCCACTAAAACCAGAAACAATCATTTCATTCAGACTGCACTGTGCTGTTTGACCCCGATTACAGTAAGCCCAGTGCTACTATAATTAATGAAGTAAACCTAACCTAACTATGTCCAATGACATAATCAACACCATCAAATCCCTTTTCTATTTGTTAATCTGGCTGTTATAACTCAGTACAGCAGCCAAACAAAACTTAAAGTTAATGACTTAAGGTTAAGAGCCCAACTAAAACACACACCAATCACCATAATGGCGACTTAACATGACGGTTTTCTCCTTCAGTGATTCTGCTTGTGAACATCAGGTGTCTGTTGGCAATATAAAATAGACTTTAGGGTTAGGGTTAGGATTAATTCATCTTTGACGTCCATCTGTTATTCAGATATTTTTGTTAATTTTTTTTGTGTAAATTTGACTCATTTTAAACGGTTAACTTTTATGGAATTAATTTGATGAATTATTACTCAACTCTAATTTGTTACATTTAATTAATAATTTTGCTTGTAATCGGTTGCCACAATTTTATTGATTCGATATATTCATTTTTACGGTATCGTGCAGCCCTTAGGCTTCTTTCTCTTTATGTACAGTAAATGCATGCTATCACTTGATAATAATAACATGAGAAAATATTTACAGATGATATTTATGTTAAATTCGGTCTAGAAGTTTGAAAATTTCAGTTGGGAAATGAATGGAATTTTGAATTTGAAAATGTGCAGGAACCCTGTGTATGACATCATAGTGCAGAGTTCCGTCGCTGTTTGAGCTGTGATGTCACATTCTACAGATTCTCAGGCACTTCCATCTTCAAACAAAACAAATCTGTATGACGTGACAGTGACATGTTAAGACTACTGTCTTTCAGAGCTGCGGTTTTCAGGTTTTGTTGCAGTTTTCCGTCCAGGAACTGACCTTACTTCCCGAGTCCTTGGGTCCACACTCGCCCTTATCGTACCACCATTTATTTTTGAGTTTGTCTAGCACTCCTGCTTCACTCAGTTTCAACACCGCCAGGTTTACCGGCGTTCTTCTCAGAGAGAATAACATAAATAACATCATAGACCATGTTATTTTATGTTATTAGATTACAATACATCTTGGCACACAGTAGCACAGGAAGTGATGAAGCCGAGGTCCCATCGAGTACACGTGTGTGAGAGCTCATACGGGGCCACATCGAGCCACAGACGTATGGATGGGACCTCGCTCCGTCGCTTCGGGCAACAGACACATACTGCCCTGATGTCATTATCAACACACTAACAATTACTGTAAATACAGAACTATTGGCACATTTCACACACCCCAGAGAACAGTGTGAGCCGCACTGATGTGTGAGCAGAAATAAATAATAATAATAATTCAAAATGTCAAGTGAAAAGTCTGATAATGTGACTTTTCAAAATCAAATTTTCTGAAATTAGTTTTTATTTTATTTAAGGTTTTATAAAACTAAGTTTTTAGTTTTCTATTTGTTATTCTGATTCATATAATTTTGAATTTTTATTTAATGCAATTCAAATGGTCAACTTCTATGTATATATATATATATATATATAATTTTAATTGGATTAATTAAAAATTCTAAATTATACAAATTATTCTATTATTAGAATTATAAACAACTAAAATAAAATAACACACACACACATGAGTTTATGCATGTATATATATATATATGTGTGTGCATGTTATTTTATTTTTGTGTTGTTTATTTTTTAGCTTTAGCTTTAGCTTTACTGAAATTGTTGTGTAAAATTTGAATAATTTATTATAATTAAAATACAATTAATGAGAAAATATAAAACGAATATAAATCACTCTAATCATGTAACACTTGACCATAAAGTTTTCTGAAATTAATACTGTTTTAGCTTTTTCAAAACTTTTTTATTTAACTTTTGACTCTGTTATGATTTGATTGTCATTTTTTTAATCAACTATAACACGTTTGTTTGTTTTATGTTTAGCTTATTTTCTATATATTTTTCCATTTAAATTATTTTTCAATATATTTTAATCATTTATGCATATAAAATTATAAATCAATGCATAAACAAAATCATTTCCACTGGCGGTCTCAGACTTTTGGACTCGACCTTTATATAAAAAGCAAACTTGGTCTTCTATTAGTTTCTGCAATCTCAGCCCTCATTTGCTGAAATACACGAATCTTTCAGCAAATATTTCTGTTTTGCCAGTAATTGCTTTCTCTTCCAGCCCGTGTCTCCTGCGGGATGTGTGTGACTCTGTCTGGTTGTGGTTACTGTTGTCAGGGCAGATGTCTCTGTTGCGTCACATGGTTTTCTCTTTACCACTCCTCTGCGTGTCATTGGTGGCTAACCTTCGAGTCCCCGCCCCCGCTGCCACATTCGCCCTTGTCGTACCACCATTTATTTTTCAATTTGTCCAACAGCCCCTGTTCATTCAGCTTTAACACGGCCAGGTTTACGGCATTTCTTCAACAAACCATAAACATCACATGTGAGCGGGCCGCAGGCAGCCCAGGTTAGACGAACACAGAACAAACAGAAGACAAGAGAGGAAATAAGAGAGGTTGTGGAAGGCAGCTGTTGTTAATGAGGACTTTAGTGGGATGTTTCTCTCTCTCTCTCTCTCTCTTTCCCGCTCTCAGTTTATTCCACACAACTCTGGTTGTAATATTAATCATAAGCAAATGGAGGACGAGAGCAGGCCACATTTGTCATAATTTTTTGAAAACCGAGTGAGCCCATTATGTGCCCGTCTGCTGCCGGAGCAAATTACTCACTAATATATCATAACTAAACCAGCCAACACTGAGAAAATCTGCCCGTCCATACGTCCATTAAATAACAATCCATCCATCCATCCATCCATCCATCCATCTATCCATCCAACAATCAATCCACCCATCTAACAATACATCCATCCATACATCCATCCATCTAACAATCAATCCATGCATCTATCTTACAATCCATCCATCCATCTAACAATCCATCCATCCATCCATCCATCCATCCATCCATCCATCCACCCATCTAACAATCCATCCATCCATCTAACAATCCATCCATCCATCCATCCATCCACCCATCTAACAATCAATCCATCCATCCATCCACCCATCTAACAATCAATCCATCCATCCACCCATCTAACAATCAATCCATCCATCCATCCACCCATCTAACAATCAATCCATCCATCCATCCACCCATCTAACAATACATCCATCCATCTAACAATCAATCCATGCATCTATCTTACAATCCATCCATCCATCTAACAATCCATCCATCCATCCATCCATCTAACAATCAATCCATCCATCCATCCACCCATCTAACAATCAATCCATCCATCCATCCATCCACCCATCTAACAATCAATCCATCCATCCACCCATCTAACAATCAATCCATCCATCCATCCACCCAGCTAACAATCAATCCATCCATCCATCATCTAACAATCCATCCATCCACCTACACATCTAACAATCAATCCATCCATCCATCCATCCATCCATCATCTAACAATCAATCCATTCATCCATCATCTAACAATCCATCCATCCACCTACACATCTAACAATCCATCCATCCAGCAATCCATCCATCCACCCATCTAACAATCAATCCATCCATCCATCCACCCATCTAACAATCAATCCATCCATCCACCCATCTAACAATCAATCCATCCATCCATCATCTAACAATCAATCGATTCATCCATCATCTAACAATCCATCCATCCACCTACACATCTAACAATCAATCCATCCATCCATCCATCCATCATCTAACAATCAATCCATTCATCCATCATCTAACAATCCATCCATCCACCTACACATCTAACAATCCATCCATCCAGCAATCCATCCATCCACCCATCTACCAATCCATCCATCCATCCACCCACCCATCTACCAATCCATCCATCCATCCATCTATCTAACAATCCATCCATCCAGCAATCCATCCATCCACCCATCTACCAATCCATCCATCCATCCATCCACCCATCTAAAAATCCATCCACTCATCTAACAATCAATCCATCCATCCATCCATCCACCCATCTAACAATCAATCCATCCATCCATCCATGCATCATCTAACAATCCATCCATCCATCCATCATCTAACAATCAATCCATTCATCCATCATCTAACAATCCATCCATCCACCTACACATCTAACAATCAATCCATCCATCCATCCACCCACCCATCTAACAATCAATCCATCCATCCAGCAATCCATCCATCCACCCACCCATCTAACAATCCATCCATCCACCCATCTAACAATCCATCCATCTATCTAACAATCCATCCATCCATCCAGCAATCCATCCATCCACCCACCCATCTAACAATCCATCCATCCATCCACCCATCTAAAAATCCATCCATCTATCTAACAATCCATCCATCTATCTAACAATCCATCCATCCATCCAGCAATCCATCCATCTATCTAACAATCCATCCATCCATCCATCCACCCACCCATCTAACAATCCATCCATCCATCCATTCAACATCTAACAATCCATCCATCCAGCAATCCATCCATCCATCTAACAATCAATCCATCTATCCATCTTTTAATCTTTCCAGTTATCCATCCCTCCATCTAGCAATCCATCATCCATATTTGCATCTGTCCATTCATCCAGCTAACAACCCATCCATCTTTTCGTCTATCCCTCTGTCTAACCATCCATCCATTTATACATCCATACATCCATTCATCCATCTATTCATTCATCCATCCATACTATCTATCCTTCTATCTGTCCATCCGTCCATTCATCAGTTCATCCATACATTTCTACATCCATCCATTTATCTATCCATCCCACCGTCCATCTATCTGTCCATTTCTCTATCCGTCTATTTATCCGTCCATCCAAAAGTGTTTGTGAGTAAATAGAGGTCATATGTTCATTATAATCTATTAAAAGGCTTTTAGGCAGCAGTGGGACTGTATTTACTCCATCACACACACACACACACAAAAGAGGACGTCCAATAGGTTTCCATCAAACCTGTTTTACAATCGTGACTTTGCAATGCATTCATTCTGCTTTTTTTCATTAGTGAAAATTGAACGACGGCCAACCATTTGCATACAGAATCAAAACTGACACATATTTCAAGGATAAATGTAGATTGAAGCAAATTAAGATATCCAGTCAGATGATTTCAGAGGGAATAAACGAGAGAGAGACAGATGCGAGAGAGACATCCTCAGTGTTTCCACAAGCACTTCGCATTAGATGATGAAATGAGAAACACTGGCGATGACATGAAACACTTTATGCCGCACAGTGAGAAAGTTAAAGTGTTACTTTAAATTCAACCCATTTTACTGCTACAAAATGACGTAACTATGATTTAAGAAACAAGGACTTGTTTTGACTCATGAAATGGATTGTGTATTAAGAAAGTAATAGTCTCGGTTAAGATTTCATGTTGACTTATACCTTTCATTGGTGCAACATAATTGTTCTTTTGGATGTTACCATATGAAGACAAAATGTTTTTGCATTGTACACACTGCATGCTTCACGTGCTGTGTGTAAAACAGTAGGCGGTGTGCAGTATTTCATTTGCGTTGATCTGCCCGTGTGGAGACTCGTCCCGCTCTTCTGAAACCTCTCCGTCTCATCTGTGTTAACTGTGCATCTCTGGCTGTGCCCCAATTATGCTTTTTCAGATATGATCTTACATGTAGTGTGTAATAGAGCTGTTTGTGAATGTAAAAGGTCAAGAGTTTTAAAGATAAAAGTGCACATAAATGTATTTTTTGTCTCCTAAAAGAAACGAGTCGTCAGTAATTCAATCTCACTTCCTGTTGCGTACCCATGTCAGAATGTAACTCATTTGCATAAAGCCAGCCTGTGGTGTTGATTGGCTGAACAGCGTCTCTAAGCCCCGCCCTCATCACTGTAGTGTATCTGAGACTGGAAGAGTTTGGTTCGAGTTGTTCATGTGGATTTAGTAAACAAATCCACTTTGATGAGATTGATCTGGTAAAACCCTTGCCATCGTCGCCGTTCGTATCGCTGTGAGATTCAGATATAAGAATGAGCGTTTGCTTTCTGACCAATCACAGCAGAGCAGCTCTCAGAGAGGCGGGGTTTAGAGAGACTGAATTTGCAAAAGAAGCGTTTCAGACACTGAGAGAAAAGATCTGATGCTGCAGGGGATATTATGAGTAAATGAAAGTGTTTTATGACCTAACGGCTATCATACGAGACGCTAAAACAAAACTAGCATAATAGGAGCACTTTAAAGATTTCGCCCAGGCATCTGGGATATTTCATGACTGAGACAGCGGGAGATGGGTATCATCCGTTGCACGGCTCTGGGTCTTTGCTGTGGATGGAAGATGTCTGTAATCACTAGCAGCATGTTTATATCTGTCCTGGAGAGCTTAAACGGTTGGGGTCAGAGGTCACGCTGCTGACATTAGTTTGCTGAAGTGGCTGATAACAACACAAGGAGGCTATCAGAACCGAGAACGATCAAGTGCGATCAGGCAGAACTGAATCTCCACACAGGTCAACAACAGACCACTGATTAAAACACTCGTTGATTATCATTTCAGGTTACATACGTCACAACAGAACATTTCCAATCGTTTTCTATTTAAAGACAACATGAAACCGCATGTGCTACACATTTAACTTCCAAAGAGACTATTTAGTGGGAAACTATGCCATATCCGTCTGAATTTTTACACGTTTATATACAATTTCTGCTGTTTATTATATTCATAAATGTTTCTTGAGCAACAAGTCATCATATTAGAGTGATCTCTGAAGGATCATGTGACACTGAAGACTGGAGTAATTCAGCTTAGATCACAGGAATAAAAATGACCTGTAATTGTAATAATAATAATAATAATTAGAGCCAGACCGATATATCGGCAGGCCGATATTATCGGCCGATATTAGGCAGTTTCCAAACTATCGGTATCGGCAGTTATAATGACCGATAAATGAATATCTCAAAAATAAAATAAAAATGGACGAAACACACTTGAACCATGTCATGAGTGTTGGAGTTGTATAGTTTGTCCACCAGAGGGCACTCTACACAGGCAACACTCGTTGAGTTGGTCACGAGACATACAATGCTTGAATAACAATTAAAAGAACATCCCAGTATTTCTTTAATAGCGCATGACAGTTATAGCAATGAGACGTATCATCTCTCCTTGGCCTGTTATATTGAAAATGTATGTTTTACAATTTGCAGTATGACGTAATCCATTGCTAAATTATGGCTCATCATAGACTAGCTAACCACAAAGCTAGCTAATGCCACTATCATCAGTCTGTTTCTTTTTAAAATGCATTATCATTTTATTTTAGTTAAAAAAAATAAATAACCACAAATAACTAATGTTAGGGAAATCTGTTAATGTTTTGTTGCGCGTTTCTGTAATAAAAAAAAATATCGGCCGATATATCGGAATATCGGATTTTAAAACCAACAAATATTTGTATCGGTATCGGCCTTCAAAATTCTTTATCGGTCGGGCTCTAATAATAATATCGACCCCAAACTTTTGAACGCTAATGTATGCAATAGTGTGCACTAATGCATAATATTCAGTAAGAGGACATTTTTATTTTTAGAAGTTGATTTTGATTTCATGTTGTCGTTAAGAAACTTTCATACCCATAAGATGGCGTGGTGTAAAACGTGCGGGTAGTTTATGCAGAAACGCAGACGTTGATGAAGGTGTTAGACAGGCTACAGGCGTGATGAGAAGAAATGAGCAAAAACACGTCAGAGAGAAAACGGCTGAATGAGGCCATACGTTTACCTGAGTGCTGGCTCTGAGGAGTAAAAACATATTACACACACACACAGCACTGTCTGTGAGAGCTCAAACTGTGATATCTTGTGGGATACAGGAGCTTTCGTCTCTGAAAAGTTTAACATATAAAAAGAAACTTTTTATAAAAGTTTTTTAGTTTTAAAAAAAGTTTAGTTTTTTAATTTTAGTTTTATTTTTTTTTTAAAGCTTTCTGAGATGTTGAAAGTTGAACTTTATCAGATGTTGTCATTGTGGTTAAAGAAGTGATATTTTTTTCATTATTTCAGTTTTGTCCTTGAAATGTATTTCTTTGAAGCAAACACAGTATTAAACTGCTGAATGCCGTAAAGCCTGACGTAAATAAACACAAGTATATTTTAAATCTTTTCCCGAGTCAACTCGTTCATTTCGTTCGTTGAATGAACCAAATGACGCGAAAAAAGATTTGTTCGTTTTGATGAACGAGTTGGAACGGGAGAGTCACGAACGCTATATAGTTTCAGTATTTTTTTAAAGCTGCAGTCCGTAGCTTTTCCTCTTTGTCGCCATCTCTGTTCGAAATCTGCAATTGGAGTCATTCGCGGAATTATCATCTTTACGTGGGTTGTAAATCGCATGAAACAGCGCGGAAGAACACAGTGTTTAGAGGCGAGTGCTGCTGTCAATCACCGCGCTGTGTGGATACTGTCGTACAGAATCACAGATTTACTTTTTGAAAGTTTGACCAACATAAGAATATTCCTGGAAAATGTCTTCTGAACAAGTAAGTAACATCCATTTCGTTCTGATCACCTAAGGGGGAAAAGCATTCGACATGATGAGCTTCGTTAATGCTTCTGCGTCAACTCCACGGCGTAGCTACGTCGTCACTACTACGGCGTCGTGGACGTTTTATACTTCTGCGTGAGGTTGTGGTGCTCCGCGGTGCATTTCGCCGCCAGAACGCTAGGGGGGTTCGCGAATCTCTTTGGTTCCGTGCGCCGCGAGCGAAAGAGAGATAATGTTGTTGCAGCTGCCAGCTGGAGCTAATCGACGTTGAATAACGAGACGACACAAAACTTTATCCCCACAGAATCAACACGGATGTCCAGGGCCCGTTCCACCCATAGACAATAAAATAAAGGTGCACCCGAGCTGCCATAACGATACCTGTTCGGAATGACTTGAAGGATTTTTTCAGTCTCCACATGGAACTGCTATGGCAGGATAATGTGTCCCGTGTATTATCAATGATGTAACCGTGAACATTGTATTGAAAATAAACAACAAACTGTGTTTCAAAACAAACGTTGATTTATTGATTGATTGAAGTTTATTGCGAGAAAGAAAGAAAAGAATATAGACATATATTAACAATGAAATAAAAAAACAGTTTATTTTTAGTTTAATACTTTATTTAACGTTACTTTCTTTAACCCTTGTGCTGCATTAGATTTTTAACACCGTTGAGTGCATTAAGGACCAAAAATGGCCACATATTAAACATTGCATAAAATATTATATATTATTATTATTTTCCACTTTTACCAAGTTAAATCTTTTAACCAGCATCAGTCCTCATCATAACTACCAAAAATGTATTCAATTTCAGGATTTTAACCCTTTAATTACCAGTTTTGTTTGCGAAACCATCGATTTGTATAAGAGGAAAAAACACAAAAATTCAATTATTTTCAATAAACTAAATGCAAAGAGAAAACTTTAGATTTGGATTATCACAGTCCCACTTTGCAAAAAATCCCACTTAGCGCGTTAGAGACCAAAAATGGCCACCTATTAAACATTGCCTATTGCCTAAAATAAGGTGCATTTCCACCCATAGGGAATAAATATGTAGTGACGTCATCTGGTGGAATACACCATATAATGCAAATATAATGCTTTTGCTTCAAAATGAAAGGATGTTTGTGCAAAAATCATGTTTCATGTATTACTGACAGCCTCAGATTTAAACAACGTTTTAATGGGTTTCAATGGGCCATTTTTGGTATTTATGGTGCTGAGTGTTACTATTTGATCTACACAGTGTGTGTTATACATATTTTGCAAAATGGGATCACATTTTTTACATGTATCCAAAAAGTCACAATTTTGCCAAATTTCATACCATTTGCATTAAAACAGCCAAAATGGTCAAAGAAATTAAACTGCAAAAGACCAAAAATGTCCCTAATGCAGCATAAGGGTTAAGAGTGTTATAATTAAAAGAACGAGGGTGCAAATGTTAAAAATAGCGCTATAACAGGAGGGGGAAATCGGAAAAGCTACACTCCTGAAATTATGTTTAATCTGACCAATCATGACCAGTCTGCGTCGCCTCGACGCGTAGTTACAAATTTTTGGAGGTGCACGTCGAGCTACGGCGGAGGGGTCGGAGAGGGGTTCGCGTCGACGGATAGGTGTCTGCGGGGGTACGCCGTCGATTCGACGCAGAAGCATAAAACAGGCTTTAGATTTAATTAACGCGATTTACAGCAACCGTGCAAATTATAGTCTACTTTGTTCTCAAATTGTTCATGTTAACAACATCAGCATTGCGTGACTAATGTTAAATTTAATGCGTTTTATGGTTACCATGTGTAGTTCAGAATTCATATTCTCCATAATAGCAAAACGAGAAAGGCAAAACAAAGGAAACTCCATAACTGTGTGAATTAAGAAAACGTAGCCTAATGTTACCCGATTGAACTATTGAAACAATTGGACTTGTTCAGCAGTCTCTTCTTCCGTTTTGAAACCCTTCAAAACATGGAGTTAACGCACTTTTCAAAAGCCCCGCCGATGTTTAAATCCTTGTGTTCGCATGAGACTTTTTGTCTTTTGGGTTTAATAGCTGCTGAATGTCCAGTTGACACTGATGATTGTTGTTTGGATCTTTCTTTAATGAATGAATATGAATAATTTAATGAATTTTGATAGTTTTATGAAATTTTCCTTTCTTAAACTAATTTATAAGTGCATTAATAATCTAGCACCTGAGCCACTAAGTACATTTATTGTGAGACAGGACATCCGAGTCACTAGGAGCTCCACAAATCTTGACTGTAAAATATCATACTGCAGGACCAGTTTTGGACAGACAACCTTCTCTGTAAAGAGTTCTAAACTCTGGAACTCTTTACCTTTTGAAGTCAAGACTGTATCAGACTTTAAGATGATTTCCAGGCTGAAAAATTGGTTAAAAACAAACCAAAACTGTACTCATTTTTAACTACATTTAATTATTTGAGTTGTATATGATATGTATGTATGCTTATTAGTATTTTTATTATTAGTATTATTTTTTTTATTATTATTATTATTATCTTTATATATATATATATATATATATATAGTTGAAGTAGCTAATCATGTAAATTTTATTGTGTATAAAAGCCCTTCCAGGGACAGGAGTTGAAAATTAGCTATAGCTATAAACTTTATATGCAACACTTCAGTGACATGCTTGATCTTGACACTATGTTTGTTTGCATTGTCCCTGTCAAATAAATAAATAAATAAAATAAAATAAATTCTGGATGCCATAAGTTTAATTATGTGAAGTGCTGCGAGAAAAGCCTATACATCTTTACATCTCTCCTCACGCGCAGTATAGCCGGCTAGCCGAAACTCCTTTTTTGTCTTTACGTGTGTGACTTAATGACGCAAAGACATGGTCGAATTTCCCGCGGAAACCCACCAGAACCACTGGAATTAAAATCATTATTACAAGCTATCCGTTTTGAATCTAGCTATGGCAAGCAGATAGTTTTGACCACTGGCAGAATATGTTTTTTGATTATTTTTAACTTAAAAAAGTTACGGACAGCAGCTTTAAGATCCCCACATCTATAGGATTAAAGACAGCATCTGTATACGTGACCACAAAACATCACTGCTTCACAGAGAGTCCTGAGTGTGACAACTGAGAGAAACTGAGAAAGAGAGAGAGACAGAGAGAAACTGCGAGAGAGAGAGAGAGAAACACAGCAGGGTAGGTGGAATACTATAACAGCTCTGTGATTGGTCGGTTGTTATAGGACTCCACCCACCTTAGCTGCGATCCTTTGGGAGTCGCGACCCCGTATCCCTTGGAGTCCAGATTGCCTCCGACCTTCATGGTGTCGCAGGGCTTCCTCTGCTCCGTGTACTCGTTCATCGTGGACTCCAGCAGGAAGGCGTACTTGCCCTTGGACTTGCGCACGCGCGCCACTCCCTCGGCCGTGGTCTTGGTGAACACCGTGGGCTCCGCAGACTTCATGTAGCTCCACATTTTTTCATACACTGCAATCTTTGACCTCTAGAGGGCGATACACATCAAATCAGTCACACACAAACATGTAGTAGCTAGAAACACAGGTAGAAAACTAAATAAAGTCAGTCACCTTCATTTAACTATAGAGCTCGGGATCGTGTCTGTCGTCACGGCGCAATGCATTGTGGGAATCACGATATGGAAGTAGATGTACTGTATAAGCAGTAATTAAAATTGCAATGTTTGATGCTATTACGTTTATTTAAGGTTATTTTAAGGAAAATGGTTCAGAACTGCTGTCAAAAGGGCAAACGCCTCATAAATCACGTTAGTTATTTTTTCAATGTTACACCGGATTACAGATCCGGTGGATTACGTATGATCTCCTGAACCCGCATAAACAAACTTAATAGCTCAAATCAGCGCGTTTACCACTGGTGCTTGGTTAACGTTAGTGCGAACGATTGTTTTCTCCGCGTTTACTTTGTAGATCTGCAGATCTTGCATCCATCCATTTGTAAACTGCAGGTGAAGGTTTAAATTGATCGGAGGTGCAAGCGCTCACTCCACAGACTAGGTCACGTGACTTGGTAAACTTTCATACGCATTACACCCACTCTGTGTTTATAGGGATCGATTCCACATTTCCTACATTTTTTTAAGTAGCATTGTTTGGCTTCATTATTAAGTTTGTCAGTGTACGGTTTTGCCTACTTTTTTTTTGTCACGGTCCATAAATCTTTCTCGGTGCGGGTGGAAACCGGCCAGTTACGCTACTAATTATTACAAACTGCCTCTAAAATGGCCGCCGTTACCCACAATGCACCATCTACGCCCGAGCTCTGCATAGATTGTTTAGGCTTTTCAGCAGCTCTAGGATAAAGTTATTGTCCAAGTAAAGTAAGTTTTTGATTGATTCATTGATTTGATTGATTGTCTCTCCTCACTAAAGCTGCATTTATTTGATTAAAAATAGAGAACAAAACAGTAATATTGTGAAAAATTATTACAATTTTAAATATCTGTTTTCTATGTGAATGTAATTTAGGTACTTTCCTGTTATCTGGACCCCACCATATACCATTTCGGAACTATAGTCATCCCTGATTGGTCTTAACCCCAGTGACGGTTAGGTTTAGGGGCGGGGTTAGGGGTAGGCCATCGTCCCTGATTGGTCTTAACCCCAGTGACGGGTAGGTTTAGGGGCGGGGTTAGGGGTAGGCCATCGTCCCTGATTGGTCTTAACCACAGTGACGGGTAGGTTTAGGGGCGGGGTTAGGGGTAGGCCATCGTCCCTGATTGGTCTTAACCCCAGTGACGGGTTGGTTTAGGGGCGGGGTTAGGGGTAGGCCATCGTCCCTGATTGGTCTTAACCCCAGTGACGGGTAGGTTAAGGGGCGGGGTTAGGGGTAGGCCGTCGTCCCTGATTGGTCTTAACCCCAGTGACGGGTAGGTTTAGGGGCGGGGTTAGGGGTTGGCCATCGTGGGGTCCGGATAACAGGAAAGTACCGTAATTTATTCCTGTGATCAAAGCTGAGTTTTCAGCATTACTCCTGTCTTCAGTGTCACATGACCCTTCAGAAATCATCACTCTAATATTGTTGAAAACAGTTACAGTGGAAAATTGTGATACATTTCATTTCTCAGGATTCATACTCATATATATGATTTATATGTGTGATACTGTAGTGAGCTCTACTGTGCTGTAAATAAGATGGATGTGTGTAATACGGCTGAAAGTGTGTTAGTCCTGTGAGATATGGTATTTGACGTGCTGGTGTCCCAGTGTGTCTCGTACTTGATCATTTGTGCCTCTTTCATACACAAGCTCAGTGTGTGAGAGGAGAGCGGCGGACCGTGACGGACAGCCGGCCCATTATAATGTTTGTCATGTCCGGCCTGGAGCGAAGCGCTGTTGTTGCCAGAATAAAACATCACACGCCGACAAATAAACAACACCCTCGACTCAGACACAAACGCCCGACAACAAATGACAAACAAACTCCGAACACAACGCCTGACATTTTCTTATTCCCACGGTTACTGATCAAATGCTTCTCACCAGTGTATCAGAGATGCCAATGTTACTGGGAGTCCAGAGAGTGAGACAGATCACATTTATATTGTAATAGAAATATTTACTGTATTGATCACACAGCTCTCTCTCTCTCTCTCTCTCTCTCTATCTATATATATATATATATATATATAATGTATATATATTCTAACCCACTTCATTGGCATACATACAATATAATCACACAAATAGTGGCAAAATAAATGTGGGAAAAAACATGTTGGGTATTCTGCCTTCGGCTGAGTGTTTCATAATATTCGGGTTCATCCAAGGATTTTCATTTTGGTGTGTCCGTATCATATACACCAAGGATGGCTTGAGGGTGAGTAAATTATGGGATATCATTTTCATTTTGTGATGAGTTAACTCTTTAACATCCTGATTTTCCATAAAACTGATGAACAAATGAATTTGACTTGAGTTTGACTGATTAGTGGAACGAACGAGAAGATATTATGGCAGAAAGAGAGAGACGGGTGAGGTGTCAGAGAGAGAGTGAGACAGTTCGACAGAAAGAAGGTGAGACGGGTCAGTGCAGGTTTTCGCAGAGAGAATGAGAAACCCGGATGAGAGAGTAAGACAGATTGGTGGAAAGCGAATGGCGTGAGGAAATGAATGTAGTTCCCCATGTAGATGTGTAGCATCACACCATCTGTGTTTGACAACAGGGAGACGGAGACTGAGTGAGACGCATGCAGCGCTGCTCAGTTCATCAATGAACACAACATTCATTCAGAGTGTCTTTCTCCCTCTATCGCTTTCCCTTGGCTTTTCACGTTACATGTTTCTGTGTCTTGTCATGTGATTCCCTGTTTGTCATGTGATCCTGCCATTGGTATATTGTTCACAGGTTCCCTTGTCTTGTAATTAGTGTGTGTATTTAAGCCCTCATGCGTCTTTGCGAACTATTGTAGTCCACTGGTCGTAAGTCTATGTCTTCATTTTGAGTTTTCATGCTGTTTTTGTTTGATGAAAGAGCTTGTCCCAGTGGATCTGTTACACCGAGTAAATTGCTTTTTTCGCTCTATGGAGATCTTGAGAGTGAATTTTTAAAAATATGAAAAATCTTACTGATCCCAAACTTTTGAATGACAATATATATATGAAGAGTACATATTGAATTTTCTTCTTTAATGATGATTTTTTATCAAACTTGTATATTTAAGTTCAGTTATTTCACTTAAATAACAATTAATAGGTAATTATCATTGCCATTTAAGTGAAATCACTGAACTTAAATATACAAGCTTGATAAAAATGATCATTCTATAAAATTTCAGATGGCACTTAGAGGCTTTTGCATCTGAACTCTTCATATATATATTAGTCATACCATCCTACCCTAGAATGAATCATCAACCTAAATGTTGATCTATTGATCTTGAGTCTCACCCTAAAGAACTCTTTGGTGGACCCAGAATCCAGAGTCCCGTAGGCGATCTCCGTCTGTTTGGCGAGATCTTCTGCGCTCTCGATCGGCGACACCATTCGCTCCACCGTGAGGAAGGCGGCCAGGTTCGCCGTGTATGACGAGATGATGATAAGAGTGAAGAACCACCAAACTCCTCCGACTATACGCCCAGACAGAGACCTGAGACACACAGAGAGAGAGAGAGAATTTAACAACTAAATCACAACACACACAGTACATTTAGATTGAGATTTCAAGCATAAGCCAGTGACCGGTAGTGTAGATAGAGTAAATAAATGGATTTGATACAGATCCATTTTATCATGTGAATCTTAAATGCCTTCGTCTGATTTATTATTTAAATATCTATATTGTTGACACATAATTGTCCATTCAAATGTACAGAGATTGACTGCATCAATGCACATTTATTGAAAGCGTTCTCTAAAAAAAATACATGTACACTGTAAAACTGATTTATTGGAGTATATTTTACAAGAAAATACCATTTTAGTCTTTCTACTTCAAAATGTCATGTTACTTGCAGTTATTTGCTAAATTTGCTGAGTGGAAATTGTTTGATATTAAAATAAAAATTCAGTGCAGAAATAAGTCAAATGAATGTGTGATTTCATTTTGCATATTTTTTCATTGTTATTTTAGACTTGGAAACAATCTCTGGTCTTCACAAGATAGTAGCCTAATATTACATTCCTTTCAAAATGACTTTACACTACTTGAAGAAGTGAGCGAGCACTCATTATAAGCTCATAAGACTCTTATGAGAAAAATCGAGGCTTCAAAAAGAATCCAAGATCTCATTAAAAACACGTCATTCTCTCACTTTAGACTAATCTACTGAAACACACACTACAAGCTACTCTGACCTGGGTTCATCAATACGAATGGCAGGTCGTTCAAAAGCCGTAGACAAATTAAATTACCCTAAATACCAGGGAAATGCATTATATACGGCCGTACGCTGCGGGGAACAGGACCGTTTCTTCACAGAAGCTGTGATGATAATAAAGTGTTAAAATGACTAAGGAACTGCCCAAGCCAAACTAGGCCGGTTCCCATTGGTCCTCTCAGTAGAAAGCAAAACCATCTGTTTATTCTTGATGTGTTGGACCAAAGTCAGACTCATGCTGACACTCTGACTACACTGATCATCTTACAAAAGTCTTAAATGATGTTGAATTATAATATAAAATGAAACTATAAATAAGCAAACATCAAATCTATCAGCTATGTTCTGTGAGGGAACCATGAAGGAAATCTGTTAAAGATGACAATTTGTTTATCTTTGTTTACACAATACTCATTTAATAGTACAAACGTTTTTTTTTAAATTTGTATAAAGCTCTGCCTTTTCACACTATTGTTTTAAAGAAGCCTACAAAAAAGTAGTGTGGCTAACAACGCAAGAACATTTTATTAAAAAAAAAAAAAAAAAAGAAAAAGAGGAGCGCTGACATTCTAGCTAGCCAATCAAGTTTAAGATGCGGTTTGAATTTAGCAGAACTGAACCAATCATAATTGAATACTCATGCCGCTATTATCCAATTACTGCGGCCCACAGGATGTAAGGGGCGGGGCTTATCAGCAGCGTTCAGATGTGAATAACAGGTGAGTTATATTTCAAATATAACGATTCATATACATTTATTTCTTTGTATATTGGCAAGATATATAACCAAAGATTATCTTTAACATAAATCGAGGGGTTTATCTTATGTGTTTTACCGCTTGTCTTGTCAGTAAAGACACACATTTGATGTAAACAGAGATATGCTAAGTAAGTAGCTAAGGTACAACTCCTCTTTATAATCCTTCCCAGAGAATCAACTGTTCTTTCCCTCAGCGGACTGACGGCTCTTGCCCCCCGGAACAAACGACGTCTCAAACGTTTTGGATATTTGTTTAAAAGGCTCGTCAGACCGCTGTTTTAATCTCCAGATCGTCACCGCGTCTGCGCATGCGTCATACAGGTAAGCGTTTTTCCTTATACGCGTAATTACGTCATACGTGAAGTAGATGTGGACAATAAACAGTAGGCTACTGGAAAAGCTTGCAGCAAATTTCTTTTTTTTTTCTTCTAAAAACTATCTGCTGTTATATAGCTGTATATAAAAAATGTTTTATGTGTGTTTTTGCCTTTAAGTAGATGGTAAATAATGTTGAGATTATCAATTTCACTTTTGCACAACAAATAAATCGAAATTTTGGTATGTTGCAAATCTGCAACAGCGGGCATAATGGTCAATTTGGTATGTTGCAAATCTGCAACAGCGGGCATAATGGTCACAGAAACCGGCAATTTATGCGGCGAAAGTGCGGCGTGTTTGAAAAAATGCCCCCGCATAAGTATGCGGACTAATGCACTGAATCATGCAATCGCATAAAAGCGTTTTTCTGGAGGGACAGGTCAATGCGCTCTTACACTCAGCACTAAAATTGAAACTGCCAGCGATGATGTCATAATGCAGCCTTTCGATACCTGATGATGTCATAATGTTTGCTTTAACTTCTGATGTGAGCTGGCTTTCTCAGGGATCATTTTACTCCAAACTTCTAACTCTGTGGAGCTTGTCTTGTCATGATGTCAGTTATAGTCCAGCTCAGTAGTGTATTCAAGGCATATTTGTAGTTCCTAACTTCCTACTGTCACTGCTTTGCTCAGAAATGAATGTTAAACGCAGCACAGCAGAGAGCGAGAGAGATTGGGGGGAGCAGAGCGAGAGCAAGACACTGACCCTCTCTAAAGTGTCATGTCCTCTGAGAATACCTGTGCTGATGAGAGAGCAAAATCTTGCCTTTAAAGGACAAATCTCTAACCCCCTCTCTCTCTCTCTCTGGAGAGGCTGCTGGGTGAGGTGATAATGCAGTCTTTAATGCAGTCTGTGGTTATTTATGAGCATCTCCAGCGTTTCATCAGAGGTCATAAAGCAGCGCTGTAATCCTGTGCACTTCTGTGTCACTGTATGTCACAGTTTGCATTGTCTTAGTGTCCGATTCAATGAAGGAATTTATGCAAATCAGGTGGTGGTGCATGATGGGTATTATTAAGCCACGGTACGTTTCTTATCGGGCCGGTTCTGAGGACTAGGTTGTTGAACAGAGTAGACCTTTGCAATCTGGCACACTGGGAAATGAATCTTCAGTGTCATTCCTAAATCGGCTTGTTAATATGCTCAAAAGTGTGCCGTAACTCTCGAAAAATATTTAGGCCTGAATTTTATATATTTGAATTGCATATTTATATATTGGATTAACATAACTTACAACTTAATTAGTTTTAACGTAAACAAACATTTAATTAGGGATTGGTCTGCATCATTAGTCATGATATTGTGTATTTAAATGAATATGCATTGGCCAATCAACATATTAGTTTCATTATTACAAGACATTATAATAATTAAATATGCATGTTTACAATGTTAAAGAGTATAATGCAATAAATTGGGTGACGATTGAGTGATTTAATGCATTATATTATAAATGTAAGGCCATGAATAGGCAAATATTATAATTAGGGCTGTGCAAAGATTAATTGCGATTAATCGCATTCAAAATAAACGTTTGTGTTTACATAATATATGTGTGTGTGCTGTGTATAATTATTTTCTATATATAAATTTAAGAATTTTTTGTAAATGAATGCATAATCTATATTATATATAAATATTTTATGTATGAATAACTCCTTTTCTTAAATATAGACATGTGAGTGTATTTATATATACAAAATAATTATACACAGCACACACACACACACACACATATTATGAAGGTGCCATGTCAGTCTTATGCACACCCCTTCAAATAAAGTGTTAACAAATCTACCATAAATCTTGTCAGCACAAAATAATAATTTTCAGTGTTTTAATGCTTTTATCTGCAGTGAATTGCAATAAGTAGCACTGAAGACACTTACTCAGTTATACATTGGCCTGGGAATCAAACACAGGCTCTACTATTAGACCAGTTCAGATCTGGTGACTCTTGAGTGTTTGTGGCCTCATATATAAGTCACTTGTTTGTGAATCTCTTTGTTTGTGTGTTTTTTTGTTTGTTTTTTGCGTGCAACCAACTTTTTCTCATTACATTCAGTTCAGACCGCGAGCTCACATTCACAACCCGAGTAAAATATGATTTGTTTTGTTGTGGCACTGTGGATTCAACATCAGCGCAGAAATCACTACTTTAAAAAGCAATCGTACCGAGACACACAGAGAATGAGAGACTGAAGCAGAGATATGAAGGACAAGCTGAGTTTGATAACAGTGGAGGAGACGCAGTACAAAATAATATGAAACGAACGCAAGAGAAAGACGTGCCCAGCAGAATGGATCTGTGTGTGTGTGTGTGAGATGCATCCTGACAGGTGTTGTAACCTTCGTGCTAATGTGTGTTCGTCCTTCTGGTTACTGAAGGTGCAGATGATTTAATGCCATTTTTCACACTGCACACATTTTAGTTAAGTGTATGTTTATATATATATATATATATATATATAATTAAATAAAAAAGTTTATGTACTAGAAGAACTATTAAAAATGTTACTAAACCCACACACACACAAGCCATCAGGCATATTGTTAAAGAGATTAATGCATTAAAAGCACATTATATTGGGTATTGATTGTGGTTTAATGCATTATATTATTTATTAAATGTATAAACATGAATAGGATTTTTTTTTACAAAACAAACAACTGATAAAATTATAACTTTGATTATGGCTTACATAAACATAATCAGAAAATCTCAGAAAAAAATGAATATTACATGAAATCAATAAAATAAAAAAAATTAATTAAAAAAAGAATTTTAAAAACAGAAATGTCGGCCCTCTGAAAAGTATGATCATGCATATGTATGTAGTTATATTTACTAAATATATTAGTGTTTGTCACCTTTTAATTTGAATTACTGAAATACACGAACTGTTGCATGATATTCAAATTTAGTTTCACCTGTATAAACCTTTTCTGTTTTCAATGTTTGGAGTGAAAACATTTTTTTTAATTTATTTTAAATTTATTTTTTGCTATTAAACCCGTTTATTAATTAAAAAAAAAAAGTTATTGTTGCAAAACATAATACCATTTGCAATTACTAAAATGCATCAGCCACATTGCGTTTGAGACTTTCCAACCATTTTAATATTACTCGTATATCGGCCGACCAATATTTATAATGGATAAGGAATTGCTCTATAATGCATTAGAGGCTTCAAGATTTCTTTTTTTTTTTTAAACCAAGGCAAAAAAATTTAATTTGTTCAAGAAGAGGTGTGCAATTCTCTTTCTGTCTGCCTGACTGACAGCCTAATTCAAACTGCAGAGGGAGATATTGATGGAATATCCTGATTTCAGAGAAGGGAACATGAGCGAGAGACAGAGCACACAAAGAGAGAGAGAGAGAGAGACAGAGAGAGAACGAGGGGCAGAAACTGAGAGCAAACGAAATTGAAGGACAGATAGTCCTGCCTCTTTGCATGTTCACTCACTGTGAGACTTGATAGTGGAGAATCAATTTTCTGCAGCTGCTATTCACACACACACACATTCTTTTGATTGTTTTATGGACATCTGCGTAAAATTACACTCACAAAATGTGTGTGTGCGCTTCAGTGCGACTTGAAACGGTATGCATTTGATTTCTATAATGTGACATTTCACGGTGGAACATGCTCAGACTGGAATCTGATTGGATCATAATGGTGTTCGGCTGAACGATGTTTCAGAGGTGCAGAAACTTCATGCATTTTTAGAATTTCACAATTTCAGAATAATATCAGTTACCTGTGTACAATAAGCCCAGAAATCCCTATTAAGAAAGTAATCATACTCAAACTATTTTAACTATTTATTGAATTAAAACCAGTAATAAAGTAAGGTACATATTCCTTAAATCGTTAATAATGAAGATTTGAATTTATCTGCATTTAAAGCATTTAGAGAGTTTAATGGCTATAGAAGTTTTTACTGCAATAATTCAATGATTTAATAATTATACTTAACTAATAACTTATTTGTAACCTAACTTATAACTTAATTTCTTGCTTGTGCATTTACAATGAAATTTACAGTGAAGTTCATTTAACTATTTAGTTATTTTAGTTAGTAATTTGTTTTTTGTAAGGAAACTTTAAAGGTGCTATATGTACTTTTTAGTGGCCTCTATCGGTGATGTTTCAGATTGCAACCAATTTTTACAAACACAAGAGCGATCACTCATGGTACCACAATGAGACTTTACACACACCCGAGAAAGCGTCACACAACATGCTGGAAACTCATGTAAATCCCACTGCAACGTTACAGTAATGGGCTACTTTTATCAGCTTGACGTTGAACTAATGCTCCATGATAACGTTACATTTGTGGTGTTATCTAGCATGAGGCATTTCACTAACTATCCGAGTCTCTTTCACAATCAGCAATGTCAACATAGGTGAATGTATAATATGATAACCAAAACGGTTACTGAACAACTTCAGTGTAACAGTAAGATCGTATGAAGTGACATTACTGTACTGAACGTGTCTGGAAGTGTGTATTATAGACAATATGATTGTAGTGAATGAGTGACGTTAGACAGGAGATCTAGTACATAAAATAAAAGTTACATCCTAAAGCACCTACTTTTTGTTATCCTGGAACAGTCTTTTGTATTCATATATGTTGTAGTTTACCTTGCTATTTCATTAGTTTACCATTAGTTCAGCATATCTGAAAACTTGTAATTTATCACAATAAAAATAGCGGCGGTCTCTCCATAATTCAAACGCTCCGCCGAAGTCGATCCGATTCACGCTTGGCCTGACGAGCTTCAGCAGATACAGTTTTTTTTTTTTTTTTTTAGTGCTGTCAAACGATTAAAATATTTAATCGCGATTAATCACATTAATGTCATAGTTAACTCGCGATTAATCGCACATTTTTATCTATTCTAAATGTCTTATGATTTCTTTTTGTTACATTATTTTTTTCTCATTTTAATGCTCTTATCAACATGGAAAAAAGTGGATTGACTTGTTTAGTGGCTTGTTTTATTATGAATATTATTGAAAATAACATTGGAATAGTGTTCAATTTCACACTAACACATATAAAATATCTCTCACACAATGTAACACTTTCTATCAATAAAAGGGTGAAAGAAATACTGACGAGGTCCTAATATTGGCGAGGGGGTGGAGAATTCGCATCATCGGTGTGTGTGTGTGTGTGTGTGTGTTTGCTTGGCCATCATCAAGTGATGTTTCAGACTGGACGTGCTGCGATGATGATCGCTCAGTTCACAACAACAAAACACAGATCACTTGGTCTTGTCAATGGGAAAATTTGGCAACTTTTTAAAAGTAAACTTTCCATTCAGAATGTTAGGGCATCCATTTCGGCGTCTCGCGCTCGTCATCCACTCAAAACGTAACGTTACTATTTGGCCGGCTCGCAAGCCGAAACGAGTGTGTGTGCGGCACAAAACGTCCTTGTGCTGCGTTCTGAAACCCATTCATTTCAATGGCTTGCGCCGCGCGAGGACATTTTGTTGCTTTTTCGACCAAAGCGCAAGCGGATCTAGACCGTAAACAAAACAACAGGCACGCCGCAAACACACGTTTGGGCTTGCGAGCCGCCTTTGAGTGGATGACGAGCGCGAGACGCCAAAATGGATCGGACGCATGCCGCGTCCTGTTGCAAAAGCATGTGAAAAAACTACAAAGTGTGCTAGGAAAAAAAAGACTGTTAATCGCGCGATAAAAAAAATAACGCCGTTAAAATGGGTTTGCGTTAATGCCGTTAATAACGCATTAAACTGACAGCCCTAGTTTTTTTGTTAGCAGGCTCAAGATTAGGCACAGGCAATACTTTTTTTTATTTTTTTTTTATTTTAGAAGAAAAGTTACATATAGCACCTTTAAGACGAAACCGACTATGTTTACCAGAGACGGGCATTTTTTGACATCATTGTGCTTTAATGTGTCCGTTCAAGTGCAACAAGACATTAAAAAACGGTGCTCAATTTTGTATTCGCTTGCTGTCTTAGACGCAGCTTTTCTGGGCGCGCGCGTTGGAGGTTTGCACACAGAGTAACGCACTTAATTATTTAAATTGGCAAGGCTTAAACTTTCGAAACAATGCAGCCCTGGCCCGCTAACTGTCTCGAGCATTGTTCATGTTTGTTCACGTTCATGTTCTCACAACATTGCATTGTTAGAATTCATAAAAATGTTAAAGGCGGTTGACGATTTAATATGCTCGCTAAAATTTATTTATTTATTTTTTTTGGCGCCTGGTGAGTATTCAATCATTTAAATCGACAGTACATTCATTTAAAAATAGCTCTTTCCCTCTGTATGTTTCATGGGTAATATACGAGAAAGAAGAAAGAGTCCAATAAAAAGTGTGTGTGTGAGTGTACTAAAAGAGTTTCTGTGTAGAAGTGCGGATCAGTAATGTCCTTAAAGCACAGAGCTGCTGACCAGGCTAATGCTAATGCCAGTGCCACATTTCCGAGAGTCTGAACGCTTCTGACACCATTAACCTCCCAGAAAGCCCCTGGATGGCGGCTGGTTATCTGTGTGTGCTCTGCTTTCAAACCAGCAGCGTTTGGCAGGGACTGTGGTTTTTATAGCTATGGTTAAGGCTGCGAGTTCCCTGACACGGGTTTAAGTCCGCGTTACAACACACACAAGCCATGAAAGTGCAACGTAAATGTTTCATAAGAAAAGGCGTGAACATGTAATTGTAGAACAACAGTAAGATCACATTCACAACTTCACACACTCGTCACTCTTGCTCTGTTTCTGTTTTTTTATGGGGAGGGGGCTCTGGTAATTTGTGCAGTTCTGCGGCCTCGACTTTCCACCGAACATCAATTTTTCATCGTGCCGCATTCTCCAGCTATCAATAATAAAATGCTATATTCTTATGAATATGCTAAAAATAAAGTGTGATTTTTCTGCCATGCAGCTGCAGGATGAAAGTTTAATGTTTGTCTTGAAGGAAGCTGAGACGGTGAGCCTCTGGCCGCAGACGGCAAAGTCCAACTTTCATTTTGTGACTCTGCTTCCGGGAGCCCTTAAGGGGGAGCAGACAAAAGCACGGGAATTATCCGCTTTCCACTTCAGACGAGGACATATCTGCCGTGTGCATTATTGGAGATCAGGACTATTGGAGCTTTTCATGTGTGGAGGAGAACCTGAATGAAAGATGCGTAGCGTGAGCGCACTGACTGAGCTTTAACTCTTTCCTGCCAATGACGTCGCTTTCCGTAATTTACGAAACACCGCTTTTCCATCATTGATTGAATTTTTCACAATTTACGATCAATGCTTTTCCATTATTTATGAAACCTTTCCCGCCATTGACAGATTTTTCCATCATTTACGGAAAATACTTTTCCGTCATTTGTAAAACAACGCTTTTCTGTCATTTGTGAAACAACGCTTTCCGTCATTTGTGAAACAACGATTTCCGTCATTTATGAAACAACGTTTTCCGTCATTTGTGAAACAACGTTTTCCGTCATTTGTGAAACAACGATTTCCGTCATTTGTGAAACAACGTTTTCCGTCATTTGTGAAACAACGATTTCCGTCATTTGTGAAACAACGATTTCCGTCATTTGTGAAACAATCCTTGCTTTTCTGTCATTTGTGAAACAACGCTTTCCGTCATTTGTGAAACAACGATTTCCGTCATTTGTGAAACAACGCTTTCCGTCATTTGTGAAACAACGATTTCCGTCATTTGTGAAACAACGCTTTCCGTCATTTGTGAAACAATCCTTGCTTTTCTGTCATTTGTGAAACAACGCTTTCCGTCATTTGTGAAACAATCCTTGCTTTTCTGTCATTTGTGAAACAACGCTTTCCGTCATTTGTGAAACAAAGCTTTTCCGTCATTTGTGAAACAATGCTTTTCTGTCATTTACTGAATTTTCTGTCATTCATGAAACAACGCTTTTCCGTCATTTATGAAGCAAGGCTTTTGACTGAATTTTCTATCAATTATTAACCAACACTTTCCCACCATTGACAGAATTTTCCATCTTTTCACTGTTCTCACTTTCAACTTTTCACCTGGGATGGCCACTTTTCAAAAATATTGCATTCAAATAGTCAGGCTCATAAAAATCGAATATTCATTTATTTAAATGTCGTTTAACGAAAAAGACGTTATTTTAAGTTTATTTATTTTTTTACGTTTTTTTCACCATTTCTGAACAAGCTTACAATTAGGCAATATACACAACAAGCTTACAATATATGTTAGTTTTCTTTTAGTTGAAAAGATAACAGTAGGCCTATGTGTAAACAAAAAATATATATCCATCTATCTATCGATCTCTTCATCTATCTCTCCATCCATCTATCCATCTCTCTATCTAACCATCTATCCATCCATCTCTCCATCTATCTCCGGTGTGATTCTGCGGTCTGATGCAGTGATGCCTTACCGGGGTGTGAAGTCGCAGCCCTGCTGCATGAAGGCGCCCAGAGAGAACCAGAGACTGTTGAAGATGCCGAACTCGTTGGGGGGCTGGTCGCTGGGCGGACCGTCGGAGCCGTCCTCGGGCTCCTCGGTGTGCCACTCGTACGGGCTGAAGCGGCTGACCAGGAAGAGCACCACGCTCACGCCGATGTAGGCGAACACGATGCACATCCAGATCTCGTAGGCCAGCGGGTCCAGGAAGGAGAAGACGCCGGGTTTGGACTTCTGCGGCTTCTTGATCATGATGGAGATGCCCAGACTCATGAAGGGCTTGGAGAAATCGATCACCTCCTCCCGGACCAGAGTGATGGTTAAAGGGGCCACAGCGATTTCCGCTTTCTGTGGGAGAAAGAAAAACGTTCTGATATTTCCATTCAGATTATTTGGGACCCTTGACCACAAAACCAAGTCATAAGGGTCCATTTTTTGGAAATCGAGGTTTATATATCATCTGAAAGCTGAGTACATAAGCTTTTCATATGGTTTGTTAGGGTAGGACAATATTTGGCCAATTAATACAAATCTGGAATCTGAGGGTGCAACAAAATCGCCTTTTAAGTTGTCCAAATGAAGTCCTGCATCCACTCACAAAAATAAATTTGATATATTTACGGTAGGAAATTTAAAAAAATATCTTCATTGAACATGATCTTTACTTAATATCCTAATGTTTTTTGGCATAAAAGGAAAATTGATAATTTTGCCCCATACATACAATGTGTTGTTGGCTGTTGCCACAAATGTACCAGTGCGACATGCGACTGGGTTTGTGACCCAGGGTCACATTTATAGAAACGAATCTACAAAAATTACTGTTTATTGAGTGAGGTCATGTCGGACTACTTTTTTGTTGTCGTAACTGGAAAAAAAAAAACTGATTTCAATGTCTCATGTGAACATGTTTTTTTTAGCATTGCTTGTTTTTATAGTCGGATGATTTTTCAGTGTTTGTTGTGTATTTAAAAGGATAGTTCATGTACAAATGAAATTCTGTCATTGCTAACTTTGCCCTGTTGTCAGTCTAAGCCCAACAGAAGATACAACTTTGGACCCCATTGACTTTAATCTTAACAGAAAGTCAAGGGTTTACAAAGCGAGTAAATGACAAGATTCATTTTTGGATGAACTATCCATTTAAACACACACACACACACACACATATATATTTATATGTTATCAAAATGATCAACGTTGACCGTTTTTGCTGCTTAATATCATTTTTACTGGGACCAAATGCTTTAAAACTGTAGAATATGACTTTTTTATGTTGTGATATTGCAGAGAAATGAAGGCATCAATTTTCTCACTGACCCGAGACACCAACTGATCTAAAAAAAAAAAAAAACTACAACAACAACATATATCCGTGTGACCCATGAATGTTTAAGGTCATGAGGAACCTTGTATTGTGGTGAAGACCTGGTAATATCAGATAAAGGCAGAGAGAGATGTGAAGTGCTTTAAGTGAGCCAATTTCACAGTAGCTGTGCTGTGGCCAAACACAGTCCTTATAACATGCCTTCCTTTACGGGCCAAGATGTTAAAATACCTTCTGTAAAAAACTGGAGCAATGCACTTCCCTTTTTATAACCCATTTACTGCAGTGAAGCATATTGCCAGTTTAAAAGGCCAGGATTCAAGCAGTTGTAAATGGAGGCGGTTTTATCAATGAATGGAGGCTCTTGGGCATCCGAGGGATTGGCGTATACCGTAATATTTACACTGGCTCAGTGGTTTCACACCAGTTAAAGGTCACAGTAGGGAATGTTTTGGCCCTCCTGGTCCTGTAGGAATACAAGAAGTGGTTTCGCTGCTAGATTTAATTATAGGCCGCTAGCAATAGAGGGAACGAGAGAGGTCAGATCCCAAATCTGTGAAGCTCGTCTGCGCCTCAAGACACGGGATGGAGAGTCTGACGCTGAGCAGGGTTTAATTCAGAAACGGTCTTTTTCTAACAATCCCTTAAGGATGCCAAAGCTCATAATTAACATTTATTTTCTGCAATTTCACAAGCTGGAACTGAGGAGCAGATTTGGCTCATGTAATTTCATGTGAGTGATGTCTAAATTTGTGTGTCCTGTAAAACGTGTACGTGTGTATGTGTGACATCCTCACTCCCACTGAGTAGAAAGAGAGAGAGAAAGTGTGTGTATGCTTTTTCAGCGCCCTTGGTTCTGAAAATATATTTCCCATTTATTTTCTCCAGCTGCGTTGCAAAAACTTCCTTAATGAGGAGAATTAAGCCTTGAACCAGACGCCACTTTTAGATTCATCAAAACATGTCGTGCAAAGCAAACAAATACATAAAAAGAATCCAAAATTGTCCATATTGCAAGTCTGTATGATTTACAGTATATTTCTTTTTAATATTTACTACATTTGCTTAAAAAAAGCTCTTTTTGACATATTTGACATATTTTAGGCTATGTTTAGATGGAAACGATTCTGAAGAGAAAACGCAAAAGTGGCATTGCGTTATCATGTTGTTTAGACGAGCGTTTTGGGTGGGAAATCCGCGTGCACATGGTGACGCAAAAGTGTGTGAAATTCAATGTAGTATGCACTCCAGGCAGCTAGGTGGCAATGTGGAGCACTGCCCCACAACAACACCAAGTCCGCGCGCCTGCGTACAACCTTCACTGTCTAGCAGACTTTTGCGCTTTTACCATTTACATGGGAACGCGGCAGTGGATCGTTTTTAAGATTTCACTTTTTTTGCGTTTTTTTAAGTCCCAAAAACGCCGTCGCCGTGTAAACGAAAGGCACATCCGGTAAAATATTTTTACGTTTTCACCCGCAAGCGTTCTCGTGTAAACAGGGCCTTAGATGTCTATGAATGAATGCTAATGAAACAAAAATCAGTTGTAATTATATACTGAACGAAACTGTTTTGTGTAACATTTTAATATTAATAACACTACTGATAATATTTAAAAATATAAATGTTAAAATATAAATAAAATAATATAATGTGAAAAATCTTATTTCCTTAGATATTTTTATATTAACATTTTAAAATACAAGTATAAAATAATTTTAATATAAAAAGTAATTACAAATATTTGATATTGACGTTATTTAAATATATCGCATTAACATCACATAACATTATAAAATGTTAATAAGAAGAAATAAACTTTCTAGTTAAATTAGTCTACATTCATGAATTGTACTGACTGATTTACTATGTTGAACTGCAAAATTGTAATATCGCATAAAATAATAACATTACGAATAAAGCATTGTTTCTATCCCATATGCTCAAGAGAACAAATCGTGATTTCCTGGGAAACTGGCGTACAATTTCTGTAATGAAAAATGGATGTTTCTGCTTTTTTCTTCCATCGTAATTCGTAAATCATTCTAAGACCAACGTTTGAGATGCTGCGACGCGATTGGTCCGCTCCAGATATCCAATCATGTCCTCTGATTAGGCAAAGTCACATGAGTTTGTTTTGTCTGGTAAATGTGTTTCCAACATAGTTTATGCACATGTCTACTTGCATATAAATGTATCCGCCCCAAATGAGTTTTTCATGCAAATGTTTAGAGTTTATGCGCATCTTAAAACTTTCAAGTCCATCCAGCATTTGTTTTTATGCGATATCCCAAAATGCACATAAAAATAGTTGTATGGAAACATAGCCAGTGAGAGAACCAGCTCGTGAGAGTAATTTGTGTGTGCCGTTCGCTCTGTACGTTTGTTTTTGTGTGCAGCCGGAGAGGAAAACACAATTATTTTAATTATGTATTCTGTCCTCAGTACCAGACTCTGTGTGTGATCATATTCATCTGACTGCAAGGACAATATCATTTCTTTTGTTATGGCGCTGTGGATTATGCTGTTCACTTAATGTCTTTTATGAGGAAATTAATGAACTATTCTTCTCAATATTTGATGATGTAATCATAACAGTCTGGGTTTTGGGGTCATTTCTCATGTAAGCGTTATGAATTCTGAATCTGTGCGTGCATATTCCTTGATGTCAGTGAAGTTTAGGATGGGTTTTGTAGGACTTCTCCAGGAATTATGCATTCAAAGTGATCATGCACATATTTTTCTATACGTTCCTTGAGGTTTATAGCTTATAATGTTAATGAAGATTTTGTTTTGCACAAAAAAAGATACAGGTGAAACTCTAAAAAATTTGAATATCATGCAAAAGTTCAGTAATTCAACTTAAAAGGTGAAACTAATATATTATATAGACTCATTACATGCAAAGTGAGATATTTCAAGCCTTTATTTGTTATGATTTTGATAATCTGTAAGCCATAATCATCCAAATCATAACAAATAAAGGCTTGACTTCACTTTGCATGTAATGAGTCTATATTATATATTAGTTTCGCCTTTTTAGTTGAATTATTGAAATAAATGAACTTTTGCACGATATTCTAATAAAGAGTTTCACCTGTATATGAACGCTCATCACTCTTCCACTTGTCCTGTTGTCGACAGACTCAAGTGTGTGATGTCAGAAACTGAAAACTCTATCAGCGTAGACAGCGCCAGTCATTATAATGACTTCTGTTTGCGTTTGACGTGACGTGAGATACACACAGAAATATTTGCAGTTGACCAAGCCAGCGTTTAATCATTTTGTTTAACACTCTCTGTTCTCACATGAAAGTTGTATCCGTTATCGTTAAATCCATAAATCTTTCTGTGGAGATTTTGAATGCCATTGTGACGTTTGCGAGCCTCTCGCGGAGCTCTTCAGAGAGTGTATCGGCGGATGAGAGTGTGTGTTTAATGGGGCAGAGAGATGTGCATCTGTCCTCTCCCTGAGCTCATTAACACTCGACGGCAGGAGCGTTTGCCTTCCGCGGCGAGGTGTCAGAGAGGCCACGTATACCAATGACTGAGTTTATGTACTTGCGCGCTGAATAATGGTGTTGTTAATATTAAAAGAGAAAACGCCTCGAGTGTAAACCAAACGCTGCGTCCATCCCTGACAACAGTCTTACACACCTTCAGTTCTGCCGGAGGATTTACATACGGAAATTACTGAATGTGCCGCTGGTTCATGGAAACCAATTTCTTTCTCTGCCTGATTTTCTTGTTTATTACGTGTTTTGTCTTATTGGTGGGAAATTAAAGATGCAAATGGACTTGGACGATTCAACAGTTGTCGGCAAACAATTTGAGCAATCGGCTTTTGTAAACATGTGAAATGCTTTACAATAAGGTCTCATCTGTGTTATTTTGGTATTATTTATAGAGTTTATTGATGTTTGTACATTTTCATTTTTCATTTTAGAACACTCTAAAAAATGCTGGGTTGTTTGAACCCAAATTTGGTCAAAAATGCAATTAAAAAATATAAGAAAGTGAAAGTTTTAGTTGGGTTAAAATTTGAAATGACATTTTTAACCCAACATTTGGGTTTGTCCATATTTTACCCACATTTGGGTTCAAACAACCCAGCATTATTTAGAGTGTGTGTGCTTTTGTTTTTAGAATTTAGTAAATGTATTTATTTCAGTTAGTTGCCAATTTTCCTTAAATTTAAGTTGTTTTTCCATCAAATATTTATATGTATTCCAGCTTTAATTCAATTACACAAATGAAACTGTTAATAGTTTTAGTAAAAAAGTTTTAGTTTTACTGAACACTAGAGTAATGATGGAGTTTGATTGCAGGAATAAATTACACTTTACTAATTATTCACCTCCAAAAAAAATATTTTTAATTCCAATAATATTTTTACAATATTCGATTTTTTTTTGTGCGTGTTTTTAATGCAATTAATGCAGAAGAGACTTCAAAGACACGATTAAATCTTTTCAGTATTAGTTAATATATGCATGTATCACACACAAACACACACACACACACACACTCTTCTCACCCCGTACACCAGCTCCCCAACCATCCCGTTCCAGATCTTGGTCTCTGGATCCCTGGCTCCGTACTTCCCATCCGGAACAATGGAGATCTTGTACTTGATTCCAATGTGCTTGGCGATCTCGGACGCCAGATCCACGCAGTATCCTTCAAACTGGTCGTTCCCTTCATACATCTCCCAGTTCTTCTTGAACATCACATACGGCCCTTCCTAAACACACACGGCACACACACACACACATACAAAGAGAGGTGGGTAGGGATGGTCAAGCTGACCTCAGAATTAAACTGAATTATTAATTACACTTTTAAAAATGAAGGTTCTTTGGAACCCCAACTTCTTATTACACTTTTAAAAATTAAGGTTCTTCTGAACTTTGGAACCCCAACTTCTTATTACACTTTTAAAAATGAAGGTTCTTTGGAACTTTGAAACCCCCACTTCTTATTACACTTTTAAAAATTAAGGTTCTTTGGAACCCCAACTTCTTATTACACTTAAAAATTAAGGTTCTTTGGAACTTTGGAACATCAACTTCTTATTGAGAACCATTTTCAATTTTATAGGGTTTTTGAGAGATGAAAAAGTCCTTGATGTTTCATTATAGTTTCTTCACATCAGTTTCCTGTTTTTTAGATTCTTTAAAGCACTAGTATAGATGCTTATCTAAAGTGTTATATAATAAAAATCCATTTATTATTCAATTTAGTAACTCCACTAATACTCACTCATAAACATTACACAAGTTTGTTGAGATAAACATTACCCATACATGAGTGTTCCCTAAATGCGGTGCACGACTCTTGTGTACACTCGGGCCATACATGACCAACAAGATTAACGCTATAAATCAAAACATTTATTTGAATGCGTTCAACACATTTATACAACTGTCTGTGAGAATTATGCAAAACATGGATTTCATTCAAACCATTAGAGTGCAGTCACTGTAATCAACAGGTCAATGATGATGAAATGATATAATTACAGCAAATTAAATTAAACAAGTTCTTATATCGAAAATAAAATAAAGAGAACATCTCTATCATTCTAAACATTAAAGCACCATTTAGACACACAAACAACACTGTAAATGTCAAAGTACATTCATTTGATAGTCAATTATTTTACAGTGAATATACATTGTTTTACATGTTCTTTCAGTTGCCACATTTATTTTTTTTTCACTTTGATATGGAAACTCATTGCTGTGGATATGAAGGCACATGACAGCAGAATGTAAACATGAAGGTTTAACAATAAGTTAAAGTAAGTTGTTTTAATTTATGAATCTGTGGGTCTACTGTCGTAAAGCATTTCTTCTTGTCCCTTATTGTTTATAAATAGACGAATAGTGTGTTTCGAATGAGTATACTTTCCATTTATTTTTAAGCAAATCATTAATTTCGATATTAATATTCTGAACAAAATTGTGTTTGGAGTAAATATACTGTGATTTCTTTTTAAATAAATCATATATGTATTAGTAAATATACAAATAAACATTTTTTACTGAACAAGAAGTGTTAAGCTTAAATATAGGTTACTTGTAATTTATTTTTAAAGTAATTATTAATGCAAATATTTACTAGTAAATTAATAATTTATTTAAAAAAAGTATATTTACTGAACAAAAAGTGTATTTGGAGTATATACTTTTTAATTTTTAGTTTTAAATAAATTATATTTACCAATAATTATATAAATAATTTAGTAATGCACAAAAAGTTTAAAATAAATATACTTGTCATTT
The DNA here is from genome assembly GCF_016745375.1 of Pimephales promelas. The sequence goes on from NW_024121899.1 coordinate 1,489,901, forward strand.
TTTTTAAATAAATGTTTTTATATATTTACTAGTCAATATATAAATATATGAGGGAAGAATAGAAGAAAAGTGGAAAGCACTGCAAATAATTTTTTACTTTTATCACTTTTATCTGTGGTTTTTGATGCCACCGATGCTGTTCGTAGATATAGATATCCAAAAATGACTTTTGTGGTGCTTTACAAACACTTTTGTGTTATGTTTGTAGATCCTAAACATTTCAAGAAACGGCGCGACAGTGAGTAAAATATAAATGAATTACCATTCTAAAAATGAACGATTCATTTTAAGTTAGAAAAATTGCTTAAACTTAAAAACTAAGCAGGGAAATGAACTGAATTATGACTGTAATAATAATAATAATTTCACTGAAACAGTCTCTCCACTTCTAAAGCGAGTAGTAACGGTTTTCATGTGAGAGGACCGGATGAAAGGCCATCGATGTGAGAAAAGAGTGTGTGTGTGTGTGACTAGAACGGCTTATTCTCGTGATCTCAAAGGCTTCAGTGTAGATAAATATGCTTCTGTCTGCAGGCGTGGAGTTAATGAACGTTACATTGAGGAAACACGCCTCGCATCTCCTCAGCCTGGAGTTACACTAATTACAGCTATCAGTTACTCAGCAATCTCTCTCTCTCTCTCTCTCTCTCTGTGTGTGTGTGCCTGACGCCCACGTCACACCCATCAAACCACACACACACACACATCTGGATGTGTTGCTTGTGCATGGAGATCCGCTTCTCTGCATCTGTCACACTCACGCTCGGTCGGTTCGAGGACTCTCATCGGATTAATTAACGTGTCTATTTATGGGAAGAATCGCCCCGTTTGTTTGCGCTCGCAATGTGTAATTACACAGTTCTTGTTTGAAATGCCATTCGCTACCAATTCTGCTAATATAACGCAACGGGTATATTTAATGAGGAACAAAATGTTTTATTTGTTCAGATTTAATGTGGCGTTTCAGATCAGATTGGCGTCGGCGCTCAGGGTGAGTTTGCAGTGCATTGTGGGAAATCTGAAACGCCAGCGGTGAACGCTGTGAAGACGGAGATGAGCTTGACTTTCAGCCTCCACATTTCTAAGTATCCCAATGGTGATTTTTATTTTAAAATGTATCATTACTTACTATATTGCCATAACCTTTGTTTTGTATTAAGGTTAACCGGCATTAAATTGGCAAGATCAACAGTAAACTACTGTAACACACATATTCCCTTAGAACCGCTTCGACCGTATATTTACGTATATAACTATTTATATTATATTTTATAAGTCCCCATGAGAGATTTGAAGTTCCTATTCTAATATTGTGCATGTAATTATCATAAAATTCTCTTTATTTTAACTTATGTACTAAAATAACCAAACCTAAAATTAAATAAATATATAGGCATACACAAAAAGAAAACTAATTAAATTGACAAAAACACAGCAAAAATATTAAAATGAACTAAAATGAAACCGGTAAATAAATGAATTGCAATATCAAACTACAACATGAACTATAATAGAGTATCAGTGATGCTAAAATAATCACAGTGTGATGAAGATGATCCTCGAGTCTCATAAACACGGACAACACGCTCTCAGGGAACCAGACCTCCATTAACACAATCCTCTGGTGTTTCTCACCACATTTAAAGGCAACATAAAGTGTCACGATGCTCCATCATTTTAGAGGGAATAATAATACTTTATATTATTTTTTTCCCACCCATGCGTCTATGGTTATGTCAGAAAAGTCAATACACTTATTACATTTTGATGAAAGATTTAGAAATTTCTTTAGAATAACGTGCACTAAATTGTGACGCCATTTATTTAAAAATAAATACATTTAGTTTTTAAAATGTTCCTGGGTTTATATGTATTATGCTTTTATTGGCGCTTTCAACGTCAAGGTCATGGGTTCGATTCCCAGGGAAAGCAAGAACCGATAATAATGTAAATTTGTCCCTTGAAATGCAATGTATGTCGCGTCTGAAAAATGTAAATTTTATAAAATTTGTATGTAATTTGATTTTATTGGATCACTGCTATTAGGGACGCATGATAGATCGCCCATCCTATCGGTATCGGCAGACATTTCATACAAAACATATTAAAGGAACACTCCGACTTTTTGGGACTTTAGCCTATTCACCTTACCCCCCAGAGTTAGATAAGTCCATACATACCTTTTTCATCTCCGTGCGTGCTATAAGTCTGTTTGACGCACCCACCGCTAGCCTAGCTTAGCACAAAGACTGGATGTGAATGGTTGCAGCTTTCATACTGATCCAAATGAGTGGCAAAATAACGCAAACGTTTTCCTATTTACATGTTGTGGTTTGTATAGTCACAGAGTGTGCAAATATCAAGGCCATATGAGACACAGACATCTTTTGACCGTAAATACTATATTTTCTGAAGGGGAAGCACTGCTACTTGGGCAGAGTGATAACAATCACCTGAGACGCACCGTAACGAGGAGCAGAGAGTTCGCTTCGCTCAGCGTTGAAATAAAGAGTCAGCAATTACTAACGTTAGATAGAAAAGCATAGTTTATCATGGGTGTTTGCTTTATTGTATGAGCTGTGACAATAAACAGGGGAGACCAGGTAATACAGTACCATGTTTCATTGATTTCCAACCAAAAACGCACCCAGATTTATAAATATCACATGAATAAATAATTATTATTACAGGAATCAATATATTTTAAATGCAATTTATTAGCTGAACCAAATGTATTCAACAGTAGCCTATATAATATACAGTATTGCATTACTATAGGATAGAATAAGGGGAAAGTAATAGCACAAATTGTTTTTGCACAATGAACTCACAGCCTATCGTACCCTTTTGCACGCTCAAGTTCGTTATTTCCATGGTTATTTCAAATTTAGGCTACTAGGCGCGCCGCGCGCAGGGTGCAAGTTCAACGCGGTGAACGCGCTCGTTTTTTTTTTCCCAAGCGCGTCCGCACCGCATCAAGATAAAAACATATTCATACCCTAATCATATAATAGTCTCACTAACGTTACATTAGATCTGGCTAATGGCATTGTTACAGTAGGTCATCTAAAAACATAATGGAACACTTACCTCAGCCGCAGGTGATCCACTTGTCCTGTCTGTACGCTATCGATGGGATGGCCGTATCCTTCAGCACATTATGGTCCGTGTGGCAAATTCCATTTTTTCAAAATAGTCGTCCTCATTGAAATGTACCGAGCAAACATAATGTCCCTTGATAATCTTAGGTGTGTTTGGATAAATATCCAGAGTAAGTTAGCCATTTCTTCATCCAGTCAGCGTTTTTAGTTGGAATTCTGTGAAACATGTTACCTCCCCTGTTTACAGTCGCAGCTATTTACAATAGAGCGAAAACCCATGACTGTAAACTACGCTTTTACTATTTATAAATTGCTGACTCTATTACCCAAACACCGAGCGAACTCTCCGCTCCTCACCACGGCGTGTCTCCGGTGATGCGGTTATTACGCCGTCCAAGTAGTAGTGCTTCGCCTTCAGAGAATAGTTCCCAGGTTTTATACGGTTAAAAGATGTCTGTGTCTCATTTGACTTTGTTATTTGTACATTATGTGACTATACAAACCACAACATGTAAATAGGAAAACGTTTGCGTTATTTTGCCACTCATTTGGATCAGTATGAAAGCTGCAACCAGTCACATCGAGTCTTTGTGCTAAGCTAGGCTAGCGGTGGGTGCGTCAAACAGACTTATAGCACGCACGGAGATGAAAAAGGTATGTATGGACTTATCTAACTCTGGGGGGTAAGGTGAATAGGCTAAAGTCCCAAAAAGTCTGAGTGTTCCTTTAATGTTATCATTATCGGACCATTAAGCCCATTAAGGCGATATATTGCAGTCTATAAATATTAAATAATGTATTATTTCCTTCATCTGAGGCACTATCTTTTGAATTGCTTCAAATATGATTGAAATCACTTCAAAAAATAAAATACAGTCAAGTGCAACATTAGCAGCGCACGTCTGTCATATCGGCTACATTAAAAGCATAATGAGAGCATTATTATTGTGTGCTTGAATTTTTGTAATCAGGCTCTCTAAAATTTATATAACAATTTACATTTTGATTTACAGTCCGATATATCGGTTATCGGTTTCCAAATAAAGAATTATCGGTTATCGGTTTCCAAATAAAGAATTATCGGTTTCCAAATAAAGAATTATCGGTTACCAAATAAAGAATTATCGGCTATCGGCTACTAAATAAAGAATTATCGGTTATCGGTTTCCAAATAAAAATTATCGGTTTCCAAATAAAGAATTATCGGTTATCGGTTTCCAAATAAAGAATTATCGGTTATCGGTTTCCAAATATAGAATTATCGGTTACCAAATAAAGAATTATCGGTTATCGGGTTTCAAATAAAGAATTATCGGTTATCGGTTACCAAATAAAGAATTATCGGTTATCGGTTTCCAAATAAAGAATTATCGGTTATCGGTTTCCAAATAAAGAATTATCGGTTTCCAAATAAAGAATTATCGGTTACCAAATAAAGAATTATCGGCTATCGGCTACTAAATAAAGAATTATCGGTTATCGGTTTCCAAATAAAAATTATCGGTTTCCAAATAAAGAATTATCGGTTATCGGTTTCCAAATAAAGAATTATCGGTTATCGGTTTCCAAATATAGAATTATCGGTTACCAAATAAAGAATTATCGGTTATCGGGTTTCAAATAAAGAATTATCGGTTATCGGTTACTTAATAAAGAATTATCGGTTATCGGTTGTCAAATAAAAAATTATCGGTTATCGGTTACCAAATAAAGAATTATCGGTTTCCAAATAAAGAATTATCGGTTTCCAAATAAGGATTATCAGTTACCGGTTTCCAAATAAAAAATTATCGGTATCAGACAAAATGATATCGGTGTATCGTTAAATGCTATGATTGATTTGTATCAATGCCCATGTGACCTTTTTTTAGTAAAAACGTGGTTGCATAGGTGGAGAAAATTATTACATTTAAAGATTATAAAAACTACGTTCTTTCTAGAAGATAGTATCATGCAGGGACATTTGTTAAGAAAGTACCTTGGGTCATTTTCAGTTTCATGATGCTTTTAAATGCCAACTATGTAATTCATAAAGCAAGGGCAAGCAGTCACAAAAAGACAAAGCGAAATACCCACAAAGCTGCTTTTTACACAGCTCAGGTACGTGGGATGAATGTTAGTGAAAGTTTAACGCGGCGGTCCCAGCTGAAGGAGTGTGTGAAAACCGCTGAATCATGCACTATCTCTGATGTCTCTCGGCTGTCTCGTCCTCTTCTCTCTGCTCAGTGTCTGAACAGTGGATTCTTTAGCAGTGAAGGAAACGATGATGATCCTGCAGAGGTAAAATTCTCCATCGCCTTAAAAAGCGCACGGCAGAAAAGAAAAGAGAGAAAGGGAGAAAGAGAGAGAGAGGAGGAGCCTGCTAAGGTATAATTTTCTAGCGCTCTTTTTCCCTATTTAAACCCTTACAGACTTTACCATAGTAACCATAGTTTCCTCCAAAATACCAAAATTATTTGTAATTATACTTATTTATAACTAATAATTATACAACCACTGGAAATTCAGCTCAAAATACTGAATATACAAACTTTTAGAAAAATAGACAATAATGGCATTAATATATTAAAGCTTTACACATAAAAAGAGGAAATAAGCCAAAAAATACACTGTTTTTGCTCAGTTTATTAATATTTGTATTTCTTATGTTCTACCTTCTTTTAATTTTAATGTTGATATTTTCAAAATTAAAGATTTTTAAAAGCTGTGACTTAAAAGATTGACAATTAAAACTTAGGGTAAAAAAGAAACAAGAAAAAGTATGCAATTTATTATCTTAATATGTTCTATTTTCTTTTTAATGTTGAGATTTTCGTTCAAAAAAGTGACTGGAAAATAGGGTTGGGAATCAAAAATCGATTCCCGTTCTGGAATTGGATACTTAAGGTCATGAAATGGATACTTGTTATTAAATAAAAATTTTGATTCCACTGATCGATTTCTGTCTATGTGCATTTCAATGTGGTTTAAAACCATTCAAGCCTATGAAAACACAACAGAAAACTCATGAATCCTGATTTGACTCTTGTGTTTGAATGGAGAAGTACACAAAACAATGTCAAAATATCCTTGTAAACACAGTCAGTAATGTCTGACGCTAACGTAAACAGAAAACGCATGTGTAACAGTATATTGATTCCGTGCAGCTCATAAAGTGGCAGCAGCCTAATAAACCTGCTGAGTCATTACGGTTAATCAAAGAACTTAAGAAAATCACTCACTGGTCTTGACTGAATAACTTGCCTAACTCTTTTTAATAAGCATCAATCTAAAAAGAAAATTTTGTTATTTTACTTGATTTTACTTTAATTTCTGAACTTTGTTCAGTTGTATTAATTTGTGCTATTGTTAATTTGCTTATTTGTTCTGACTGTTTACTTGTCTTAATTTGTGTTTGAAATTAATATTAGTTAGTTTAGTTTATTAGTTAGTGTTCTTTAGCCTGCTGTGTGTTGTTCATAGTACTCAGCAGCAATAGAATATTTCGCAAAAAGCCAGAATAAATATGTTTGGTATCTAAATATTAGAAAATTTCTTTTTTTTTTTTCATATTTAAATCAAAAAATCAATAAGCAGAAGCGGAATTGGAATCAGAATTGCTAAATTTCAAACAATATCCAAGCCTGCTGAAAAGATTTGCTTCTAAAACATGAACGCCTGGAGTCTGTCTAATTTCAACTGCTAAAAGGCTCTGGATTTTTAGAGCTTTAATACTGGTGTCTTTCTAATCTTATTTTAGCTTTGAGCTTCAAAGATTCTCTGTTGGAGAATCAGAGGTCATCTGACTCAACTTTTTTGTTAATGCCCCTGACTTTGAAGCAACTTTTTAGCTAGTTTGAAATAATCTGAGCCTGAACGTGGGCAGCTCTCCTGGTCTTGGCAGTGACCAGTGAGCTTCTTCTGTGTGTGATATGGCATTCCTGTAGCTTAAACCAGTAAAGTCAAGGTCATGGGCTCCATTGCCAGAGAATTCATGAATGCAATGCAAGTTACTTCAGGTAAAAGCGTCTACCAAATGCATTAATGTAAATGTAAATGTTCTCAGGCTTAAGAATTGACAACGAATGCAAAGTCACATAGTGTATCTGAATATGCGTATGTACATTCATTCTATTATAATTGCTTGCATGGTGCTCCTGTTCGTGTTTCAGCAGTCCGTGACAAAATAGGATGGAAATATCACTGGCAGTCTTTCAGTCTGTCATCTCATACATTATTAATCACTGAATGTGACAGACTTTTGACGTTTCAGCAAAAACAGTCGGTAGGTGTGACACCGCCGACCAAAATCAAGATGTTTTTAGTCAGCTAGTGGCATGTTTCCTTAATAACTATGGTGATTTGTTGGAATCTATGGTAACTGTGGTGCAGTTTTAAGGGAAATTAAAACATCAACCTAATACTCATTTGTAAACTTCTTTCTTCAATGTAACCCACTTGTTCCCCTATCTATGGCAGAACTGATGAGTTTAACATGATAAATTAACTCTCTCTCTTTCTCTCTTTCACTGGCTCGCTTTCTTTCCTTGTTCCTCTCACCAATACAGTCAGTAAGCAATGCAGGCAAGTTTTATTCAGGTATATCTAACTGATAGAATATGTCCTGCTCCCTCTAGATGGCGCTATGTGTGTAAGACTGCAGATGTTGGTTGTGAGTACATTACCATTATAGTTGTGACGATAACCGTCCTGTTCTCCATAGCGGAGTCGTTGCCCATTGAGAGCTCATTCTGGACCAAAACCAATTTATCCAGGTCGTTCCAGTAACCGATCTGTAGATGATAGAGGACAGGGTAATCAATCCAGTGTGTGTGGGGGGGCTTCTGTGTGAATTTACGGTGTGTATCTGTATAAATGTTGCTTGTGTGTGTCTAAATGCATGAAAGTGTGTTTTGTGTCTGACCTTGCGGGGGCCGTTACTCTTTAGCTCAAAGACGTCCATGGTGTAGTTGACTCTGCGTCCATAATGATCAAACTGGATATTCCCAGTGAGACCATGGATTCTTACCTTTACATACAAACACACGCACACACACACACAAAGAAGTATTAGTAAGACAGTTACACACATCACTTTTGGTAAGCATGGAACAAAAAGTCCTTTATGGCTATTTATTTTGCTGAGTGAATTAAACCTTTAAGTAGTGTCAGAGTGATTAAACCACTTTGATAGCTAATTTATCCAACATCCTTTGCATTTTGCAGTATTAAAGCCCCCATGAAGTTCCGCCAAGTCCTCTGTCATACAGAGTCCCGCCCACTCTCACCTTTCAGGGAGAGCCCCGCCTACTCCCACCTGCATATAGTCCTGCCCACTCTTAGCTCACTTTCACCTGTCATAGACAGCACCCGTCCAGTCTTACCTGTCAGACTGCATCTTGCCCAGCCTCACCTGTTATGTCGAGTCCTTCCCACTCCCACCTGGTGTACAGACTCCGGTCCACATTCACATTTCAAACAACATCCTGCAGTCTTACCTGTCTTAGAGCCCACCCACTCCGACCTGTCCAGTCCCACCCACACTCACCTTTCAGACAGAATCCTGCAGTCTTACCTGAGCCCACCCACTCTCACCTGTCCTATAGAGTCCCACCCACACTCACCTTTCAAACAGTGTCCTGCCCAGCCTCACCTGTAGAGTCATGCCCACTGTTACCTGTCAGACAGCATCCCATTTGTTGGCTGCATACAACATCACATACTCTCTTGAGTAGGTACTTATTCTGACTACAATAGTTCTTTGTATATCGTATTGAGTGTGCGTAGTATGAGTGTACCACATTCATATACCACATTTCAGAATCTCGCCGGATGAAGGTTATCCAGGTACTTATGCCTATTCTCTTATGAGTACTGTAAATTCGGACATACTACTTTTGTCAAATACAGTTTTTCGTCAACTATATAGTAAGGAAGTATGTGATTTTGGATGCAGCCATTGTCACCATTGATACAGAGTCCCACCCACTCCCACCTGTCAAACAGATTCCCTCCCACTCCCACCTGTCGTACCGAGCCCTTCCCACTCCCACCTGTTCTACAGATTCCCTCCCACTCATACCTGTCGTACCGAGTCCTTCCCACTCCCACCTGTCCTACAGAGTCCCTCCCACTCCCACCTGCCCTACAGAGTCCCTCCCACTCCCACCTGTCGTACCGAGTCCCTCCCACTCCCACCTATCGAACAGATTCCCTCCCACTCCCACCTGTCATACCGAGTCCCTCTCACTCCCATCTGTTGTACTGAGTCCCTCCCACTCCCACCTAAAAAACAGATTCCCTCCCACTCCCACCTGTTGTACAGAGTCCGTCCCCACTCATCCCACCCACTCCCACATGTCATACAAATTCCCACCCACTCATACCTGCCGTACAGATTCCTGCCCACTCTCACCTGGCTCACAGCATCAGCTCTCATCTGTCTTACACAATCCCACCCGCTCTCACCTGTTTCAGAGTTCGTTCCATGTCGATGCCCTGATTCCAAGGAGCAGCTGGGTTGGCCAGGCAGTCTCCAGCATTGCCTCTGCGAGAGATGTCAATCTTCTGTCTGCGCAGATTTCGAAACGCCTCTGCCATCACTAGCACACCATCATACGTCAATGATGATGTGTACTAAAAGGGTAAAAGGAATATGTTGTGTTAATTCACACTACATTACCCTTGCTTCCTGTTTTCAGTCACATATCAAATGTAATGCTAAGCTGTCGTCGTGCCTAAAGTAGATGTAAATGCAACAGAGAGGGCATTCTAGGTGAGCACATTGATTATTGCCTCCGCCTGCTTGCTTGTAAGGCTGTGTGTAATGCAATGTGACATAAAACTGCAATGTAGTGACGCCGCTACTTGTTACTGGAAAAGCCATTTAGCTGTAAAGTTGTTTGTTGCTACAGATCAGTAAAGATTCAGAGAGATTGCTGGGGAAAGCAGTGCAGGGATCTCATCGTTTTTCTCTTCTGCACCAACGTTACCAATTATCAAAATGGATTTTCATCTCTAATTTCCATAAACAAATACAAAAGCATGGCTATTTGCATGAGTAAATCCTGCCCAATAAGACAGAACAAGCCTCAGCGGCCGGGTCTGCACTGACACAAGACATTATGAATGAACTTGATCAGAGGAAATGAAGATTTATGGTTGTAGCAGAGGCATAATAACATCCAATTAACATCGAAGGAAAGACAGAAACAAACAACAATCATTAAAGGGGGAGTCAGTGAGTGAGATGCAGAAAATCAACAGCGCTCAAGAGATGGAGGTAGTGAAGGATCTTGCCTATATAGTGTGCTCTAATAAACCTGTAAAGATTGGTTTGATGTTCTCTGATAATTTATAGCAGGGAGGGACTGCAGGATGGAAGTGCTAATCAATGGGAGTAGAGAAGGAACTCCATGTTCTCATCGGAGGGGAAAAGCGACTTTTTTTTTTTTAGCTGAGGTGAGATTATACAGCATAAAATCATTTTAATGATTTAGATTTGTACTGTTTTCCAGTTAGGGAGAGCTGTAATCATTTTGTGCAGTACTGCAAGAGCTTGATGGTGCAAGCGTTGGTCCTCACATTTTAGATGTATAGTATGTGTATATATTTAATTGTGGCCCATTTTTTTTCAATGTTTGTTTTATTATTAAAATGTTACATTTTTTTCAATTAGGGAACACATGTGATCATTGGACAAGAGACAAATACGTAGTGATATTTGCTTTTGTCCAAGGATCACATGTGTTCCCTAATTGAAAAAAATGTAACAACTTTTTAATAAAAAAAACAAACATTGAAAAAAATGGGCCACAATTAAATATATATATATATATATATATATATATATATATATATATACTAAAAATATATGTCAGTAAATATGTACAAATCCATGAACATATTTACTGACATATCGCTTAAGACTTGGGCTACTGATATAAATATTGTAATTCAAATTTATTTTGGAGTACTTCTTTATTGCACAATGCAATTAAGCCTAAATGTGTTTTAATACCACTATTAGTAAGGATAGTAGGGTCTCTCAGTCTTAAATGCAAGATATTTAAAGTATACTTGCAATAGTTAGACTTTAGCACAATCAAATACATTTAAGTATATATTTAGTTATTACTAAAGTGCATTAAGTACAAAATTACTTGTTCCAATTTTAGCAAACTTAAAGTACAATTGCAAGGTATTTATATTAAGCAAATACATGTATTTTTAGTATACTTAGCATAAAATAAATGCATTTCAAATCCATTTTGCTATATCTATTTTTCACTAGGGCATCAACACAATGTAAACACTGACTTAATTTCCCAACAGACGGGTTAAAATGTGGCTCCGGCTGCAGTCTGTCATGGCGTAATTGACTTAGATATCACCGGGCAGCTTCTCATTGGCTAAAGCTTGACGGAGAATGTGCCCTGTCACAGTCTGATTGGCTAAACATCTGTGACTGGAATTCTGCCACAGAGTATTATAGCATCAGATCTGCAACCTGTTGTTTGCTGAGCAAAGAATAACACACGTTTCAAGTCGAAAAGGAATTATTCATTAGTGTTTACAGCACAAGTCTTTAAAATCATGTCCAAATAATGACGCTCTCAATTCAAAGTGTTTGCTATTCAGGTTTACATTTGGGTTTAATTATGTTGTGAATGTATTTGCGTTTACCCTGGGTGGGCTCTCAGATCCTGGATACTCCCTCTGGTCTAGTTTATTCCAGCGTTGCATTAGTTTGATCACCATTGCTTTACTGAAATCCACCAACTGGAAACCGGTTACGTTTGCCCCGCCGTGCATAAACCTCTCAAGAGAAATATCCTTAAAACCCTGTCAGGGGAGAGAGGAAATTAGAGCGAGGGTGAATGAAAAGGTGCAGATGGAAAACGGGAGATGAATTGAACGAATGTGAGGCAGGGTGAGTTATAACATTTCTTAATATCCCACATGCTGACACACTAACAAATGTCAACACAGAGTTAAGGCACAGCACAAATAAGCGACCATAAATCACTCGTAACAAAGTGCGGGTTCAGCGGTCCATCATAGTCAGAGTCTCTGAAAATGAAAAAGACGGCAAATTCCCTGAGACTAACTATCATTTCAGATGGATGTGTCACCCAATAAGAAAACATGTGAGATGTGCCAAACTCAACACCATGTAGGGTTTTGGTTTCTTAATAAACGTGGAAAAAAAAAAGAGTGAGACGGCCTAAAGTAATATTCTGTGTAAATGTTCAAGGTGAAAATGGCACTGCTCACTACTCCACTTTTTTTTGGAAATAGGCTAATTTTACGTTAAACTGTTGAGTTTTACCGTTTTTGAATCCATTCAGCTGATCTCCGGTTCTGGCGGTGCCACTATTAGCATAGCTTAGCATACATCATTGAAGTGGACAAGACCATTAGCATTAAAAAAAAATGACCAAAGAGTTTCAAGAGTTTTAAAACTTGACTCTTCTGTAGTTACTGTAGTATTAGCCTATTTTCAGTCGCTGGGTCATATCATTTCACGGTACGGAAAGTTTTACAAGTTTTCTTGATTATTACGCAGGAATCAGAGTATAGTTGGGCCATATCAGCCTAGAAAATCGCACCTTTACATTTTACGTCGGTCTTAGTGCACAATTTAACTACAGAAGAGTCAAATTTTAAATAGGAAAAATATCGAAACACTTTGATCTTTTTTTTTTTTTGTTTTTTTTTTTTTTTTGAGAAATGCTAATGGTCTTGTCCACTTCAATGATGTATGCTAAGCTATGCTAATAGTGGTACCGCCAGAACCGGAGATCGGCTGAATGGATTCAAAAATGGTTAAACTCTGGGGGAGTTGTAAAATGAGCCTATTTCCAAAATTATTGGAGTATCCCTTTAAAGTAACAGCACACCTGATTTGAGGAATGTCTGGATCACAAGCGATGCCATAATGTGCCAGCATTATGCCAATTCTAGTCTGGGGTTTTATTCAGGTAAATAAAGTGGCACATCGCTCGGCTCCATCACAGAGAAACACGGCCAGAGGACACACTGTCCTCTACGTTTGTTCATTTCCTCGAGCGCTCTCTCTCTCTCTCTCTCAGCTGGATAAACCAGTGCCAGGACTCACCAGGTTAGCGACGATGTAGTGGTATCCTTTTACATGTTTCCCCACACTCACAATCTGAGAGAAAGAGAGAGAGAGAGAGACAGAGAAGAAAATAAGGAGTGAGAGAATTGTACATTTCTTATATTTGTGAAAGTGTATAAGTATTGCATTTACATCGGACATTCAGAAATGCTTTTTTAAAGTCACCATGAAATCAAAATGGGCAATTGTTCTTTTTATGGAATATTGCAGTTTATTATATATATATAAATTAGAGCCCGACCGATAAAGGATTTTGAAGTCCGATACCAATACAAATATTTATTGGTTTTAAAATCCGATATATCGGCCGATATTTTTTCTTACTTATTATTTCAGAAATGCGCAACAAATTGTAAAACATACATTTTCAATATAACAGGCCAAGGATAGATGATACGTCTCATTGCTATAACTGTCATGCGCTATTAAAGAAATACTTCAGTCACATTGTCAAAAGTTAAAAGGACGACACTGTAACAACATAATGTAACTACTAGCTAATTCCGCTTCATTCTCGGCTTATTTAACAGCAGCAAAACTGGACATGATGGTCACGAATTTTGTTTAAAATATTAATTATCAAAATATGATACAAAATTATCGGCCATTATAACTGCCGATACCGATAATTTGGAAAATGCCTAATATCGGCCGATATATCGATCTGGCTCTAATATAAATTACTATTTCTTTTTTTTTAAATCCTTGTTCCCTTGTAAACTTCCTCTGGTTCTTACATCTCTTCTCTGATGGCGAGGGCGTGGCATATAGAAGATGGAAAAGCCCTGGTCTAGTCTAGTGTGTAACCGGTGTGTGTGTGATGCCAGATCCACATCTGCTCAAGGAACACGCTGGCAGGACTGGCGGTTCGTGTAGAGAGAACATTCTGTTGATGTTGTACCTGATGATGTCCAACTGCGAGACGGTATGTGTGTGTGTGTCTGGTTGTATTTGCCAAATCTACTGTCAGGCTGATAGATGGGCACCTTTCGAGGTCTGCCCGAGGAACAGACGGACCGTGCAACAATCAAACACACCCTGCAATCTCAGAGTTCATAGATCAGACACACTGAGAGAGCCGAGCTGTGACTCCAACATCATTACCGCTGATACACACATTAATACACACCAGCCATCATAAGGTTTCCAAACCAGCGAGGCTGCGTTTTTTTTTCCGATCAAAAACACCGTAATATTGTTCAATTATTTCAGTTAATATGTTGTTAACGGTGTATGAAATGTTTATATGGATGCACAATATATGTTCATTTTTAATGTTATCATCATCAGCCTGAAAATATTGATGGTGAGAATTTTGTGTATTCAGGCTCTCAAAAATGATATTGAAAGTGTTATTATCAGTTATGCTTCATATTTTGGTGGAAACTGTGATGCATTTTATTTTTCAGGATTCTTTAATGAAGTGCAAAAGAACAGCATTTATTTGAAATATAATCAATAAACGTGAATTTCTCATCCCGACACACACACCCGCCTCTCCTCACTCACTCGATTCATTTGCTCCGGATGAATATTGTTTTACTTGAATTTCGGTGTGGGATTGTGCATATTAAACATAATTTTACTAATTCCCGCCGATTTTGTGCTCACACCCAAATTGCTTCTTCATAAAGACACTGTTTTGGCTATAAAGCAGTATAACGGATCTGTGCGTCAGCTCTTAAAGTGACAGTAGCCTAATATACAGGCTGCCAAAAATGACACAATATTAAAAATATCAATTTTGCAGTTTTTCCCATGGAATCGATGTCAAAATGGTGGCCAGTGAATACACTGAGTGGCTAGTAAAACCACTATCCACAGTCACCCGTCAGCAAAAAAGTTAATGTCAAGCCCTGTTACTGACGTTATAACAGTATAAAACGGGTTTAAAAAGGGCAAAGTTGCTTTAACTTCAGCTCGGGTCGCTGTGATGTGTGGGTTTCAGGTTGTCTGGCAGCAGTCTCTCCGTACATCGTGTTACTGTGAGTTTCACTGCACATGACAGGCAGAGTGTGTGAGGAACCGAGAGGAAGGATCAGAGCGTCACAGAGGAAATAACAAATCGCAGGCGAGAAGGAAAGCACTGATCGTTCATCTCGCTCTGTGATCCTCCAGCGCTCTGTGATTTGTGTTTTTATGCCTTTCCTTTAAAGGTGCTGTAAGCGATTTAGTATTCTGGAGTGCCACCCATAAACTGTTCCTGCTACCTGACAGATATTGCTGGAATAGGTTTTGTGTGTGTGTGGCTGTGACAGTCATAGGCTCTGCAAAAAAGTAACAAATGTGTGTGGGAGGCGGCCTGTGCTATTATAGCCAATCAGAAAGCCTTTCTGCCTGTCAATCATTGTGCACCTTTAGCTTTGTTGACATGACACTAGTTGAGAAGTCTGGTGTGAGTAAGCAAAACGATTTTTTTAAAATATATTTATAATTAATTGGAAAAAAAAACATCGAAACCATTTCTCAAACAATACATTTTCAGAAATTTTATTTGTATTAAATTTAAAAAAAAATGTTTTGTTTACCAAAATGTAATCACTTATTTTTCGTTTCCTCCAACCTCCATAAAGTTTTCAGAAATTTTATTTGTATTAAATTTTAAAACTTTATGGAGGTTGGAGGAACCGAAAAATAAGTGATTACATTTTGGTGCAAGATTATACTTTTTTTTTTTTTTTTTGTTTAGGAATAACGTGCAATGTGCGTGTTTCCATTACAGATTTACGCAAAACTTTTGCTTTTTTTTTTTCTCTAAATATCGATTTATTGCAAGATTATACGATTTGGTGCAAGATTATCGATTTGGTGCAAGATTATACTTTTAAAAAATTTTTTTTTATTTTGTTTAGGAATAACGTGCAATGTGTGTTTTCATTACAGATTTACGCAAAACTTTTGTTTTTTTTTCTCTCTAATCATCGATTTAAAAAAACGATTGCAAAATGACGGCATTTTCGGTGTTATGCGACTAAAACACATTTTTCCCTCTTGCTATCCAGCATTAGAAATCCATTAGCATCTTGTTATCCTTATACTAATAAAGAACTCTTGTCTCGTATTCTGTCCAAACCATAGACTGTAAAAAAAGATGTACGACGCCCATTCACTCTCTTCCATTGGTAAAAAGGGGAGCCGCCAGTCTCCCGATATGGCGCTGACATCTTGGAACTTTTAAAATGAATTATAGAAATTTATATATTAAATTTAAAGCTCTAATCTCCTCAGTCCTCCGAAGATCCCGAAAAAAAAGTCTGTTGGTGCTTTAGTGTCTTTTTCGCTCAGAGAACCTGTCAATTACAGCCGTCAATCTTGACGTCACCACCTAAAAACAAACACTTGAAATTACATCAGCATGATAAAAACTACCGTTAATGACAGAAATCATCGTTGGAAAAACGATATTTGAAGTGTAATTTAATTGTGTAGCTGATTGAATAACACAGGGAGCCGGGGTTTATGAGCTTTACTAGGACTGGCCACCAGGGGGCGATCGAGGCGTTTTGGCTTCACTTTTTACCGCTTGTGCAGTCCAAACACACCGCGTCATCGAAATCATGTGACTGTAAATGCGCAAAAAAACTGTTTCCATTGCAGTTTTGGGAAATATTGCCTGAAAAACCTCCTCATGCAAGCGTAAAAACTTTTACGAGTTTTTTGAAACAACGTGTTTCCATTGTGCGTAATTTCAACTCGCAATTTGAAGGGTAATGGAAACGTGGCATGTGTACTATGAAGAAAGTAAATGGGGTGAATTGGCTTTAATATTGTAACGTTTCGGCCGCGGTCGTGCTCACCTGCTCTAAAAGGTTCTGGAGTCGCTCGGCCTCGAGGTCGATGACGAACTTCTTCTCCTGTCGCCGGTCCAGGTCCTCCAGAAGCCTTCGGTAACTCGCGTCGTTGAAGTTCTCCACACAGATGGCGCTGACCTGCCAACCGTTCTGACCCGCCTTCTCCATTATGGCCTGCAGGATGGCGTATCCTAGCAAGAACACAACATGTGTGTGTGTGTGTGTGTATTCGTAGATCTTCAGTTACAGGCATACACATGTTGGCTTATGTCTCTGACTTTACTCACTATGAACTCAGTCATTTCTTAGATAATCGGTCTACACCCTTGTTGTACGTCAGCAGTTGTCTCATTTGTATGGAAAATTGTTTCAGCCACAGAATAAAATGTAAAAAAGGTAATTGTGACTTTTTGATCTCACATTTCTGACTTGATATCCCGCAATTCTGACTTTATTCCGCAATGTAAACTTGCAATTGTGAGATAAAAAGTCGCAATTATCTTTGAAAATTTTTTATTCTGTGGTGGAAACAATCTCCCATACATTTAGTCTGTGTGCGTCTACGTGTGTGTGTGTGTGTGTGTGTGTTTCTAAAAGTGTGTGTTTGTGTGGTGTGTTTCAACAGGTGTGTCTGCTTGGTGTGTTTCTACAGGTGTGTGTGTGTGTTTCTAAAAGTGTGTATTTGTGTGGTGTGTTTCTACGGGAGTGTGTATGTGTGTGTGTGGTTTGTTTCTACAGGTGTGTGTGTGGTGTGTGTTTCTAAAAGTGTGTATTTGTGTGGTGTGTTTCTACGGGAGTGTGTATGTGTGTGTGTGGTTTGTTTCTACAGGTGTGTGTGTGGTGTGTGATTCTAAAAGTGTGTATTTGTGTGGTGTGTTTCTACGGGAGTGTTTATGTGTGTGTGTGTGTGCGCGTGTTTCTACGGGAGTGGGTTTGAGTGTGTATCTGTGTGTGTGTGCTTTGTTTCTACAGGTGTGTGTTTATGTGGTGTGCAAGTGTGTGTTGTGTGGTGTGTTTCTACAAGTGTGTGTGTGTTTCTAGAAGTGTGTGTTTGCGTGTGTGCGCGTGTTTCTACAGGTTTGTGTGTGCGTGTGTGTGCGCGCGTGTTTCTACAGGTGTGTGTGTGTTTCTACAGGAATGGGTTTGAGTATGTATCTGTGTGTGTGGTTTGTTTCAACAGGTGTGTGTTTTGTGTGTGTGTGTGTGTGTGTGTGTGTGTGTGGTGTGTTTCTACAAGTGTGTGTTTGTGTGGTGTGTTTCTACAGGAGTGGGTTTAAATGTGTGTGTGTGTGTGGTGTGTTTCACAAGTGTTTGTTTGTATGGTGTGTTTCTACAGGTGTGGGTTTAAGTGTGTGTGTGTTTCTACAGGTGTGTGTTTGCGTGTGTGCGCTCTGGCTTCATCTCCTGTCCAAATGTCCCGTGTGTGTGGTGTGTTTCTACAAGTGTGTGTTTGTGTGGTGTGTTTCTACAAGTGTGTGTTTGTATGGTGTGTTTCTACAGGCGTGTGTGTGAGTGTGTGTGTGTTTCTACAGGTGTGTGTTTGCGTGTGTGCGCTCTGGCTTCATCTCCTGTCCAAATGTCCCGTGTGTGTGGTGTGTTTCTACAAGTGTGTGTTTGTATGGTGTGTTTCTACAGGCGTGTGTGTGAGTGTGTGTGTGTTTCTACAGGTGTGTGTGTGTTCGCGTGTGTGCGCTCTGGCTTCATCTCCTGTCCAAATGTCCTGTGTGTGTGGTGTGTTTCTACAAGTGTGTGTTTATGTGGTGTGTTTCTACAAGTGTGTGTTTGTGTGGTGTGTTTCTACAGGCGTGTGTGTGTGGTGTGTTTCTACAAGTGTGTGTTTATGTGGTTTGTTTCTACAGGCGTGTGTGTGAGTGTGTGCGTGTTTCTACAGGTGTGTGTGTTTGCGTGTGTGCGCTCTGGCTTCATCTCCTGTCCAAATGTCCTGTGTGTGTGGTGTGTTTCAACAAGTGTGTGTTTGTGTGGTGTGTTTCTACAGGCGTGTGTGTGAGTGTGTGCGTGTTTCTACAGGTGTGTGTGTGTTCGCGTGTGTGCGCTCTGGCTTCATCTCCAGTCCAAATGTCCCGTGTGTGTGGTGTGTTTCTACAAGTGTGTGTTTGTGTGGTGTGTTTCTACAGGCGTGTGTGTGAGTGTGTGCGTGTTTCTACAGGTGTGTGTGTGTTTGCGTGTGTGCGCTCTGGCTTCATCTCCAGTCCAAATGTCCCGTGTGTGTTCTGCCAGTGATGTCGTCGGCCAAGAGCAACAGATGTCCTTTAAATCGGGCCTTCGTCGCACCGCAGGACTTTGGACATCAGGACAAATGCAGCGTCTGAATGTGTGTTTGTGCTGGTTCCTCTTATCAGAGCAACACAAACCACAACACACACAGACCACAGATGACCATGAGCACACACACACACACACAATAAGGAAATAGCAGCAGCTGTCCTGTGAGTAAACACAGACTGCCAACAGAGACCCGGAGAGTCCTCTGTACACAAACCTCAGTCTGTGTGTGTGTGTGTGGACAGAACGGACTCGTCGTATGTGGACTGGACACAGCATGTGCGTTAGCAAATTTAATTGACCGTCTCCTAAACCCACATATTAAGGTCTGGTTAGATTAGATGCTGAGCGAACAATCAGTTCTCGTGATCAATGTTGGATTCAGGAGGAATGGGCTGAGAGATTGTCGCCCTGATATTAAGATGCGTTTGCTCGATCGGATCACAAGAGAGACACATTCCCGTTCACACCTGGTGTTTTAATCCGTCTCTTTTGTCCACTTTCACACACTTCTGTCCTTCATCTTTCAATCTAATGGACGAAATAAGCTTATTTGCATATGAACACGACCGGAGACGACAGAGAAACACACTCAGCTTTAATTTCTGCTCTGACAGTCGAGAGACCAGCCGAATGCTGTGAGTGTGTGTGTGTGTTTTGGTCTGTTTTTTTCCTCTTCAAACCAAACTTGTGTCTCCAGCCGACAGTTTAAACCGGCTCCGACTCGAGCTCTTCCCGTAATGTTCACGCGTTAGATCAGAAGATTGAGAGACGGCGGCTGTTTGAACACATTCGATCACAGATAGGAATTTTTTATTTTTTTTACACTATATTATATTATTAATTTTAAGGCCAGACAAGTAGTTTGTTGAGGGTTGATTTGTGAAGGACATATATATTCAAACACACACACCTAAAGCCTGAACACGTGACGCACATGTGCGCGCCGTCTGCGTTTTTGAGGTTTGCGCAGAGATAACGGAAAATCGTTTTCACTTTCGAACCTGTTTCAAGGAGTGTGTTCTCGAGATACCACACCAGGCACTGGTTTAACTGTTGATCACGTTAAAGGGATAGTTCACCCAAAAATGAAAATTAGCCCACTCAGACGGACTCATCCTCAAGCCATCTTTGGTGTATATGACATTATTCTTTTAGACGAACACAATCGGAGTTATATTAAAAAATGTCTTTGTGGCGAGCTTTATATGTTAAGATACATGGCTATCTTGAAGCCAGGAGTTGCTATTACTATTAACTCATGGCCTCAAGATAGTTACTCCTGGCCATGTATCTTAACATATAAAGCTTGCCACAAAGAACCGGCACAAGTAATGTTTATTCCTGAAACATTTGAATTGTTTTTTTTTAATAAACTAGTGTTTCCTATGTCAGTGGCTGCAAAGATAATGTTGATGCAGATCTTCGCAGTATTAACGCGTTCCAGTGCAAACAATTATTTTGTTGCTTTAATTTGTTAAAATATGAAAAAAAAACTGATAAAAAAATAATACATACATTTAATAAGTTTTCTTTTTTTTTTTTTTTTTTTTTTTTTTTTTTGCAAAATTATCTTTTAATGGTAAAAATACCCCTGGAATCAATTTAAGGTGGCAAAGGTTAATTTCTGTCTCTGCTGTGAACTAACATGAGGAATATGAAAACAGGCCTAAACAAACCGAGATATAAGCAAAAAAAACTAATAATCTAATAATCGTCATCAACAATATCCCATAAAATATTGAGATATCATTTTTTGTGAATATCGCACACCCCAAAGACATTTCTGCTCATTTCATTGCTGTTTTCTGTATAAATGTAAAAGTGTCTTTTGAATAAGCTTTCCTGTGTTAATCAAGCTACAAGACAAACTGTTGTTAGTTGTTTTACATCTAAAGTCCTGGCCAAAAGGGTGGCTTTTAGCAAAATAAAAGCATTTAATGAAAGGATTTCAGTGTTCATTTATGTTTAGTTAAATCAGCTGAGAATCTCTTTTCCACAAGCGTCCTCGACTCCGTTTCACCGCTGCCAGTGATGCTAACGTCTCTAGACAAGCCGGACGTTCCCCTGCGATTAGCCGTTTCACATGTGTGCTAGCGAGACGTTTTAGCGGAGGCGGATGTTTCCGCAATGCAGATCTCGCGGTGTGAGGTCAACGCAAGTGTCTCCGAGCCGGATAAACCGCGGGGAATCAACAAAAAACAAGCTGCGTCGTTCCTCAGATAAAGGAACTTGTATTGAAAGACTATAGGGGTGAAATTCAAGCCTCAGCGCTTCTTAATCGAGAGAGGAGATGAAGAAAACCAAGCGGATGCGAGTAGATCCATTAGCTTCTCTTTCTCGCCTTTAAGCGGGAGATCACGGATGACTGAATGACTGGCTTGCGGCCCGTGTCGCTCTGGGCTCGAGGATGAGCAGTTTTACGCTCCACTGACCTCAGAACAGCAGGGGGGAGATCTCGGGCCTTCAGTGGCCCAGCGCTGGGCTTAACTGGGCCGAAGAAGAGCCAACTGCTGCCTGGCAAACTATATCAAGAAATGCAAAGGCCTGACACAGAGAAGAGGTCTTGCCTCGCTTCAGGACTCCCATGATGCACAGCGGGAGAATTAGACGGCAGCTGAGCTACAAATGTGTGCGCACTTTAAAAAATGAAGGTTCCAAAAGAAGCAAGCATTCAGTGAACATTCTAAAGAGAACCTTTGTGAATAGAAGTTCCATGGAACCATCGATATACCAATAATAAAGAATCTTCATTTTTAAAGGAGAATTCCGGCGAACAATGAACCTTTGGTCTAATAAACATTCGGTACATAGTCATCTGTTCTCTGAGTTTTGTTTTCATGAATCGAATTTAAAGAGTTTTATCTCTAAAAGCTGTTTAGCGTATAATGCTAGTAATGGGGGCATTGACTAAGTAAAAATAAATCGCTAGTTTATACCACTAACAAGGCTC
>NW_024121899.1:1512648-1596869 GCF_016745375.1 Pimephales promelas
GAGAGACGGCGGCTGTTTGAACACATTCGATCACAGATAGGGAATTTTTTATTTTTTTTTACACTATATTATATTATGAATTTTAAGGCCAGACAAGTAGTTTGTTGAGGGTTGATTTGTGAAGGACATATATATTCAAACACACACACCTAAGCCTGAACACGTGATGCACATGTGCGCGCCGTCTGCGTTTTTGAGGTTTGCGCAGAGATAACGGAAAATCGTTTTCACTTTCGAACCTGTTTCAAGGAGTGTCTTCTCGAGATACCACACCAGGCACTGGTTTAACTGTTTGATCACGTTAAAGAATAGTTCACCAAAAATGAAAATTAGCCCACTCAGACGGACTCATCCTCAAGCCATCTTTGGTGTATATGACATATATTCTTTTAGACGAACACAATCGGAGTTATATTATAAAAATGTCTTTGTGGCAAGCTTTATATGTTAAGGATACATGGCTATCTTGAAGCCAGGAGTTGCTATTACTATTAACTCATGGCCTCAAGATAGTAACTCCTGGCCATGTATCTTAACATATAAAGCTTGCCACAAAGAACCGGCACAAGTAATGATTATTCCTGAAACATTTGAATTGTTTTTTTTTTAATAAACTAGTGTTTCCTATGTCAGTGGCTGCAAAGATAATGTTGATGATGCAGATCTTCGCAGTATTAACGCGTTCCAGTGCAAACAATTATTTTGTTGCTTTAATTTGTTAAAATATGAAAAAAAAAACTGATAAAAAAAATAATACATACATTTAATAAGGTTTTGCTTTTTTTTTTTGTTTTTTTTTTTTTTGCAAAATTATCTTTTAATGGTAAAAATACCCCTGGAATCAATTTAAGGTGGCAAAGGTTAATTTCTGTCTCTGCTGTGAACTAACATGAGGAATATGAAAACAGGCCTAAACAAACCGAGATATCAGCAAAAAAAACTAATAATCTAATAATCGTCATCAACAATATCCCATAAAATATTGAGATATCATTTTTTGTGAATATCGCACACCCCAAAGACATTTCTGCTCATTTCATTGCTGTTTTCTGTATAAATGTAAAAGTGTCTTTTGAATAAGCTTTCCTGTGTTAATCAAGCTACAAGACAAACTGTTGTTAGTTGTTTTACATCTAAGTCCTGGCCAAAACGGCGGCTTTTAGCAAAATAAAAGCACTTAATGAAAGGATTTCAGTGTTCATTTATGTTTAGTTAAATCAGCTGAGAATCTCTTTTCCACAAGCGTCCTCGACTCCGTTTCACCGCTGCCAGTGATGCTAACGTCTCTAGACAAGCCGGACGTTCCCCTGCGATTAGCCGTTTCACATGTGTGCTAGCGAGCCGTTTTAGCGGAGGCGGATGTTTCCGCAATGCAGATCTCGCGGTGTGAGGTCAACGCAAGTGTCTCCGAGCCGGATAAACCGCAGGGAATCAACAAAAAACAAGCTGCGTCGTTCCTCAGATAAAGGAACTTGTATTGAAAGACTATAGGGGTGAAATTCAAGCCTCAGCGCTTCGTAATCGAGAGAGGAGATGAAGAAAACCAAGCGGACGCGAGTAGATCCATTAGCTTCTCTTTCTCGCCTTTAAGCGGGAGATCACGGATGACTGAATGACTGGCTTGCGGCCCGTGTCGCTCTGGGCTCGAGGATGAGCAGTTTTACGCTCCACTGACCTCAGAACAGCAGGGGGGAGATCTCGGGCCTTCAGTGGCCCAGCGCTGGGCTTAAACTGGGCCGAAGAAGAGCCAACTGCTGCCTGGCAAACTATATCAAGAAATGCAAAGGCCTGACACAGAGAGAGAGGTCTTGCCTCGCTTCAGGACTCCCATGATGCCAGGCGGGAGAATTAGACCGCAGCTGAGCTACAAATGTGTGCGCACTTTAAAAAATGAAGGTTCCAAAAGAAGCATTCAGTGAACATTCTAAAGAGAACCTTTGTGGAATAGAAGGTTCCATGGAACCATCGATACCAATAATAAAGAATCTTCATTTTTAAAGGAGAACTCCGGCGAACAATGAACATTTGGTCTAATAAAACATCGGTACATAGTCATCTGTTCTCTGAGTTTTGTTTTCATGATAATCGAATTTAAAGAGTTTTATCTCTAAAAGCCGTTTAGCGTATAATGCTAGTAATGGGGGCATTGACTAAGTAAAAATAAATCGCTAGTTTATACCACTAACAAGGCTCAAAATAGCCCCACATGAACACAGTAACATAATGAGGCGCCATACATGCAAAACAAAGCATTGAGAACTTTGTAAGTGTACAGACCGTTTAATAAGAAGATACTTTATGAAGACAGTTCACTTCGCGTATACAGACAGGAGCCATCTTAAAAAATAGTCTCGATAAGTCGATCCCCGAACGCCGCTCATACAGTTCAGAAGTTCGCTGAACTTCATACAGTTCAGATCACTCAGCACGACGTTCGTGGTTTGACTTATCGAGACTATTTTTTAAGATGGCTCCTGTCTGTATACGCGAAGTGAACTGTCTTCATAAAGTATCTTCTTCTTAAACGGTCTGTACACTTACAAAGTTCTCAATGCTTCGTTTTGTATGTATGGACACTCATTATGTTATTGCGTTAGTGTGGGGCTATTTTGAGCCTTGTTAGTGGTATAAACTAGCGATTTCTTTTTACTTAGTCAATGCCCCCATTACAAGCATTATACGCTAAACAGCTTTTAGAGATAAAACTCTTTACATTCGATTATCATGAAAACAAAACTCAGAGAACGATTGACTATGTACCGATGTTTCATTAGACCAAAGGTTCATTGTTTGCCGGAGTTCTCCTTTAAAACCACAACCTAAGTACATCTTGTTAACTATTATTACTCCGTTATTAAGTGTATAATTGCACTGTAATATGGAAACCTCAAAATAAAGTGTAACCACACTTTAATTTACAGTCCTTTTTCCCATGTAGTAGTTACAATAACTGAACCGATGTAGTTACCTTATCTTACAAGTACTTTCTTAGGCTGTAATTGCACATACTTTAAAATAAATTTCAGATTTGAAATGTGTTCAAAATCTTTTTTCTTAATATTCAGCAGAAAAGAGGATTGAATCGCAGTTTCACAGCATATGATTGGCTGTTCACTACTGATGTCCCACTTTCATATGCATGTGCTCCATAGTTATGCATAAATTCAGGATCAGAGAAAGTTGTCAACTGGAACCCTGTAACCCTGAGTTTAGTGCCGACACAAAGCCATGACTTGATATGTTTGATGAATGTTGATTGATTAAAAACGACAGGGAAACTGGTTTGCCAACAACCATACAGCCATCAAACACAATACACAACTAACAGACAGATAAATAATTCTGCATTAGCAGACTAATAAACCCTAATTAGGAGACATGATTCGAAAAAAAAGATTCAGTTTCACAGTTCAAAATTCACAAGAATATTCAACAATTAACAGTGTTTGTTGAAATATCTGACCGCCGCGGGAACAAAAGATATTTCAACGAACACTGTTAATTAGTTGAATAGGTGTGAATGTGTGTGTGACGCTGCTTACCTCTGTCGGTGTCGTACAGAAATACGAAGCGGTTCCAGTCGTAGTGGTCGAGGAGACTCATTAGCGCCCCCCGGATGGAGGGACGGAGCTGCAGCACGAACTGAGTCTCTCCCTCGGCTGGGAAACTGGGCGTCACCAGAGAGATGTGCAGCGCACTGCAGAACGACGTCAGCGTGTGGACCGAGCGCTTATCGTACAGGCCGAAGATCGCGAACACCCCTCGGGAATACTGCGAACAGACTGCACAGAAAGAGCACCGAGAACATGTCACACAGCGAACGACAAACTAAACGGACAATTCATGGTAGGGGTGTAACATATCATACCGTTCACAATAATATCGGTATAAATTTTAACATGATAAAAAAGTGTCATATCGCGACACGATGACGTAAGGCGCATTTACGTTTCCTAGCATGCACAACAACATTACCTGTCTGAGAGTAAGAGCAGCCTGTCAGCCTCCGACGACAATTTGGTACAAATAAAAGTGAGCTACTTCAATAGAATGGAAGTGGTTTGGTTACAAGAGGTCTGACCTCCAACAAAACGCAATATTTTGCAAAATATGCAACAAAAATTGTGTCAAAATTGCAGTCTTGGTAAGTATACTCGCAAACACAGTCGGTTATGTATAAAACGCGTGTGACAGACAGTATAATAACAGCAATGGATCAGTGCACTAGCAGTAAAAGTGACTGTCATTAATGTTGTCGTCAAAACAACAAAAGATAGCTTTAATTGCAAGGAATGAGAATTAATAGCCTATGTATTTCGTTTAGAACTAAAAGACTGTGTTATTTTGCATGTGATTACTTTATTCAGTTTCTGTAGTATTTCTGAATACTATAGTGTTAGACCTACCCAAAAACTTTTTTCTTTGTTTGTGTCTTTTTTTTTTCAATTTAATTCAAAGATTGAAATTAAGCTTCCTAGTGTTGTGTAAACACAACAAAATTACCCCATTGTAAAAATGCAAACATTTAGGCGAAATAAACGTAATGAGAAAAAAAAAAATATATATATACAGTATATAGACAATAGTACAATTGTCTTGTACTATTGACTACATATTCCATAGTAATGAATATGTTCATCACTATTTCAAAATAAAAGTCTTAACATGACTTAGGAGTATGAAAATATTCTTGTTGCAAACTGATAGATTTCGGCTCTTCTGTAATTTATTTTGAAAATCAATCACCAAATATGAAAACTACAGATTGTAAGCTTTCAAATGATTTATAGTTTGTCAATATTAGTTTAGGTGTAGTATTGGATATTACTGTTTTAAATGTGTAATGGCAACTTAAGGGGTTAAAATGTATATCAGTCAGGCTTTTTTGCAAAAACAGTTTAATGGCAGGTAAAAAATATTTATGGACCAGCAAAAAGTTAGTTTTAGGCTGTGTGTGTGTGTGTATTATTACACATAATATACATTACAATGTAGTTTGTGAATTAAATTAAATTACATTGCGTTATTGTTTAATATTGGCAGAGATCTTACAGTAAGCTTCAATAGGAGTAATTGTCTTCATACTAAATATATTTTCTTCTTTGATTCCGAGGTGAAACATGACAGGTTTTGTAAGATTTAACTTCAATAATAAACACATTTACACTGTTTTTCTGAGAGAGAGAGTGAAAGAAAGAGACTTCAGCAGTCCGTGTTTAATCTTCAAAGGAGTTAAGCAAACACACACACATTCACCACAGGCACTCACACACACTCACACACAGTTTGTCTGTCGGTTCTTTGATGTAAGTTTAAAACGTTGCGTTTTCTGTCGCTTTCTATGAATGACGTACTCTGGTTTTCCACTGCAGGATCAAACACACTGTTCTTGCTCTCCTCTTTTAGTTGTCACTCCTGCGTTTCCATCATAACAGTCTTTCTCGGAAACTCAATGTGTGTTTCTGAAATGTTGATAAAAAGATGAACATCTATGTGAAAAACATCCATCCCTCTATTGGCATGATGGAATTATTGATGATGAAAAATGTATATGAATTTCTCTTTCATAATGTACTGATTCATCAACAGACCAATCAAAGGACAGACGAACAGCGTCTGTCCAGTTATTTATAGACTGAACACACTCTCGACTCGCGGGGGGAATATCAGTCACCATGGAGATACAGACGACAGTTTATAAAAGTGCTGGGATGATCCGGATGGACGGATTATGGAGGAAGAATAATGTTTTATTAATACAATGTTAACTGAAAAAACCCAAAGTCTTACAATGCCTCATCAGAGACGAGAGGGGAAAAGGTTGTTGCTGAAGTGGAGAAAGTTACTATATTTTGATGAAACATGAATTTAAGTTGTTTTATGAAAACTAAACATAAAAAAGATCATTACTTTGAATTTAAAAAAAAAAAAATTATATATATATTTTTTTATTCAAATGATATATATATGAAGAGTTCAGATGCAAAAGCCTCTAAGTGCCATTCGAAATTTTCTTCTAAAATGACCATTTTTATCAAGCTTGTATATTTAAGTTCAGTAATTTCACTTAAATGGCAATGAAGATTACCTATTAATTGTTATTTAGTGAAATTACTGAACTTAAAAATACAAGCTTGATAAAAATTGTCATTTTAGAAGAAAATTTCAAATGGCACTTAGAGGCTTTTGCATCTGAACTCTTCATATATATATATATTTATTTTGTTTATTCAAAGTAATGATCTTTTTTATGTTTAGTTTTCATAAAAACAACTAAAATTCATGTTTCATCAAAATATAGCAACTTTCTCCACTTCAGCAACAGCCTTTTCCCCTCTCGTCTCTGATGTTTCTGACGTCACAAACGACCTTGTAACCAATCAGATCAACGTGTGATCGTCAACTAGTGGATCTCTGAGCTGAGTGAGTGAGTGGAGGCGGGGCTCATTTGCATATTCATAGATCCGCGCATACTAAATGAGGCAAGGGTGTCGAGTTACATTCAAGGAAAAAAAACTAGGGCTGTCAAACGATTAATCGCGATTAATCGCATCCAAAATAAAAGTTTGTGTTTATATAATATATGAGGGTGCACGGTGTATAATTATTTTATATATATATATATATATATATATATATATATATACAAACACATATATGTATATATAAGAAAAAATATTATTTATATATAAAATATTTGTATATAATATAGATTATTTATAAATATATATACATGAAAATATTTCTTACATATATACAAGCATATATAAAATAATTATACATAGTGCACCCACATATATTATATAAACACAAACTTTTATTTTGGATGTTTGACAGACCTAAAAAAAAAAACGTTTAAATATATGTAATTTTAGTGATCAAAGATGAGTTTTGAGACTTTAAACATGTAAAATGACTGTGTTTACGTTATATTTGGCATTTGATATTATTTTGTTGTTTCTTTGACTTCTTTTTCGTGGCTTATTACGCTCAAACACTTATGTGTGTACTTGGGGTGTGTTTGAGCACTTTCCCAACACATCCAATCCCCTACAAAAGCTCACTTGACTATCATCCAGTAAACTCGATGGATAAAAGTTTTGTCCTATACATTCTTCTTCTTACTGAATATCCCGTTTCGCTCAGTGTTACGTCAGGTTTGTGAAAAGCGTTTCATGTCGACTTCAGTGGCATCAGAGACATCTCTCTCTCTCTGTCTGTCTCTGTTAAAAGAGGTCTTGTGTTATGTGACTGTTATAGTCGCTTGTCTTGTGGGGAAAGAGAAGAGCGGATCTTTTTTAACACAGCCTTGAGGTGTCTGAGCCTCATGTTTTTAAGAGTGAGTGTGTGTGTGTGTGCGTGCGCTTTTCTAACAACCTTCAGGGGTGTGATGAAAACGCAGTCTAACACTGATGTCACTCTGCTAAACCTTCTAAATTTAATACACCAGTCGACCTGACCTTTTGTCAGCCCGCACTCGCACACTCACTTTATCAATCTTTTACATTCTGATGAAATCACCTTCAGCCACAGGAATAATTGAGCTCATCAGTGTGGACTCTCTATTTATTACATTCATTCAGAGATGTCAAGCTATTCCACCTTTCCCTGTTCTTCCTCTGACAGCACGTCCTAATCGCGGGTGTGTTTCCCGTACGGCGCGGTAACTCACCGCCAAAGTTGAAGAAACCAACTAGCCAGTCACGACTGTTTCCCGAAACCATATTGTTGCAAAGTGGTGTTCAACCATGTTGGTTAATGATGTCACGCAGGGGGGTGGAGTAATAACTTCTTTTAAAGGGACACTCCACCCCTTTGCGTTAAGATTTCCATTGTTAGAAACCCAGTTATACTATTGAATCTCTCATTTTCCCCTGAGACGAGAGAAATCCGCTATAGAGAGCTTAAGCCCCTCCCCTTCTGGTCGACCACCATGGGACCTTATTTCGGAAAAATATTGAATGGTAGTCAATGGCGAGAGACAACAAATATTTTGATCTGGTTTGAATTGTGCCCTGAATTACACATATGATGTTTGTCAATTAAAAAGATACATTTTAAAGTAAAGAAAGTCGCAGTTTGATGTAAAACCGTTGCGGTATAAGACTGTGAATATACGTAATTACAAAGACTACAAACCCCAAAGGCGCACATTTTCTCTCAATGAATGAAGCTAACTTTACTGAAGCTAACTGAAGCTAACTTTAATGAAGCTAACTTTAATGAAGCTAACTTTACCTGAAGCTAACTTTACTGAAGCTAACTTTACTGAAGCTAACTTTAATGAAGCTATCTCTACTGAAGCTAACTTTACCTGAAGCTAACTTTACTGAAGTTAACTTTAATGAAGCTATCTCTACTGAAGCTATCTCTACTGAAGCTATCTCTACTGAAGCTAACTTTACTGAAGCTAACTTTAATGAAGCTATCTCTACCGAAGCTAACTTTACTAATGCTAACTTTACCTGAAGCTAACTTTACTGAAGCTAACTTTACCTGAAGCTAACTTTACTGAAGCTAACTTTACCTGAAGCTAACTTTACCTGAAGCTAACTTTACCTGAAGCTAACTTTACCTGAAGCTAACTTTACTGACGCTAACTTTACCTGAAGCTAACTTTACCTGAAGCTAACTTTACTGACGCTAACTTTACCTGAAGCTAACTTTACTGAAGCTAACTTACCTGAAGCTAACTTTACCTGAAGCTAACTTTACCTGAAGCTAACTTTACTGACGCTAACTTTACTGAAGCTAACTTTACCTGAAGCTAACTTTACTGAAGCTAACTTTACCTGAAGCTAACTTTACCTGAAGCTAACTTTACTGACGTTAACTTTACTGAAGCTAACTTTACTGAAGCTAACTTTACCTGAAGCTAACTTTACTGAAGCTAACTTAACTGAAGCTAACTTTACCTGAAGCTAACTTTACTGAAGCTAACTTTACCTGAAGCTAACTTTAATGAAGCTATCTCTACTGAAGCTAACTTTACTGAAGCTAACTTTACTGAGGCTGTCTGTCATTGTTTCTACAGTCTTACGTTATAATCGTAACGTTACGCCGTCATACCCGAGTGTTTTGTACCAGACTGCACACACACGAGCAGCGGATCTCGTTTCTCTTCCCGGGAGATGTAGTTCACAGAGCTATTTTCACATAAAACTAAATGTTACTCTTCTGTTGTATGACAAACTGCGACGTTTTTGACTTTCAGAATTATCTTTTAAATTGACAAACATCATATGTGTAATTGAGGGCACAGTTCAGTCGGAATAAAAAGATAAGTTGTCTCTCGCCATTGACTACCATTCATATTTTTTCCGAAATAAGGTCCCATGAGCCGGAAGCGGAGGGGCGGGACTTAGGCTCTCTATTTACCTTTTTCACTTCGTCCTACAATGACGCAAAAATCGTCATTTTACGTCATTGTATGAGGAAGTGTAAGAGAGGGGGATTTCTGTAAAGACTATATCCCACCCTTTAAACCCCGCCCATAGGGGGTGTGGCCTAATGTGCTAACAGACCAATCACAGATCAGTGCCAGTGCGTTTGATTTCACCAGCAGAAACTTTTTGAAGTAATGGAACCCTCTCTCTCTACAACTCTACCTCTACCTCTCTCTACCTCTCTCTTTCTCTCAATAGAATGTGCAATAGAGTGGGCACTCTAAACACAGTTAACTTTAATAAAATCACAAACACACACCGATTCACCATTTACCCAAATCCTCATCGTTCCCCAGATGAGGACGCACACAGTTCACAGTTCAGAGTGATTCACACTGGTTTTGCTTCAGGACAGATGTTCACCGGTGCGATCCCCGACGTATTTATTGTACAAAAGTAAGAAGGTTTTTAGGAATATTACCGTTTTAATCTGTCTAATTCGACTAGAAACAGAGCCAACTTCATGCCATCAACAAGTACAGATATGGAAAGTGTTCCTCCCGTGCGTTAGCATTTACTTTATCAGACACTATGAATTGGTTAATTGAATTTTATTACTTAATAAGGTAACAAGAACGCTAAATAAATAAAGAAGTGACGTGTGATCATGCATGGGTCGCGTCCCACTGTTTGAGAACAACTGAGATTGGATAACGGCTGTATTTTTATTACCCATAATTAAATGAACCGTTTATAAACTATCTTCAGTTGCTGATGGCATGTAATTGGCGCATTGTTTGTTACTTGGTATTAGTGAGTCAAATCAGTGAAATTAATACGTAATTTTTATATTTATGTTAGTACAGTACAATTAATATTGTATCGAATCAGTCGCTACATAATATCCAGAGAAAGGATATATGAAATATTTTAGTTTTTCTACTTCAAAAACTCTCTCTCTCTCTCTCTCAATTCAGTTCAGAAAGCTTTATTGGCATTGACAAAAAAAAAAAAAATCAATTTTGTATTGCCAAAGCATCAAAACGACATAGAAAATGATTTAGAACATTTAGTACACAAAAATAATAATTAAATAAACAAAGATTAATAAATAAAATAAAAAGGATTTATATTAGGATTTAGATTATACTGTACATGTGTGGTCTCTCTCTCTCTCTCTCTCACACACACACACGCACACTAACATACACTAACACACATATTTACACACACACACAGTTCCTGCACTAAGTAATGATAAGTCCACTTTTAGCTGTGTGTTGTGACTTTGTTCATTAGCGTGACAGTGCAGGGGTCAGCCGGTCAGTCAAGAGAGGACCATAGTTTAACATG
Source organism: Pimephales promelas (assembly GCF_016745375.1). The sequence goes on from NW_024121899.1 coordinate 1,523,388, forward strand.
AGTGCCAATAAAGTTTAATCCATTAATGGAATAAGCTTTATACAGAGAGAGAGAGAGAGAGAGAGAGAGGCCTTAAAAAGCATTATATTTTAACCATACAGGCATTAAAAATTGAGATAGTTTTAAAGATAATTTTATATTATCAATTTATTTGAATACAGCCTTCATAATTAATCATTTTCATTCGCTGTCGCAAAATATGTCCGTTAGTGTGATAAACAGCGGAGCCAGTGTACGGCCGAGCAACATGCGGACAGGTTTGTAATCATTTCATAAAAACATGCCATTAAACAAGTATGTTTGTGTATGTTGTCTCCACATTAATTTGTAGATTAACTGTGAAATAAAAAAAATTAAATAATATAAACCAATAAAAATGTAGGCAAAGTGATTTTAATTGCGATTAATCACAGAAGAAATGTATGATTAATCGAGTTATTTATTTTTTTAATCGATTAACAGCACTAATATCTGTGGTTAGTCAATAGTCATGGGTAATGAATGGCATTAAAAACGTAAAAAAAATTGTTAAAAAAGCCATTAAAAAGCATTAAATTTAATTTGAAGATACCAGAGAGAGCTAGAGAGAGAGAGAGTAATATAGTATAGTAATAAACAGTAGCACAAACTCTTATATTATATATATATATATATAATGAGTTATTCTTGATTTAGATCCAAACAGGTTGTTTTCTGTTAATCTCAAAAACTTTGAAACTGACTTTCTGACCATGTACGTAAGCAAACTCGTGTGTGTGTGTGTGTGTGTGTGTGTGTTTGGTTCTCAACAGAATGAATCATCAAACTATTTCTGCTGCAGCAAATCAGCCATCATGTGTTGCCAAGGTAACCAAGTATATACACACGCACTCTCACTTTTTGTCTCATAGACACACACAGTTACACACACAGATGGTTGAGACACACAGAACACAAGTTCAAGTTTTGTACCTGGATTGCTGCAGGCTTGTGCATCTGTGCTTGTTTTGATTTGTCAAACCAATGACTGTTACATTTTTATTTGTAAATCAATTATATTATAACCTGAAATTGAAGCCTGTAAAGATTTTTCACGTTATTTTAAAGATAGTTAAGCAGATTTCCCCTCAAATTTGCATTAGGCACCCAGACTGTTTGTTTATATACGTTTAAATTTTTTTTTCAATACAATTTTAATAAATAAACAATATTAATTATATATAGTCAGAATTGCACAAACCTCAGGTTAAATTCCTGCATTATGGTATGAGAATTTGTTTAATTTGATAAATTATCATAAATACTGCAAATAAAATGTCTTAGGGGTCTTTATTTGCAAAATATAAAACATCAAATTTCTTTTTTCTCTTTTGGTTTCACAGTAAAAATCTGACCTGATTCACTCGCTAATTTCTCGTGGTTTTCTTCAGGTGCTCTGAATAATTAATGATGGTAATGATTAATGAATAATTGATGTTGGTAAACTGAATGAAATCAGTAAACATACTATCCCAGCTGGAATATATTCGTTTTAGACCTTGAAACATAAAGGCAGAAAACAAGTGTCATCTGATTTGGCTGCAGTGTGTGTACAAAATTTGACAAAAAAAAAAAATCTGATCTTAAACTTTCACAGAAGAAGCAGAAACATCACACCTTCACACACACACACACACACACTAACACACACACCCCTGACTAAGGCCCAATTAAAGGAAAAGTTCAGCTCTAAAAATAGAGGCTCGTCATTATAAGTTGCCGTTCAGAGGTGTGTTTGTGCTTAAGGAAAGGTCACAGCAGGAGTTGACCTCTGTTTCTGGCTCATTCTCATTGACTTGTTGTGGGAAAGAGAGACAGACAGCTACTGAGAGAGACAGACAGTGAAAGAAACAGACGGCAAGTAATAGAGACAGACAGATACTAAGATAGACAGACAGTTACTGAAAGAGACAGACATATACTGACAGCTACTGAGAGAGACAGACAGACAGACAGTTAGTGAAAGAAACAGACAGCTACTGAAAGAGACAGACCGACAGCTATTGAGAGAGACAGACAGACAGCTACTGAGACAGACAGGCAGCAACTGAGAGAGACAGACAGCTACTGAAAGAGACAGACAGCCAGCTACTGAGAGAGACAGCCAGCTACTGAAAGAGACAGACAGCTACTGAAAGAGACAGACAGACAGCTACTGAGAGAGACAGACAGCTACTGAAAGAGAGACAGACAGACAGACAGTTAGTGAAAGAAACAGACAGCTACTGAAAGAGACAGACAGCCAGCTATTGAGAGAGACAGACAGGCAGCAACTGAGAGAGACAGACAGCTACTAAAAGAGACAGACAGACAGACATCTACTGAAAGAGACAGACAGCCAGCTACTGAGAGAGACAGACAGCTACTAAAAGAGACAGACAGCTACTGAAAGAGACAGACAGACAGACATCTACTGAAAGAGACAGACAGCTACTGAAAGAGACAGACAGATACTGAAAGAGACAGACAGATAGACATCTACTGAAAGAGACAGACAGACAGCTACTGAGAGAGACAGACAGCTACTGAAAGAGACAGACAGACAGACATCTACTGAAAGAGACAGACAGCCAGCTACTGAGAGAGACAGACAGCTACTGAAAGAGACAGACAGCTACTGATAGAGACAGCCAGACAGCTACTGAGACAGACAGACAGCTACTGAGAGAGACAGACAGACAGACAGCTACTAAAAGAGACAGACAGCTACTGATAGAGACAGCCAGACAGCTACTGAGACAGACAGACAGCTGCTGAGAGAGACAGACAGACAGACAGCTACTGAGAGAGACAGACAGACAGACAGCTGCTGAGAGAGACAGACAGATACTGAAAGAGACAGACAGCTAGTAATAGAGACAGACAGCGACTGAGAGAGAAAAACGTAAGGGACAGACGGTTACTGAGAGAGAGAGAGAGAGAAGGGATTGTGGGTGGTTAATATTGATGAGCATTTATCCCAGTGCCATTCAAAGGGACCTACAGAGATGACCTTTACATACACACTCTCTCTGTCTCTCTCTCTCTCTCGCTCATTCCAGCTTTCACTGCCTTCAAACTGTTGAGACTGTATACAGACATGCAGCAGAACAGTTCTCTGTTGTTGTGTGACTTAAACACTTTCAGTAGACAAAAAAATCTAGCATTTCAAGATTAAAGTCGAAATGTTTCGAGATTAAAGTCGAAAAGTTTCAAGATTAAAGTCGAAAAATTTTGAGATTAAAGTCGAAATGTTTCGAAATTAAAGTCAATGTTTCGAGGTTAAAGTCGAAATGTTTCGAGATTAAAGTCGAAATGTTTCGAGATTAAAGTCGAAATGTTTCGAGATTAAAGTCGAAATGTTTCGAGATTAAAGTCGAAATATTTCGAGATTATAGTCGAAATGTTTCGAGATTAATGTCGAAATGTTTCAAGATTAAAGTCGAAATGTTTCGAGATTAAAGTCGAAATGTTTCGAGATTAAAGTTAAAATATTTCGAGATTAAAGTCGAAACGTTTCGAGATTAATGTCGAAATGTTTCAAGATTAAAGTCGAAACGTTTCGATTAAAGTCGAAACGTTTCGAGATTAAAGTCGAAACGTTTCGAGATTAATGCCGAAATGTTTCGAGATTACAGTTGAAATGTTTCGATATTAAAGTCGAAACGTTTCGAGATTAATGTCGAAATGTTTCAAGATTAAAGTTGAAATGTTTCAAGATTAAAGTTGAAATGTTTCGAGATTAAAGTTGAAACGTTTCGAGATTAATTAAGATTAATTAAGATTAATCTTACACTATTTAATTAATCAACACTAGATCTACAGTAGAGTTTGGCCATTTCTAATGTCTGGAAAGTGTGCTTGTGTTGTCTGTCTTTATAGAAAACATCAAAGCAAAGTGTCATTTATCCTAATCAATGACGTTTTAAGTACTGTTATTAATACTGTTGGGATCACAGTGTGTAGACTTCTAAAATGTTGGTATAAACGCACACGAAAGCCCAGCGCGTGATTCGCTAATCCACACACACACACACACACACGTTCTGATGAACAATGAGACAATCGCTGCGAGCGGATAAATGACTCAGTAAAGACATTCATTGAACCATCTCAAGATCCAACAACACGTGGGTAAACAGTTACACATCATGCATACACACATAAACTGGCTATCAGTCTCACACACACACACACACACACACACACACACACACACACGTTCTGATGAACAATGAGACAATCGCTGCGAGCGGATAAATGACTCAGTAAAGACATTCATTGAACCATCTCAAGATCCAACAACACGTGGGTAAACAGTTACACATCATGCATACACACATAAACTGAATATCAGTCTCTCTCTCACACACACACACACACACACACAGGTCACAGACAGGTTCATGCATTACTCACTCAACTAGAGACCAAACACACGTCATTTAGTGAGAGACTGAAGCTCAGAGGAGTTCAGCTCGCGGCTGTGTGATTCAGCAGATGTGAAGTTTGACACACACACACACACACACACGGACACATGGCTGCAGGCGGATCGAGATTATGTGTGTGTGTGTGTGCTGTGGTGGGTTATTAGATGTTTGTGATGCCTCATCGAGATGATGATGATGATGATGATGATTTCCTGACAAAAGAACCTCATATGGTCTTAAGGCTTTTTTTTAGTCGAAATTAGTTCTGCTGCCCGCAGGTGTGTCTGTCTGTGTGTGTGTGTGTGTGTTCAGGTAAAACCTACATTATAGGGACTGATGGCAATATCTGGCATCTTTGTCCTTGTGGGGACATTTTTTAGATAGATAGATAGATAGATAGATAGATAGATAGATAGATAGATAGATAGATAGATAGATAGATAGATAGATAGATAGATAGATGGATGGATGGATGGATGGATGGATGGATGGATGGATGGATAGATAGATGATGGATGGATGGATGGATGGATGGATGGATGGATGGATGGATGGATGGATGGATAGATAGATAGATAGATAGATAGATAGATAGATAGATAGATAGATAGATAGATAGATAGATAGATAGATAGATAGATAGATACCGACCGACCGACCGACCGATCGACACTGCTACACTCTTAGAAGAAAAGGTTCTATTTAGAACCAGAAATGGTTCCACCCCCCGCTTCATATATGGAACTCCAAAATGGTTCTATATAGAACCATTTTTTGGGTAAAAGGTTCTATACACTCTTAAAAAAGGGTTCCTCTGGGTTCTATATAGAACCCTGGTGTTCCATTCTTGGCCAATAGAACCTTTTACCAAAAGAATGGTTCTATATAGAACCATTTTGGAGTTCCATATATGAAGCAGGGGATGGAACCATTTCTGGTTCTAAATAGAACCATTTCTTCTAAGAGTGTATCTTTCTGTTTTATCGTTCGTTCTGTCCATTTGCCGCATTCATCATCCAAAAACATTTTTCTCTCATCCATCAGTCTGTTGCTTGTGTTTTTCTTTATCTTTTAGTCTCCTCGTCTTTCTTACACACACTCTCTCTCTTTCTCAGTGTGTGTGTGTGTTTGCTCTAAACATTTACTGCTGCACAAAGGTCACGACACACCCATCCATTTATCTCTCTCTCTCTCTCCCGTTTCTCTTTTATGTCCTCCCTCCGTTCCCTCTGTTTCTCCGTTTGTGCCCTGCATTTGACAACACATCATTCCCGTAATTTCTTGGTTCCTCCCCTTTCATTAAATAAATCCCTCCATCTCCTGATTCCATTCATCACGCGTTCTCTCTCTCTCCGTTGAAACTCATTCAGAGATTGATTCTGCTCGCTGCTTTTAAGTGCTCAGATAAAGGTGTGTTAGGATAAAAGAGAAAACCCTTTCCACTCCTTATTCTCTCCTGCAGCCGGAGGAGACGAGCGGGAAACGATTAACTTCACCTCTCTACCTCTTTCTCTCCATCTATCACACACACACACACACACACCTCATCCCCAAAGCTGTCAGTATTCCGCAGCTGATGAGGGCTAAAAGAGCTGGAAGGCAGCCAGGCCAGAGATAACACACACACACACACACACACATTCTGCAGACTCAGGCTGGGCGTCCAGTGAGCGAGAGTGCACGAGGTTTCTTCCCGGCGGGAGAGAGGTTAAACTGGGATTGGCTCGTCTCTGCAGGTCCCTGTTTGACTCCTGCTCTGAACACACACACACACACACATCTTCAGTCTTTCCTTAAGAACCGTTTTGTCTGTTTAAAGTTCTTGAGTTGCTCTTTAGATCTGTATTTCGGTCTCTGGTTTCTGTTAAAGTCGTCATGAAGTGAAAGTTTGGTCACTTTAGATTCGGGTCCACTTCTCATTATTAACTAGTTATTAACTAACTTATTAACTATTATTAAGATCTGCTTATCACCTTCAAGATGTTTCAGACATGTATGAAGATCTGTGTTTTTATGAACACAAAAGTAGATATTTTGAAGAATGTCGGGAACCAGACAGTTTACGGACCTCATTGACTTCCATAATATTTTCTTTTCCTACTGCAAAATACAGTGGTGTGAATAAGTTTTGGCACCCATGCTAAAGTTGCCTAAAAAGATCTCTTTTGGATGTTGATCTTAATGCCTTAATTAGAAAAATGAGGAAAACTCCAACCTTTAAGGACACCAATTTTCTTTGTGAATGAATAATGTATCATAAATAAATACATGTTTTTCCTTAAAATACAGGGTGCATAAGTCAGGACACCCCTATGTTAAATTCCCATAGAGTCAGGCAGATTTTTATTTTTAAAAGCCAGTTATTTCATGGATCCAGGATAATATGCATCCTGATAAAGTTCCCTATTAAAATATCCCCACATCATCACACACCTTCACCACACCTAGAGATTGGCATGGTTTTACTTCAGTTAGCCTAATAGCTGGTTTGATTTGCATTGAAAGACGATCTTATGGAAAGTATCCCATGCCAATCTCTCGGTGTGGTGAAGGTGTGTGATGATGTGGGGATATTTTAATAGGGAACTTTATCAGGATGCATATTATCCTGGATCCATGAAATAACTGGCTTTTAAAAATAAAAATCTGCCTGACTCTATGGGGATTTAACATAGGGGTGTCCTGACTTATGCACCCTGTATTTTAAGGAAAAACATTTATTTATTTATGATACATTATTCATTCACAAAGAAAATTGGTGTCCTTAAAGGTTGGAGTTTTCCTCATTTTTCTAATTAAGGCATTAAGATCAACATCCAAAAGATGATTTTTTTTATTCCTCTTTTTAGGCAACTTTAGCATGGGTGCCAAAACTTATTCACACCACTGTATCTTCCTCAGAAGAAAGAAATTCAGGTTTAAAACAACTTGAGGGTGAGTAAATGATGACAGGATTTTCATTTTTGAGTAAAATATTCCTTTAAGTTTAGGGATTGAGGGATGTAGAATATGACCATGCAGAATAAGGCATTAATATGTGTTTCGTGAGTACTAAAAAACAGCCAAAATCCTTGTAATATGATACATGAAAATAAGCAACTAGTTAATAGTGAGAACTGGACCCTAAAATATTACGCGGCGTCGAACATCAAATTTGAGACCACTAGCAGTCTTTGTTGTATTTTATATTTGTAGTTAGTATTTGTATGAATACTAAATACATTAAATAGCACTTTAAAATAATTAAAATGTACTTAATGTAAAGCACTTTACTGTGTATGTGTGTGTAAATGTGTGTGTCCACTGTACTAGATGCACTGTCTGCTAACTGTGGTGTCTTTTATAATATGTTGTTGAAAAATGTTAGTTTAGTCCTCTTAAACCCCGCCCCTTCATTTGCATGCACTTAAGTGCCACGCCCACACCTCAACAGCCAATCAACATCCGAAACATAACAGCAAGTCCCCGCAAGGCCCTACATTTTTTCTTTTTGAATGTACATCACAATACGAAACAATGTACGGATGTTACTAAACTAAAACTATTAAAATCATTTTTGTTAACTGAAATTAAATTAAGTTGAAATATTAGATAAAATACTTAAAGTCCCCCTGTGTGGTGTGTTTAATGCGCTTTAAGACAACCCATGTGTAAATTCATAAAATTCATAAGTCGACAGCATTTCCTCCTTAAAACTGAAGTGAACCAAAAGACAGTCTCAAAAACAAGCTTCACTGGTGTTTCTGACGTCACAAACCACCTTGTAACCAATCAGATCAACGTGTGATCGTCAACCAGTGGATCTCTGAGCTGAGTGAGTGAGTGGAGGCGGGGCTCATTTGCATATTCATAGAACCGCGCATACTAAATAGAGCAAGAGTGTCGAGTTACATTCAAGATATTTTAAGGCATGAAGAATGTTTTTTCAAGAAATATGTAAACGTAAATATTAAAAAAAAGTTTCAAGGGATAAAATGAATGACTACAGCTGGACTTTAAGCTAAAAGAAAATGAGAAATATGGCCTTGGCAACTAACTGAAATAAGTTTCGATTGAAGCGCTAAAATTACTAACTGGAAATAAAAAAAAAATTCAACTAAAATGAAAACACAAAAATAAAAAATAAAATGTAAAATATTAATAAATACCACTAAAATAAAACTGAAATCTGATGCCACCAGTGGGGAAGAACTCATAATGTGTAAACTGCTCCTTAAACTAATCGCTACAAACGCCAGCAATCAAGAAAGCAGATTTAAAATAAGCCTGCCCAATTCAAAGCTCACGCAATCATCAAATAAAAGTCAGGCTTACTTAATAAATTAATGGCCAGTTAGATGTTTCTCCCAATGCTCACACTGCTCTCATAGACTCCAGTCCTGTCAGCACTGATCTCGACTGCAGAAATCAGTCAGCGATACCGGTCCTGTCGACTCCGAGACATGTTTCCATGATTACCTTAACTGGAAAAGGTTTTAAGAGCTCAATGGCCTCTTGAGTGCCGAGGTTTCTGGCATACTGAACAGTTCTGCTCTACAACCCTTTTTGTTCCCGACACACCAACTGAAAAGAAATCGACCGACAACCACTCAGACAGACGCGCACCAAAGCTGGACAAGAAGTAGAGGTACAGTCAAACCAACAATCATTTCTCACGTTCTCACAGTTTATTCGCAATAGTTTAGAAAATGGTAGTAAAATATGACAGAGTTATTAAATCAGTGGATATTTGACTGGTTTTGTCCGTCCTTCTGTTAAGACTCTATCGGATGAATTATGTTGAATATCTGTCAGCTGTTAAATTAGATAATAGCAGTTTAGCTCAACCAATCACCAAGCAATGCTTCATGTTGTTCAGTGTGTGTGTAAAAAGAGCATCAGCAATTACAGAAAACATGATCAGCTCAAAGTGTCCGAATCATTTTTGGTCCCAAATGTTTATAGATGTTACTAGTAGTCACTGTATGAAGAATTATGGGGATAATATGTCACAGTTTACTTTATTTTACATAAATGAACTATAGTGTCCTGCACACACTAGTAAACAAATATCAAAAATGATATCTGGTGTCTGATTAATTTTTGGTTTGACTGTATGCATTAACATTATGACTGTTTCCAAACAGGTTTCTCAGATGCTCCTCGTCTGCCATTGGTCAGTCAACAGATAGTCCCGCCCTCAAACTCACGTCACTGGTTGAGTCCGAGGTTGACATGCCACTCAGTGTTTCACTCTTCAGGAAATCAAACTACCGGTGACTGGCTACAAACTCGTTTTCTCTGACTGTGACATAACGTTTGGCATCTTTCACTCACAGGCATTGGTGACAGCAAAGCTGTTGGCCGTCTCGATGTTGTCGACGTGTGGAACCAGGTTGAACGGCGCCTCCGTGGCGTTCGGACTCGTGTTGTGGAGAAATATGGCCAAGCGGAAAGCTGTGTATTCTTGATCCGTGTTTCTTATAAACAACCCACCTGGAAAAAAGGAAAGACTGAGTGACTGCAAAGAGAAAGAGGTGCTTATGTTTTTCAAAGGAATAGTTCACCCTAAAATGGAAAATTATGTATTCATTTCTGCTTTACTTTCACTATAGAGTGCAAAAAGTGCTGTTGCCGTTTCCATTTATTTCTCCATTTTTAAAAAATAGTCTTCATTAAAGAGTTAATCAGGAGAATCACAACATTACAAACTTTGATTTGAAGCGAAAAAGTGTTTTAAAAACGGACAAAAAGATGGAGGTACGAGACTGAGAACTTAACAGCTTTAGTGAGGGAAAGAACTACAATCCCATGATGCATTGCGTACAGCATAATCGAGATAAAAATTATAGAGATATATAAAACTAAGCACTTAAAATGTTTATTTTATATATAGCCTATATATGAAATGCATATACAAACATTTCAGTATTTTAGAGTGATTAAACTGTGCTTCATGGGAGTGGGCGGAGCTTGTTTCAACTCTCTGATTGGTGGAACTTTCTGTAGAGAATGGGTAATGTAGTTTTCACCACGAATTCTGTGGTTAAACATGATAATTTAAAATCTAAGCTTAAATAATGTGGGCTGACGGCTTCAACAGAAGCAAATACCATCGATTAATAACACCGTAGCTCGCAGTAAAGCTGTCTTTGAAGGTTTATGAGTTATCATTATTTTTTATTTCTAGAACCCGACTGTTGTTCTCTATGAATCTTCATCTCGGCTCTTAAGTCTCTTTGATAATCTGTTACACCGAGACGTTTATCACAATACGGAGGAAAAGATTTATTCCTGCATCTATGTCATCACCACCTTATTATGCCTAACAAAACCTTTAAAAAATGAAGAAGAAAATTAAATTAACTAAATGTTGCCTTGACAACTAACTGAAGCAAGTTTAGCCCGAAGCACTAAAATAACTCATTGTAAATACAATGAAAAAATCTACTTCTTTAGAACAAAACAATACAGCTGGATAAAGTGAGAGGGAGAAAGAATAAGTGACTGCACAATGTAAATAAGAGATTAGGTGTTCATGTCTCTTAAAGGGACATTGCACCCTAAAATGGACAATTCTGTCATCGTTTACCTGTATCACTAAGTTTTCCTTTCACTATTAATCTATAAAACCTCTTGGACGTAGCTCTAAAATCTCAATGCGTTGACATTGATATATGGCACATGACTCTCACGTGTTGTGACTGTCAACCAATGATGTCAAATCTGGATTCCCCACATTGAATGAACACAAATGTGAATGAGATTTAAGACACCAAAACACAATTTTGGAGTGTAACGATCAGCCAATTCAGTGAATTTGACCTTTTTTAAAATGAGTGGGTGTTAAGAGGATGAGACAACACCGCAAAAGTACAGTAAGTTCATAAAAACAGTGTATTTACAATACTCACGATGAAAAGGTATTGCTGTTTTTACTAATCTTATTAGCCCTCGTCTGCATTCGCTTTGTAAAATACTATAATTGTGCAAAATACTAGGCGTGTGACGGTTCATGTGTTTGTCCTGAACCGTCACGATACGAATCATAGAGAGTCTAAGTCCCGCCCCTCCGCTTCCGGCTAATGGGACCTTATTTCGGCAAAAATATGCGTGGTAGTCAATGGCGAGAGACAACTTACCTTTTTATTCCGTCTGAACTGTGCCCTGAATTACACATATGATGTTTGTCAATTTAAAAGATAATTATGAAAGTGAAGAAAGTCGCAGTTTTGTCGTAAAACAGAAGAGTAACGTTTAGTTTGATGTGAAAATCGCTCAATGAACTACATCTCCCGAGAAGCGAAACAACGAGCGAGATCCGCTGCTCGTGTGTGTGCAGTCTGGTACAAAACACTGTATGACGGCGTAACGTTACGATTATAACGGAAGACTATAGAAACAATGCCAGACGTTAGCTTAAGGTAAGTTACCTTCAGTAAATTTAGCTTCAGTAGCGATAGCTTCAGGTAAAGTTAGCTTCAGTAAACTTAGCCTCAGTAAAGTTAGTTTCAGGGAAAGTTAGCTTCAGTAAAGTTAGCTTCAGGTAAAGTTAGCTTCAGGTAAAGTTGGCTTCAGGTAAAGTTAGCTTCAGGTAAAGTTAGCTTCAGGTAAAGTTAGCTTCAGTAAAGTTAGCTTCAGGTAAAGTTAGCTTCAGGAAAATTAGCTTCAGGTAAAGTTAGCTTCAGTAAAGTTAGCTTCAGGTAAAGTTAGCTTCAGGAAAATTAGCTTCAGGTAAAGTTAGCTTCAGTAAAGTTAGCTTCAGTAAAGTTAGCTTCAGTAAAGTTAGCTTCAGGTAAAGTTAGCTTCAGTAAAGTTAGCTTCAGGTAAAGTTAGCTTCAGGTAAAGTTAGCTTCAGGTAAAGTTAGCTTCAGGTAAAGTTAGCTTCAGGAAAGTTAGCTTCGGTAAAGTTAGCTTCGGTAAAGTTAGCTTCAGTAAAGTTAGCTTCAGGTAAAGTTAGCTTCAGGTAAAGTTAGCTTCAGGTAAAGTTAGCTTCAGGTAAAGTTAGCTTCAGGTAAAGTTAGCTTCAGGAAAGTTAGCTTCTGTAAAGTTAGCTTCAGTAAAGTTAGCTTCAGGTAAAGTTAGCTTCAGGTAAAGTTAGCTTCAGGTAAAGTTAGCTTCAGGTAAAGTTAGCTTCAGGTAAAGTTAGCTTCAGGAAAGTTAGCTTCAGTAAAGTTAGCTTCATTCATTGAGAGAAAATGTGCGCCTTTGGGGTTTGTAGTCTTTGTAATTACGTATTTTCACAGTCTTATACCTCAACGGTTTTACATCAAACTGCGACTTGACTTTAAAATGTATCTTTTAAATTGACAAACATCATATGTGTAATTCAGGGCACAATTCAAACCAGATCAAAATATTTGTTGTCTCTCGCCATTGACTTCCATATAATGTTCTTCCGAAATAAGGTCCCATGGTGGTCGACCAGAAGGGGAGGGGCTTAAGCTCTCTATACAGTCAGACACAGACGATCCACACTCCAGTCCAGAAGGGGGTGCGCATGCTGTAATGCAACACTGTTTGCTAACCACCGCAACAGGAAAACGAGCAGAAGAAGACACGATCTACGTGCCAACCCAAAACAAGCGTTCATATGTACGCAAGAGCTTGATAGTAGCCAATACGCTGAGTTCAGATTTCTTTTTTGTGTGACGCGCTCCACAAACCTCACTTAAAGGAAACAAAAATGCGACACCCTTTTTGTTTTCCTTATTTTACAAAAGCACAATGTTTTGTCTTTGTTGTGAGTAAATACAGACCCTTTACGGTTTCGAATGATGTCTTGCAGGATGCCATTGTAAATGTACCGAACCGTGAAAACAGAGCAGCGTGAACATTCTGCGAAACGTCTCGTTTTGCGCTCCGCAGATTAAAGAAAGACATGAAGGTGAGTTTAATGTTTATTTCTGGGTGAACGATCCCTTTAATCTTGGAAATGGAGTGTGCATGTGTTGTGGTGTCACGTCTACACTTGGCACGGCCAGTTTCATCACATCCTCTCTAATTATTCTCTCTTTCTGATAGACATTTTGGCTCAACTGCCGTTTGAGATCCCACAACGTGCTTTTATGTGTGAGGAACAGCTCAAGCATTGTGCATTTGCATTGCACCCGTATGTAAATGTCATTAGGCATTGCGTGCAACTCTGAGAGCGTGTGTGTGTGTCCGTATTTAGCGTATTAACTTTATCGGCAGTGCTGTCAAAGACGTGCAAGTCAGCGGCTGCATCTCATTATGGCGTGAGACTCTCCATCTCAATGAGCAATGCAGTGACTGAACACACACACACACACACACAAGACACATCCTGCAAAAGGAGAGGGAAGTGTGTGTGTGTTTGAGTGGCTGGGCATGCATAGTGGTTTGTTGATATTAATCAAAATGTAGAGCTGCAAATCTGTAAAGTTTGATTGGGAAGAAGAGGTCATCCAGAATACTGCAGTGATGCCCTGAACTGAAGAGGAAAAGCGCACTTAGACCACAGTCTTCATCATCAAGACCACACACACACACACCAGCACAACTCATGCATGCTATAAACCCTTAAAAAACAATATATATAACAATTATACAATCATTCATTATCACATTTATTTTGAAAAAATAGCACCCGTAGGGACATAACCACCAAATGCATTGAGTGATTTTTAACTAATAGGAGGTTTTCCCCGACCAAACTTTTATATTTGGTTCGCCGAAGTCCTTTGCTCATGCATCATTGGCTTTTTGGCTTGTAACTGGCAGCAGAACCCAAATTTGGTGCTGAAAAGCAGCTTTTTAGGGTCTAATGAGGTGAACACAGCAAGAACACAAAGAGCAATTTCAGCATACTGTACGTTCTTTAAGGTTGGTGTGATTTTAAATCGCTATTTTTAGACTCGTATCTCTGTATTTGTGTAGTGCCGTGTATAAGCTACATTGTATCTGTTGCACTGCGATATTCCTCGTGGGATTATTAAAGTGTCTGTCGTGTTATAGAAGTGCAACTCACCGATTTGGACACTGCTGGGAAAAGCCCCTTCACTGAGTCCCCACAGCAGCGGGATCAACACCAGGATCCGCATTCTGTCCCAATCAGAGCAACCCGTCCGGACACATGGATGGATGGATAGATGGAGACGAGATTGCGTGACCGGACGGAAATGAAAAGAAATAAATGGGTAATCTCGCAAAAGGGACTTTCAGCAATCCATCCTACTGGCAATCCGTGTGTTCCCCGCAGTATCCACTGGAGAGAGAAGAAGAATCTGTCCGGATGAACGCGCGCGCGCGCGAGATAGAGAGAGAGAGAGAGAAGGCGCGCGAGGGAGAGAGAGAGAGAGATGCGCGCGCTCACTCTGCGCTCTCTTTGCCTCAGAGGTCTTCGCTTTTTAGCCGTGTTTGCTAAGGCAAGTACCATGCACTATTACTGACACGTCTGTGTTTTTAAACAAAACCCTTACCATACCAATTCCACTTGGTTCTTGGCGGGTAACTCGTTCCTCAAATCATCAGTCTTTTCATTTCAATGTGCTTGACGAAACATTTCCATGTGCTTGACGAAAATAAATCCACATATATCAACAGACTAAGACAACACAGACACGCGAGACTTTTGACTGGAAGCAAACATCATATAGCAACGCCCTAGCGACCGCGTTCTGTTCCGTTCCAGTGCGTCTGTTTTTGAACGCAAGAGCGCGTCCTGTTTGAACGCCCCTGAGGACTCGCGTGCGTTCTTTACGGATACAGAAACATGGTCTTCAGGGGTTAGTGCTCACTACTTCTCTCTCCTTCTGTTCTTTTCTCCTGTCTTTCTTTTGCCTGCAACACACTCTAAAAAAAAATCCTGGGTTGTTTTAAACCCAATGTTGGCTTAAAAATGGAATGTAAAAATTTAACCCAACGACTTGGTTTGTCCACACTGTTAGACTTTACCAGGTTTTTTACAGTAAAATACTTTACTTTAAAAATTTACTGTAAAAATGCACTAAAACTCAAGTTAACTAAAAAATACAACTTATTAGTTTTAGTGCATTTTTACAACACTGTTGCCAGTAATTTACTGTAAAAATGCACTAAAACTCAAGTTAACTAAAAAATACAACTTATTAGTTTTAGTGCATTTTTACAACACTGTTGCCAGTATTTTACTGTAAAAAACCTGGTAAGCTCTAACAGTGCATATTTGACCCAAGTAGCATTTTTTTAGAGTGCACATATGAGCTATCTATTTAGTGGAATACAGTGTTTTATAACAAAACAGAAATGCGTGTGTATATGCATGGGTGGAATGGGGTTAGAACAAAATGTAAGATTATTCAATACAGTGTATGTCGTGTAAACACACCACAGTACAATAGTGTCACAGTATAAAACGGATTTTATGGTGCAAGTCTCTCTCCCCTCATCTTATGACCTCACGACATAAAACTCTGGCAGAATATTTTCATGCACAGTCCATAAATCCGTCAGTTCTGTTCATCAGGATTAGCTTCTCCTCAGCGTTCACCTCTCTCTAAAAGGGTTTCCGTCCCCTCTCATATTTCTATATTCTTCTGCGGTTAATATATACGAGTTGCTGTTCCACTGCTTTATGAGGTTTGGCTCGTGGTCTCCACGTGCACGCGTAGCTGTGTCTCATTGCCCATTCATAATGGTTACGGCCTCCGGTGGCGCTGACAGACGGATTGCGGAGCTCCCTCGGTTTCTTTACACACTGAAACGAGAGAGACTTGTGTATTGAAGGGTTTGTGGGATGGCTGGAATATGGTCGTATGGCTGCTTTAATCTCCAATAGCGATCAGAAAAGGGTTCCCGACTGTGTGTTTTTAGAGTGTGTGTTGCTGTCCGTGGTGCTGAATGTTGGAAAGACACCAAATGCTTTTCAAAGTAGAATAAGAAATATAATGAAAAGCTGCATGCATAGGGTAATATGGGGTTAGAACAAAATGTATATGCAATGATATTATTAATATGTAAATTAGCTCCGGTCAACTTCTTGCAGCCTCAGTTGTGATGATCCCCTTCTAAAAAAACGTTTTTGAAAAAAGTTCACCAAGGCAGGATTAATCAAATATTTCCTTAAAACTATAGTAAAAACAGCAGAATTATAAAATATTATTGCAATATAAAATAACTGCTTTCTATATGGTAAAGTGTCATTTATTCCTGTATTTTCAGCATCATTACTCCAGTCTTCAGTGTCACATGACCCTTCAGAAATCACTCTAATATGATGATTTGATGCTAGAGAAACATTTATGAATATTATCAGTGTTGAAAACAGTTTCATATTTCTGTGTTTTCATGATTATTTGATAAATATAAAGTTCAGAAGAACAGTATTTATTTGATATAGAATACTATTTAGTCATTTTTAGTAAAAATTTATAGAAAGCAGCATGTTTTTTTTCCATTGTACAAAAGCCAAAACTAATTCTAAATGTACAATAATAAATATAAGTTACAAAGTATTCTTCTAGTTACAATTAAAAATGCACTTGACATATATCATGGATGGTCTATTAAAACTTTACTTTCAATAAAATAAAAACAGAGAATATTACCCTAAAGTGCATTTTATATATTATATATATATTATATATAATATTTTTTCATGCAGTTTTATCAGAATGTAGTTTTTGTCTCCTAAAAGAAAGAAGTGTGAACAGAAACGAGTCGTCAGTAATTCAGTCTCACTTCCTGTTGCATCCCCATGTCAGAATGTATCTCATTTGCATAAAGGCAGCCTGTGGTGTTGATTGGCTGAACAGCGTCTCTAAGCCCCGCCCTCATCACTGTAGTGTATCTGAGACTGGAAGAGTTTGGGGATCCGGTAAAACCCTCGCCATATCACTGTGAGATTCAGATATGAGAATGAGCGTTTGCTTTCTGACCAATCACAGCAGAGCAGCTCTCAGAGAGGCGGGGTTTAGAGAGACTGAATCTGCGAGGAAGGAGTGAATTAAGTTTTTGGACCTTGGATGCATGGAAAGTTCAAAAGAATGTAGGACGTTTAAAACAGCACAACAGAAGCACTTTAAGTTCGAGTATGTGTGCACCGTTATTGAAAAAGATCAATGAAAAGTTGAATCCTCATGATGATATACGACCAATTGAGGTATTGTAGCGAGTCTCTTTCAGCTCTTGCGATGTCGTGTTGTTGTGAGGAATTACTCTGATGACTCTCAATGAGATGTAATGACTCTCTCTCCCAATAATGGCCCTCCTGAGATGTTAAAGAATTGAAAGGATCTGATTTTAGGGGAATTTCTTCTCACCATGTAGACGACTGTTGAGCATGTATTTCATAGAGGGCGTGAGAGAATTGATGTGTGTGAAATCTCTCTCGTTTCTCCACCCCGCCTCACCTCCTCCTCCTCCTTTAATGCTTGAAAATCAAGCGCTTCCAGAGAACGCTTACAAAGGATGAGCCGATCAATGGAGTCTGGAGGCTCACGTATTGGATCCCAGTGCCAGAGAAAAAGAGATTCAATTTATTGATTAGATCAAAAGTAACAAGAGCAATTGGTTCGGTTTCAACTTCATGAGTAACTCGACACAAAGTAGGTTTTTCGCTTGCTTTCCCAGGGGGAAATTATTTTGCTCAGCGTTTGCAGTTTTGTAGCTCAGGAGGTTCTCCTTTATGTTTCGTTGGGGATAAACTTATAGTCTTAGATGTTTCTCCGAAAATTACTTTGGTGGCAGAATATTTGTCATATGGTAGGAGTTTAAACCGTGTAGCTACTCTTTAATGTACTTATCAGATGTGTAGTGAACTTGAATAAATTAATTGAGTTCATTTCACTCAAATATTGATTGAAGTTCATTGTGCTTAATAGAGATTACTTGAACTCAAAATTAGATTATGTTAAGCTTGTAACATAAGCACACTTGTGGCCAATCAGCAGTAGGGGCGTGTCCACACATGATGGGGGAGGAGAGAGTGAGTGCCAATCAGCAGTAGGGGGCGTGTCCACTCATGATGGGGGAGGAGAGAGAGAGAGCCAATCAGCAGTAGGGGGCGTGTCTACTCATGATGGGGGAGGAGAGAGAGAGCCAATCAGCAGTAGGGGGCGTGTCCACTCATGATGGGGGAGGAGAGAGTGAGTCAATCAGCAGTAGGGGGCGTGTCCAGTCATGATGGGGGAGGAGAGAGTGAGTCAATCAGCAGTAGGGGGCGTGTCCACTCATGATGGGGGAGGAGAGAGTGAGTCAATCAGCAGTAGGGGGCGTGTCCACACATGATGGGGGAGGAGAGAGTGAGAGCCAATCAGCAGTAAAGGGCGTGTCCACTCATGATGGGGGAGGAGAGGTTGAGCCAATCAGCAGTAAGGGGCGTGTCCACTCATGATGGGGAGGAGAGAGTGAGCCAATCAGCAGTAGGGGGCGTGTCCACTCATGATGGGGGAGGAGAGAGTGAGTCAATCAGCAGTAGGGGGCGTGTCCAGTCATGATGGGGGAGGAGAGAGTGAGTCAATCAGCAGTAAGGGGCATTTCCACTCATGATGGGGGAGGAGAGAGTGAGTCAATCAGCAGTAGGGGGCGTGTCCAGTCATGATGGGGGAGGAGAGAGTGAGTCAATCAGCAGTAGGGGGCGTGTCCAGTCATGATGGGGGAGGAGAGAGTGAGTCAATCAGCAGTAGGGGGCATGTCCACTCATGATGTGGGAGGAGAGAGTGAGTCAATCAGCAGTAGGGGGCGTGTCCACTCATGATGGGGGAGGAGAGAGTGAGTCAATCAGCAGTAGGGGGCGTGTCCACTCATGATGGGGGAGGAGAGAGTGAGTCAATCAGCAGTAGGGGGCGTGTCCACTCATGATGGGGGAGGAGAGAGAGAGCCAATCAGCAGTAAGGGGCGTGTCCACTCATGATGGGGGAGGAGAGGTTGAGCCAATCAGCAGTAAGGGGCATTTCCACTCATGATGGGGGAGGAGAGAGTGAGTCAATCAGCAGTAGGGGGCGTGTCCAGTCATGATGGGGGAGGAGAGAGTGAGTCAATCAGCAGTAGGGGGCGTGTCCAGTCATGATGGGGGAGGAGAGAGTGAGTCAATCAGCAGTAGGGGGCATGTCCACTCATGATGTGGGAGGAGCAAGAGGGTGATTTGAAGAAAGACTGTAGAAAGTGAGAGACCTGAGAGACATTACAAAAGAGAAAAGCTCAGAGAAACATCACTGTAAAATGAAGGGTTATGGTTATTATAAGCGCGCTGCAGTTTTGTCATCTGCCACTTTAAATGATTAAGCTCTTTAAAGCATAATGGATTCTGATTGGCTGTCAATGCTTTTATCTTTCATCGGCTGAAAAAAAAATCATCGTGAATGTATTTCCATCCATATCATTTCTTTATAGAGCCTTAAGAGTGTGTGAGCACACTGACACTGAAGCTCTCGTGTTTGTGTGTGTATTCAGCTCATGTCTTCACACGCAGGGCGCTGGAAGCTGTAGCACGCAGCATCTGGGCGCTCATCTGCTTCTTAATGACATGCTAATGGCGTTAACGTTCTGCTTGCTGTGGGCACGAGTGTGTGTGTGTGTGTGTGTGTGTAGATATATCAATAAAGCCTCACGGGCTGAAGAGCTCTACAGCTGAGCTCGTAACACAGTTCAGCCCAGTACATCTGTAAGTCCCGATGTTCTCCGATGATCCTGATTCAGGGCTCCTCCACAGTGACTAGACTTATTAACTCGGAATTTCCCACTTCCTATTTAGAAATACCTACTTAGAATTTGAAATGATGAGTATATGACTGGACACAGCCTTACTCGCATTCACTTTAAAGCAATTCAAATGCATTATTAAGTCAAATTCTGCTTTGAATGATGATTTAAAAATTCATTGCACAATATCATTTGCTATTTTATATACCTTTGCTATTTAAGCGGAATACATATATATATATATATATATATATATATATATATATATATAGCTATTAAAAATGACAAAAGCACATAAGATGACTAGCAAAAAATATTAAAAGCACAAAATCAGATTACAAAATGACTAAAGCTGAAATTAAAAACTATTAAAAAGGCCAAAAACACATAACATAATGGCTAATATTATTATTTTTGCCATTATTCATTTATTTATTATTTATTATATATATATATATATATATATATATATATATATATATTATTTAGTGTTTAGCAATATTATTGATCTGTGTTGTACTACTTTCATGTTATCACTGTGAAGCTGCTTTGATACAATCTGTATTGTGAAAAGCGCTATATAAATAAATGTGTCTTGACTTGACTTAATATTACTAAAACTGAAATACAAATAAATTAAATTAATAAATTAAATATAAAGAAAATATAAGAATAAAAGCTACTCATAGTAAACAAAATACTATGACAGTAGGCTATATGAATCCCACTTGACTGTTGAAGCGCTGTAAAGTTGATGCTAATATTACTGCGTGTATTGTTGAATATGAATATCCCACGTCGCATCATCAGGATCAGATCCCTGTGAGGTCGAATTCTGGCATGTGTGACACTAGTGTGTAAAAGTGAGTAAGTGCAGGTGCTCATGAATATTCATCTTCCGGAGAGAAGGCCCCACTGTCTGAACATATACTCCATTAGCATGTAAAGACAAGCCTCATCAATAACACATGATCACATCGCATCACTGGAAAGGCTTTGTGTCGAAACTATCTGACAGCTCTTCAGTTTTATTGACCGTCATTCTAGTTTCATGTCGCTCACTCTTTACAGTAATCCTTTGAGATTGTGTCCCATGATAATACAAATCTGCCACAGCAGTTCTTACTCGTGTGAAGCTGTTAGTGAAGTAATAATGAATTATCATGCAAACAAAAGGAGGCGCAGTTTTATGCAACGCTTAGGGGTGAATATATACATCAGGGCTGTGCAAAAATTAATTGCGATTAATCGCATCCAAAATAAAAGTCTGTGTTTACATAATATATTTGTGTGTGCTGTATATAATTATTTTGTATATATAAATACCTATGCATGCATGTATATATTTAAGAATTATTTGCGCTTAAATTCTGTATATATATATAAATACATAATCTATATTATATAAA
Source organism: Pimephales promelas (assembly GCF_016745375.1). Next base: position 1,544,848 of record NW_024121899.1, read on the forward strand.
TATAAATATTTTATTTATGAATAACACATTTTCTCAAATATATACATGCATGTGTGTGTATTTATATATACAAAATAATTACATACAGCACACACAAATATATTATGTAAACACAGACTTTTATTTTGGATGCGATTAATCGCAATTAATTTCTGCACAGCCTTAATATATAAATATATGCTTAGACAACAATTTGATTACAAATAGTTTCACTGTAAAAATGAATACGCTAAATCTACTCAATAAACTTGTGGCAACAGATTACAAGCAGTATTATTAATTAAATTTTTACAAATTAGAATTGAGTAATAATTAATCAAATGAATTCCTTAAAAGTTAACCATTTAAAATGAGTAAAATTTACACACAAAAATATCTGAATAACAGACTGATGTCAAAGATGTTTTATATTGCCATCATTGAAGACACCTGATGTTAACAAGCAGAATCACTGAAGGAGAAAACTGTCATTTTAAGTCACCATTATGGGGATCAGTGTGTGTTTTACTTAGAGTTTAGTTCAGTTGTGTTTCAGCTTGTAATCTGTTGCCACAATTTTATTTTATTGGTTTGACATTCACTAAATGTGCTCACAATTGGTTCAAATCTGTTTGTTTTGATTTATTGTAAATATTTGCTTTTGCATCATTTTGGCAACTTTATTTTATTTTGATTTGTGATAATTGTTATGTGTCAAATTGCCAAGTTTTTTATAATGTATTTATTTTATTTTTTAAACTGTTCATTGTTAGTTCATGTCAGCTCAGGTTCAATAAATAATATTAACATAAAAACTGTTGAAATTAACATTAATGATTAATAAATGCTTTAGATGTATTTTTCATTCTTAGTTAATTTTAACTAGTGAAATGTTAACTAATGGAACCTTATTGCACAATTGGTGCAAATCCTTTTTTTATTAGGATTTATAATAGAAATATGAATAATTATTAACATTATTATTATTATTATTAAAGGGTAAAATATCTTACACTTTTTTTTCATTGTTAGTTCATGTTAGCTCAGGTCCATAAAATGATATTAACAGATACAACTTTTGATTTTAATCAAATATTATTAAATCAATCAATAAAAGTATTTTTCAGTGTTAGTTCATGTGAGTTAATAATGTTAACCTCACTGTAAAGAGTTGCATTCATTTATACGTGCCAGATGCTGTTTATGATATTGTTTATCTAAAAGAGTGCTAGAGCTTCTCATACCTACAAGAACTAATGAGATCACATTGGGACTAATGCAGGGCTGCTTTCCAGCGGGCAGAAAGAAAGTTTAATGAGTAAAATCTGTGTTTGGTATAATTACAGTTCGCTCCCTATAGGCTCGCAGAGCCAGACAGAACATATGCTAACATCATTCTGTGTCTGTTTAAGGCAACCCAACAACATGGTCAGCACAAGCAGAGCCAGGCGTGTGGGATTATGCGTGAAATATGAAAGAGGAAAAATGAGAAAGTGCAGCGTCGATATGAGGAGTCTGAAATCCTGCCAGAGCGTAAGAACGTTTTAATTATCCTTTTCTTTTAATAGTAAGAGTTGATGCACATTACACTTCAGCCTGAAACGGGCCGGTTCCTGGATGGATCTGAGAGTGTGATGTGTGTGTTTTGCTTTTGCTCCTGCGGGTTTGTTCTGTGCTGAAGGTAAAAGAGAAATGCAGAAGGAACAGAGTTTTGCTCCTTTGATATTGTGTCCTGAATTCCCATGATAATAAAGTGCTGAGACTGCAGTGAGTGTGTTATGAAACAAAGCTGCCACAGCAGTTCTTACACGTGTGAAGCTGTTAGTGAAGTAATAATGAATTATCATGCAAACAGAAAGTCATAAAGGATCTGTCACAGTTTTACGCAGCGCTTAGGGGTGTAAATATATGCTTGGACAACAAATTGATTACAAACAGATTATTAATTACAACTAAATTTGTACACAATTGGTTAAAAAATATATTTTATTATTTATAATAATAATAATGATTATTATCATTTTTAAAAAATAATTTTTAAAGGGTAAAATGTCTTCCAAATTCTGATTTTATTTTATTTTATTCATTTTATTATTATTTTTTGTACATGTTTAATTTTTCCTCCAGCTTTTTATTTTATTTGATCAAAAATAAGAGTAACATTTATATATTTATGTTTTCAGAATACTTGGACAAATTAAAATCCATCAAACTTGTCCAGAGTAGTTCAGAGTTTTGCTGAATTAATTTAATTTGATTGAATTTGATTTTATTTTTTAATTTTATTTAATTGTATTCATTTGATTTTATTTTTATACATGTTTGATTTTCCCTCCAGCTTTTTATTTTATTTGATAAAAAATACGATTAACTTATTTATTTTGTTGAATTTACTTTAATTTTATTTACTTTTATTTTATTTTATTTTGTACATGTTTGATTTTCCCTCCAGCTTTTTAGTTCAAAAATAAAAGTAACATCTACATTTGTGTTTTCAGAATACTTGGACAAATCAAAATCCATCAAACTTGTCCAGAGTAGTTCAGAGTTTTGCTAGATTAATTAATTTAATTTGATTTGATTTTTATTTTTAAATTTAATTTAATTTTATTCATTTGATTTTATTTTTATACGTTTGATTTTCCCTCCAGCTTTTTATTTTATTTGATTAAAAAATAAGAGTAACATATTTAATTTAAATTCCTTTTATTTTGTTGAATTTACTTTTATTTTATTCACTTTTATTTTATTTTATTTTGTACATTTTTGATTTTCCCTCCAGCTTTTTATTTTATTTGATCAAAAATAAGAGTAACATCTACATTTGTGTTTTCAGAATACTTGGACAAATCAAAATCAATCAAACTTGTCCAGAGTATAGTTTAGAGTTTCGCTGGATTAATTTAATTTAATTTAATTTAATTTAATTTAATTTAATTTAATTTAATTTAATTTAATTTAATTTAATTTAATTTAATTTAATTTAATTTAATTTAATTTAATTTAATTTAATTTAATTTAATTTTTCATTTATTTTATTATTTTTATTTTCTGTTATTATGTAACTTGTCCAGAGTATAGTTTAGAGTTTCGCTGGACTAATTTAATTTAATTTAATTTTTATTTAATTTAATTTATTTTATTATTATTTTTTTTTTGTTATTATGAATATTAAATTGCATAACTGCTACACAGAAATGTTATTGTCAGATCAATACATGCATTTACACCTCTAACATTTGATTGTCAAATACGGTGCATGTCTTTTTGCGTACTCAGAAAAATACATACTTTTAGTTTCAGTTTCCACCGAGGATGGTCACAGAGGAGATGTTTACCAGGACATTGCAACACACACACACACACACACACAGGCAGATCCATTTGGCTGTCTCTCAGCCTGGGTCTCCTGCACAGTTCTCTCTTCAGCGGATCGGGACCGGCCTGAGTTCGTCATAAAGACAGTCATTATGCTTTTTCACGATGTTTTCGTGCACAGCGGCTCAGCTTTAAGTATGCATGATGAAGCCAGAACCATGAAGGAGACGAGGAAGACAGGATGAAGAGCGGATGAATAATTGATTGGCGTTTGGCAGCCCGAGGCTCAGGCATGCTGTGCCATTCTGTGGTGCATCGTGGGTAAACTCTCTGAATGCTGCATTATGGGTGTTTCGGGTTCTCCGTGGCGACCGGATAAAGTTGCAACCGCGAGCGAATCCACACTGAGCGTTTACTTTCCTGCGGTGTGTGTGTGAGCGGCCGGGGTGTGTGTGGACTTCATTAAGAGGAGATTCTTTAATGAAACCGCTCCAGTTTAATGGGAGATTTACTGAACGATTTGCTGAAGGCGAGAACACACGCACACACATGCTCTCTCTCTCTCACACACACACACACATGCTCTCTCTCTCTCTCTCTCTCTCTCACACACACACACATGCTCTCTCTCTCTCTCACACACACACACACACACACTCTCTTTTTGTCTCTCTCTCTCTCACACACACACACACACACACACACACACACACACACACACACACACACACACACAGAGGCTGTTCTTGTGTGATTAGTTAAATATCTGGAAGTGTTTCCAAAGGCTCTGTTATCAGTGAAGTGAAAAGTGAACAGAAAGAGGAGTCTAATGCCTGCCTACAGTGACCCTGCAAGCTCTCTCGCTCTCTCTCTCTCTCTCTCTCTCTCTCTCTCTCTCTCTCGTCTTCTGATCACACCAGTATACACCGCTGCCTAAAAACCCAAACAAACCTTCGTAGAACAACTCAGAACACCGGGCCATGACATCATTCCCGCACGGCCCCTGCTGATCCTGCAGCCAATGAGATCGCTTGCTCAACATGAGCTCCTCCCCCTCCCCAGCTCCACCTGTAGATCTGCTGTGGGAGTTCTGGATATTAACATCGCTCACAGTTTCAATCTCTCGGCTCCAGCAAGTTCTCTGTTCTTTTAAAGTTATTGATTCTTCCGTGCCCTCAGGAACTTCGATTCTCTGTCTTTCTTTGAGATCTTTCGCAGGTTTGACAGGAGCGGTAGATCTTATGAGGCTGTTGAGAAAATTACACTTCATTTTTCTGTAATGTTTTAGTCTGATATGGTCTCTCTCTCTCTCTGACACACACACGCAGTGTTTATAATGAGGAGACTCACGTCTGTTCTTAATGGGTTATTTTTCTTTGTGCTGGGATGAAAATGTCAAATGCCAGTCAGAGGAGAACCCCTGCCAACAGCCAAAGTGTGTGTAGTGTTTGGTTTGAATAAGTGTGTGTGCATGTATTTCAGGCTGTTAAATGCAGGAGACTCATCCTGGATATTCACACACACACATCAGGTCAAGGCTGTAGCTCGAGAAACTATGTGTACAGTATTTATTTTAAAAAAATACATTGTGCAATTTTTCTATACCTCATTTTTTATATTTTTTGAAAAAATATAATTTTTGGTTGTATAAGCATAAAACCCTTTTCCAGTATCATTTATCACCGAAGTCGAGTGGCCTGACCTTTTCCCTGCAGTCTTCATCTCAGTTCCAGCTTTATGATCTCATCACACATGATGATGTCACAGTGGCTTTGATTCCACCCTGATGATGTCATCCGTTCTGCTGATTCCGTCCCTCTGACGAGGTGTGTGCGTGTGTGTGTGCGTGTGTTGATTTCTTTCCTTTAACGTGGGAATCGTAATTACCGAAGTGATGACAATCTCCACACGCTCTCAGACTCGCTTCTAATTAATAGACATGACATGAAAATAATGGGATGAATATGCGAACACTGAGCAGCCACACAAACACACACAGTGATGGAAGGCACACTGTCTCTCTGTGTGTGTGTGTGTGTGTGTGTGTGTGCGTGTGTGTGTGTGTGTATGTGTGCGTGTGTGTGTATTAATGAAATGCACTTCTGAGAAATCCAGCCTTTAATCATCTTTCTGTCAGTCGTGCTGAATTATCGTAGAAATATGATTATATTTAAGTGATGTCAGAATGTCATTGATTGTAAAGGTCTGTGGTGAAAACATCTTTTGTTGTGTTCCACAGAGGAAAGCAGAGCCTCATGGGTTCGAGACCGGCATCAGGGTGAGTAAATTATTATTATGATTATTATATCTCAAAACTGTCATCCTAATAGTGCACTTTAATTATTGGTACATCACTATAACTATTAGAGCCAGACCGATATATCGGCAGGCCGATATTAGGCATTTTCCAAACTATCGGTATCGGCAGTTATAATGACCGATAAATGAATATGTCAAAAATAAAATAAAAACGGACGAAACACGCTTGAACCATGTCATGAGTGTTGGAGTTGTATAGTTTGTCCACCAGAGGGCGCTCTACACCGTTCCTGTTGGCAACACTCGTTGAGTTGGTCACGATACATACATTGATTGATAAACAATTAAAAGAACATCCCCATCAGTTCTCTTAACTTAAATAAGCATGACAAAATTTGTGACTATCATGTCCAATTTAAATAAATAAATAAAATATCGGCCGATATATCGGATTTTAAAACCCCAAAATATTTGTATCGGTAGGGCTCTACTAATATTAATAAACAGATTTAATAATAGAAATAGTTATTTATTTGTTTGTAATGTGGTCTTCTAACGCTCACAGCTCTACAACAGTGAGATATCAAATAAAATAAAATGAAATAAAATAAAGTCTTCAGTAAATTTGTCAAAATGGCCAGTCATTTATTGTAGTGGAAATCAAATTTTTTTTTTGTCTTTAAAATGTGTGAGCATGTGTTTGTGTGTGTGTCCTTTGAATGAACTGCCATGCAAGGAAACATACTAAAGCAGCAACCGCTCTCTCTCTCTGTGTGTGTGTGTGTGTGTGTGTTTGAAGGAAGCCCATGGGCTTCTTTATCCTGCTCAGATCTGACCAGGCCGGGCTGCAGCTGGGTAGTTCTGGCCCTAAACACACACACACACACACAGCCGGAAAGGGTCCAGGCTATACACACGCTGCCAGTCCACACAGCTGAGCGGAAGATAAGATACGCGTCTCTCTCTCTCTCTCTCTGTAGATGCATCAGAAGTGAACACATTTCTATTTCTTCTGCTCAGCTGTAATGCTATTATTTCAGATGAGGAATCAAATCTGACAACAATAGTTACATATATTGTGCCTGTGTGGCTCCAAACGCACAAAAACAGGAGATTGGCTCTTTTAACTGTGAGGACCAACTACAGCCATTTTCTCTCATTCACACACAGCCTTTATCTGATCAAAAATACAGTAAAGACTGAAATATGATGAAATGTTGTTAGAATTTGAAAATAGCTGCATGTTTTCTATGTGAATATATAGTAAAGTGTAATGTAATCCTGTGATCGAAGTCTTCAGTGTCACATGACCCTTCAGAAATCACTCTAATATGATGATTTGATGCTAAAGAAACATTTATGATGATTATAAACAGGTCATATTTCATTTCAATTTTCCAGTTTCTTTGAAGTGCAAAATAACAGCATTTATTTGTAATAAATCAATTTAATGCTCCCTTAAATATTAAATGTCAGAACTAATCATCTAGCTTGACCCAATGTGTGGAAATCACATCTGGAATAGAAACACGCGCTCTTATGGATGGTTGGCGTATTCTCAGCACAAACGCCTAAATGTTGGTATGGATCTTTTTTTTGGCTGTAATTTACCTTCATATTTGTGTGTGTGTGTGTGTATGTTAAATCATCAGGCATTGGCCACCTGAGGAGCGTTCCCTCTTGCAGTGTTTGACATCCTCAGCCTGCTGTTGAAAGACCACCAGAGACCCTGCAGTCGTGTGTGTTTGCTCGCTGAAGAATAGCGCTATTTTAAGACTCGGCACACAACGCTTAAGGCCATTGTGTCTGATTCTATTTATCCCATTCAGGAGTGTGTGTGGGTTAATAATCAGAGAGCCCACGCTACATGAGTGCATTGTGTTTGTTTGTTGATGTGTTTAAAGGGACAGTTCAGCCAGAAATGATCGTTCTGTCGTCACTTGCTCGCCCTCATGTCGCTCCGAAACCTGTATGACTTGCTTTCTTCTGTGGGGCACAAAAGGATAATCATATTCTCTCAAATCTCATGCTCATATTCACACAAAAAAAAACATATAAAAAATATAACTTTTTTGTTGTTTAAAAAACAAGCAACCCCAGTCCAGGGGATAAAAAGTAACGCAAAATAATAGTAATGCTAGTTACTTTTTAAACGCAAAACACATAACTTGATTATTAGTCGTTATTATCTATATATTTTAACGAAATATTAAAGGGATAGTTCACTTTGAAATTAATTTTTGATATGTTTTATCTTACCTCAAGGGCATCCAAGATTGTCATCCAGTATTTTCAATTTTGACATTTTTCAGTCAAACCGTTGTTGTCTATCAGTCATACACTGGAGGCTAAGGGGGTCCACCAAAGAGCAGCACAGAGAAGTCCAAATTAAACATGATTTAATGACTCGTAAATGTAAGTACACATTGATGGCCTAAGACACGAAACGAGCGGTTTGTGTGAGAAAACGAACAGTATTTATATCGTTTTTACCTCTTGTAATCATAGCCGTGACAAAATGATGTGACGGCACGGGCGCTTCGGTCTGGAAGTGATCGCTTGAACGCCTACGTCACTTTTTGTTTATACAGAGATTTCGGAAGTTTTACCTTTCACTAAACATATTACGGGATATACAGGATATACGGTAAACCGCAATGGAAGATGATTTCGTATATCTAAATATGTTTAGTAAAAGGTAAAACTTTCGAAATCTCCGTGTAAATATTGAGTGACGTCACACGCGAGCGATCACTTCCGGCGTAACATTGAACTGATTCAGTTCGGTTCAGTTGGACATTGAACAACTGATTCAGATCACTTGGATTACACGAGGTAAAAACGATATAAATACTGTTGGTTTTCTCACACAAACCGCTCGTTTCGTGTCTTAGGCCATCAATGTGTACTTGCATTTACGAGTCATTAAATCATGTTTAATTATGACTTCTCTGTGCATGCATTTTGGTGGACCCCCTTAGCCTCCAGTGTATGACTGATAGACAACAACGGTTTTAATAAAAAATGTCAAAATTGAAAATACTGGATGACAATCTTGGATGCCCTTGAGGTAAGATAAAACATATCAAAAATTAATTTCAAAGTGAACTATCCCTTTAAATGTAACCCTCGTGCCAGGAATGTTGTACGGTTTAAAACAACATGAGGAAAATGACAATATTATGAAGGGTTGAACGGTCCCTTTAAACCTGATGACTTTATTAGGCGTGTTTCATAAATCATTGCTGAATTAAAATCCGCCTTTAAGAACGCTGCAGAAGTGGAAGGACACATTTCAGGAACATTAAGCAATGTTTAGCAGGCGTGACGTCCTCACAGGAGGATATAACGGATGGAGACGCTAAACACACACACACACACTCTTAAGTATGTGTTGTTTTGGCAGTGTGAAATTGATGAGCTGAAGAAAATAATCTCGCAATGGAAATTTGAGGTGCTTTTGGGGCTAAAAAAAGATATTTTTAACTTCTGATATATTTCATTAGTGGATGAATCTCACCAAAACATGTCCACATCATATTTCACCCCCAAAATCAAAAGAAAAAATAAGAATGAATATTTTGGATATCTTTTTTTTTTTTTTTTTTGGATCATTAAGATTTTTTTTGCATTGCAACATTATTTTTATAATGATGATTAAACACATTCCCTCCAAAATATCCCATTACTGTAATGCGTCCTGACATCATGCTCTTGGGTTTTTCCTCATTAGATTCTTATTAATTTTATGCAACACATTTGTTTTTTCGTGTTTTACTGGGGCGACGTTGTCGCTCTTCTTTTTAGTACCTCAGCTGATTCTTCTAGACGTCAATGAGGTTAAATATATATATTCAAAATATTAACAAAAACTGTAATATTATCTCAATGTCACTAAAATATTAAAATAACACTGGTCTGAACCGAACCAATCGTGCCGCACGAGCCCTCAAAAGTGAAGCCAAAACGTCTCGATCGCCCCCCAGTGGCCGGTCCTAGTATAACTTATAAACCCCGCCTTCCTATGTTATTCAACGGGACGTGAGACCAACTAAACAATTAAATTACACTTCACATATCCTTTATCCAAAGACAGTTTCTGTCATTTCCTGTAGTTTATATCACGTTGATGTTATTTGAAGAGTTTGTTATTAAAATACGTTTATTTTTAGTTTAGTTAAACGGTGCTGTGACAACATGATTGACAGGTTCTCTGTGCGAAGTTGTCACTGAAGCACCAGCGGACTTTTTTTCATAATGTATGTGGTTAGTAGTTGTTTTTACCTTATTTTAACGAGGTTTTGCAATCAACAGACACCACTGGCGATTGATTCCGAATCCACGAGAGTGAGGGCGGGGCCTTGATTTCGCGGCTTTACTTCCTGCTCACGACTGCGCATGTCTGGTCCGAAAACGCAAGTGCGCAGACTCAAGTCCCAAGACAATGGCGGCTTCAGTTATTTTCGATGGAAAAGAGCGAAGGTGCGTCGTACGTCTTTTTTACAGTCTATGGTCTGAACACAGTGATTAAAAATTATACAATAAATAATGCTCCAATCTTAGTAGCCAATCAGATCGCTCCGTCTCTTGATGTGTGTAAACCAGTGTTATTAATTATTCATGGTATTTTGTCTCTGTGTGTGTTTAGTTATTCAGTCATCAAGTCATGACAACATGTTTTTTTGTTACTTAAAATCATCAAAATAATTTAATTAATTTCAACTACACACACTTCAACTAAAAAATGTAATGAAAAAAATTAACGCAATGGCTGGGTTTGTCCAAATTTGACCCTAATTTGGCTTAAAACAACCCCGCGTTTTTTGATGATTTTTATGAGCCAATTTGCAACTGAACTTACTGTACATTTTTAAGCTGAATTATTAAAATAAAAATTTCAAAATGAACTCAAGCATTTCTCATCCGAATTTGAGCTGCTCTCCACTTTCTTTTTATAGCAGTGCAATCTCGCCATATACAGTGTCTCGGCTTCACTATAAAAATGTTGCGTTATTTTAACCCAAAATTGGGTCAAATATGGGTCAAACCCAAACGTTGGATTAAAAATTTGATTAAAAAACTGACCCAATGGCTTGGTTTGTCCATATTTGACCCAAATTTGGGTTAAAACAACCCCACATTTTTGTATAGTGTACAGACAAACTGTAGCAAAATGAGTTGAATGAGCCAATTTGATTAACTTACTGTACATTTTTAAGCTGAATTATTAAAAAAAAAATTCTCAAAATGAACTCAAGCATTTCTCATCAGATTTTGAGCTGCTCTTCACTTTCTTTTTATAGCAGTGCAATCTCGCCATACACAGTGTATCAAGCTTCACTATAAAAATTTTAACCCAAAATTGGGTCAAATATGGACAAACCCAAACGTTGGATTAAAAATGTGATTAAAAAATCACTTGGTTTGTCCATATTTGACCCAAAGTTGGATTGAATCAACCCAGTATTTTTTTAGAGTGTGTTGTCTCATTTGTTTCTATTTTCATTTCTCCACAGAACTTCTGAGACTGTTGGAAAGGCAATGAACTATAAAGCCATAAGATGTTCCTCTGGGTTTCCATTACTATCCCATCAGCCTCTCTCTCTCTCTCTCTCTCGCTCTCTCTCGGGTGATGTTTCAGGTCAGTGAACATAAGCTGTAAGCATTCCTGTGAGAATAATAACATATCGTACATGATCATATAGCACACCACCCAGTCTCTCACTCATGACATGAGCTTGATTTGCGACTCAATCTAACACACCCATAATGCACGTCTCCAGAACATGATCAAGAACAGCTCATATATATCTTATATTAATGCACACATAATTGTGTCATGCTCTCGGTGCACTGAGCTGATGCGGTGGTGGAGAAAGCGTGTGTTCTTCATTTCAGCAGAACGAAATCTCATTAATGCCCGTGTTTTCTTAAAGTGCCCCAGTTATGCTATTTTAAAGGCTCCTCGTTTTGTTTTGGACTCTTCTACAATAAAATAAACACTAATTTACTCCTGAAACGCTTCGTTTGCAGATTCAGTCTCTCTAAACCCCGCCTCTCTGAGAGCTGCTCTGCTGTGATTGGTCAGAAAGCAAACGCTCATTCTCATATCTGAATCTCAGCTCTTGAACAACACCAACCAAACTCTTCCAGTCTCAGATACACTACAGTGATGAGGGCGGGGCTTAGAGACGCTGTTCAGCCAATCAACACCACAGGCTGACTTTACGCTAATGAGTTACGTTCTGACATGGGTATCCAACAGGAAGTGAGACTGAATTACTGACGACTCATTTCTGTTCACACTTCTTTCTTTAGGAGACAAAAACTGCACTTTTATCTTTAAAACTTTTGACCTTTTACTTTCAGAAACAGCTCAATTACACACGACATGAAATCTCTCAATCTCATTCAATTTGAACATTTCTTATAGATTTTACTTCATACTTTGATAATTCAACTAAATCAGAGAACTCAATTAAGATATCAGTGATGAAAGAGGAAACTGTGAGCATGCAGATTTGAGTCCCGCTCGTGTCTCAGTAGCCAATCAGAACGCTCCGTCTATTGATGTGTGTAAACCAGCGTTATTAATTATTCATGGGGACCAAAGGGTGGTATTTTGTCTCTCTGTGTTATGGTTGACTGAGTTATGAAGATTGTTTGTGTTTGATTATGGCACAGACCAGTTTTCTGGGAACTGTAAATTGGAAAAAAACATTAAGAGAGTTGTTTTTCAAACCCGAAGACCAGACTCGGCTCAGATTTATATATATCGGCTCAGATATGTATATACATTGATTTGAGAGTTACAGAGATAAACATTGTTATAAATAAAGGTTCTTTACGGCAACCATTATCATCCATTAAAAGATTTCATAGATTTTTAAAATGTTCTTCAAACTAAGAAAGGAAGGAACCTTTATTTTTAGGAGTATATTAACAAAATATCATACATAAACGGTCCAGTTAACCAATCAGAACTCTCTGAGGACAGATTAAAGTATCTTATTGGCTGAATATGAAATGTCAGTATCTTCTCCAGCAACACACACACACATAATCTCGCATGCAATAATTATATAGTAATGCGCAAAGTTATCTATTATATATCAATAATTATATATTAATGCATTACTAAAGAGAGTCTCTAATGCAGTATATATGTTCCGTCTCTTGCCGTGTTTCTTGCATTTTTCATCAAAGCTCGAGTCGAAAGTCTCTCAGAGTCTCGCAGCGAGTCCTGCTGTCGCCACTGGAAAGTTGCTTAGTAACTGAGGAAGTGAAGATTTCATACGACTGCTCACTGTGAGCTTATGCTGATCACACACTCTCTCACACACACACACTCACACACTCCCTCATTCACTCACTCACACTCTTAGAAGAAATGGTTTTATTTAGAACCAGAAATGGTTCCATCCCCCGCTTCATATATGGAACTCCAAAATGGTTTTATATAGAACCATTTTTTTGGGTAAAAGGTTCTATTGGCCAAGTACGGAACCCCAGGGTTCTATATTGAACCCAGAGGAACCCTTTTTTTAAGAGTGTATAGAACCTTTTAGGGGTTTCAAATACATAGCACTGATAGAACCTTTTAAGGTTCTATATAGAACCTTTTCTTCTAAGTGTGCACTCTCACTCACTCACAAACACACACACTCGCTCACTCACTCACTCACTCACTCACACTCTTAGAAGAAATGGTTCTATTTAGAACCAGAAATGGTTCCATCCCCCGCTTCAATCATTTTGGAACTCCAAAATGATTCTATATAGAACCATTTTTTTGGTAAAAGGTTCTATTGGCCAAGTACGGAACCCCAGGGTTCTATATTGAGCCCAGAGGAACCCTTTTTTTAAGAGTGTATAGAACCTTTTTAGGGGTTCCAAATATGTAGCGCTGATAGAACCTTTTAAGGTTCTATATAGAACCTTTTCTTCTAAGTGTGCACTCTCACTCACTCACAAACACACTCGCTCACTCACTCACTCACTCACTCACTCACTCACTCACTCACTCACACTCTTAGAAGAAATGGTTCTATTTAGAACCAGAAATGGTTCCATCCCCCGCTTCATATTTGGAACTCCAAAATGGTTCTATATAGAACCATTTTTTTGGTAAAAGGTTCTATTGGCCAAGTACGGAACCCCAGGGTTCTATATTGAGCCCAGAGGAACCCTTTTTTTAAGAGTGTATAGAACCTTTTTAGGGGTTCCAAATATGTAGCGCTGATAGAACCTTTTAAGGTTCTATATAGAACCTTTTCTTCTAAGTGTGCACTCTCACTCACTCACAAACACACACACTCGCTCACTCACTCACTCACTCACTCACTCACTCACTCACTCACTCACTCACTCACACTCTTAGAAGAAATGGTTCTATTTAGAACCAGAAATGGTTCCATCCCCCGCTTCATATTTGGAACTCCAAAATGGTTCTATATAGAACCATTTTTTTTTGGTAAAAGGTTCTATTGGCCAAGTACGGAACCCCAGGGTTCTATATAGAACCCAGAGGAACCCTTTTTTTAAGAGTGTATAGAACCTTTTAGGGGTTCCAAATACATAGCGCTGATAAAACCTTTTAAGGTTCTATATAGAACCTTTTCTTCTAAGAGTGCACTCTCACTCACACACACACACACACACACACACACTCGCTCAGTCTTTCTCTCACACACACTCACATGATGGTAAGTGTATGTTGATAGTCTTAATTCTCCTGCTGATTGTAGTAATGAACGATGTCGTCTGCAAGTGGAGACAGACATTAATAAAAACACTCAAACAATCAATCAAATCATAATGTGTGTGTGCAGTCTGAGACGTGTGTCATAAATCAGTCTTCAGTAATCCAGAAACTGTTTCTGTGAAGTGTGTGTGTACATACGGGCTGTGTGCCAAACCCTGCTGATACACACTCACTCTCGATGTGAAGATTGAGCGAAGATGATCATGTCGAGACAACATCGCATGCACCGTTTACCGAGAAAGCAAAGTGTGCGGAAAAATATAATTCTATACATGGAAATTACCAGAATCTTGCAAATTAAAAAATGCAGAATCGTTCTTTCATTGAGCAAGAATGCATTCAATTGATAAAAAGTGAGAGAAAATAGTGATGAATGTTTTTCTTATGACCTTTCATTCATCAAAGAAAAATAAAATATGAAAATATGAAAATATGACCACTGATAATAATCATAAATGTTTCTTGAGCATCAAATCATCATATTAGAGTGATTTCTGAAGGATCATGTGACACTGAAAACTGGAGTAAGAGCATTTATTTCAGCTATTTTATAGTAATATTTCATAAAATAAAAACAAAACGACACACCACTCATATACAAACATCTTTTGTATAGTTAAGTATAAAGTAAATTAATTAAATTGTATGTTTTACCTTATATGCGAGTTACAGATGTTTATCAGAACGTAGAAATGAACACATAAAAAATGCTGCATAAATTCAATTTGCAGGGAGTGTTAGCAGTTATTCCTGATGACATCATCTAACAACACTTGTCTAGGTTGGTTGCCATGGTGATTAAGAAACTTTTTAAGCGCAAACTTGCTGTCACGAACCGCCACAGTCACGAATCAACCCTAAACATCCTCCAAATGAAGTGTGTTCTGTGTAATTGAGACTCGAAGATGTGTGTCTTAAAATAGCGAATGTTTTCTGCCTCGTGTCATCGCTCTGAGGTTTCAGTCAGCGTTGAACAGATTCACTGAAAGACTTAAACTATACACACATCACACCAACAGTTTTAATCAGCTGCAATATATATATCTATATAATGTGTGTGTGTGTGTGTGAGAGGAGGAAGAGTGTGTGTGAATTATTTGTTTTTAATTTAAAAAGTATACATATAATTTATATTTTAATATCAACATTTATACATCGTTCATATTAATATTTAGATATCATTAGATATTTTTCAATATATGTTTTTGTTTTATTACTGTTATTATTATTATTTATTATTTTAATTTGGTAAAGTCGATGTGAGACGTCCTGTGACACGCTCGAGCACAGATCCGATGTGAATTCGAGTGATGATGTCACTCTTCTAGAAGTGTAATAATGAGTGTGTTGGTGACACTAGTGGACGCTCTCCAGGGATTATGATGAAGCCATATTTCATCTCTCATCTGTGTGTATGAAAGTGTGTCATGATCCCTGTGAGGAGAGAACCAGAGCCGCTGTGTGTGCACGAGATTGAGATCAGCGCGCTTCGCTCGGTGCTTTCATCTTCTGAGAGACCAGATCTTATCAGGCAGGAGTTAAAGTGTGTGTGTGTGTGTGTGTGTGTGATACGAGCAGGCTGGTTTGCATTAGAGCTCAGACAGATGTGTGTTGGACTTGGTGTTCACTGGAGGAGAATCACGGCAGTTATGTAGGTGAAGTAAATGTCAGTGAGAACAAGAGCTGTGTGTGTGTCCAAATGTCCATGGAAAAGTATTAAAAACTTCTTTGTCATTCCAAGAGGGAAAGCAACCTTGCATGGGTCAGCTTTATTCTGTCGGTCCATCGGGGTTAAACATGGTCATGACCCTGAGATCACTGCGTGCATCACTCTCACATCCTCAGAGACTGACACACACACTCATACACACGTGCCAATGGGCTTTTTTCACATTTGAGTACATGTGTGTTCATACACTTAGACTTACACACACACACTCACATATGTGCAATGGGCTTTTTTCACATTCGTTTAAGTACATGTGTGTACTCACACACACACTCATGCTGCATGAGGAACAGAAGTAGACTGAGAGACTGAGATGTCATCCAGATTTTTTTATTTTTGTAGAATATTCTATTTGTAGACATTTTCTGCTCTTTTAAATCACATAAAAATATATTTAGCCTCTCCTTCTCTCTCTTTCTATATGTATATATATATATATATATATATATTATATATATATATATATATATATATATACATATACATATACACTTGGTACTGGCAGACTATTCATTTAATAGTTAAAGATTAAAGATTAATAACTGTATATGTTTCCATAACACAGTTTTGCGTGATTATACTAACATGGTAACGTGTGATAGTGAGGTCATGAAAACCCCTTCAGCTGGAATTTTACAATTAAATTTAATGTACACTCTTTATTTCTTGCTTTGTTTTGTTGTTAGAAAAATTAGATTTTTTTGTAGTTATCGACATATTGCTTTGCACATAAACACATTCAATGACTCCTTAAACAATGTGGTTAGCAACCTCCTCAGCAACCCCTTAGCGACCCCTAACAACATACAGAACACATTAACAACCACCTCAGCAACCCCTTATCAACCATCTAACAACATACAGAACACATTAACAACCATCTCAGAAACCCCTTAGCGACCCCTAACAACATACAGAACACCTTAACAACCACCTCAGCAACCCCTTAGCGACCCCTAACAACATACAGAACACATTAACAACCACCTCAGCAACCCTTTATCAACTATCTTACAACATACAGAACACCTTAACAACCACCTCAGCAACCCCTAACAACACACAGAACACATTAGCAACCATCTCAGAAACCCCTTAGCGACCCCTAACAACATACAGAACACCTTAACAACCACCTCAGCAACCCCTTAGCGACCCCTAACAACATACAGAACACCTTAACAACCACCTCAGCAACCGCTTAGCGACCCCTAACAACATACAGAACACCTTAACAACCACCTCAGCAACCCCTCAGCGACCCCTAACAACACACAGAACACATTAACAACCACCTCAGCAACCCTTTATCAACTATCTTACAACATACAGAACACCTTAACAACCACCTCAGCAACCCCTAACAACACACAGAACACATTAGCAACCATCTCAGAAACCCCTTAGCGACCCCTAACAACATACAGAACACCTTAACAACCACCTCAGCAACCCTTAGCGACCCCTAACAACATACAGAACACATTAACAACCACCTCAGCAACCCCTAACAACATACAGAACACCTTAACAACCACCTCAGCAACCCCTTATCAACTATCTTACAACATACAGAACACCTTAACAACCACCTCAGCAACCCCTTAGCGACCCCTAACAACATACAGAACACATCAGAAACCACCTAGCAACACCCAAAACATATTAACAACCACCTAGCAACACCCACAACACTTTTGGCAATCATCTAGCAAACACCACACAGAACGCCTTTGCAAACACACGGCAAACACCCAGAAAACCTCAGCAACCACCTAGCCCCACCAGAACCCTAGCAACCACCCAACAACATACAGAACACCTTAACAATCCCCTACTGTAGCAACCCCCAGAACACCTTAGCAAACGCCTAGACACCTCAGCAATCACCAAGCAACATCAGATCCCCTTAGTGACTACCTAACAATATACAGAACGCCTTAACAACCACCTAGTAACACCCAAACCATCTTAGCAACCATCTAGCAAACACCCAAAAACCCTTAGCAACCACCTAACAACATACAGAACACCTTAACAACCACATAGTAACACCCAAACCACCTTAGCAACCATCTGAACACATCAGCAACCACCTAGAAACATCAGAATCCCTTAGCAACCACCTAACGACATACAAAACACCTTGACAACCAACTGGGAACACCTTAGCAAACTACTATTAAACTTTCAGAACACCTTAGCAACAACCTAGGCAATATCGGGATGTAGTTAAGCTCGTTCAGTGAGCATCTGTGGGATTTTTTCACAGCAAGTGGAAATGGTGGATCTGATCCCTCAGTTAAAGTAACAAAACACCTCTTCCTAAAAACACACATGATTTGAGGAATAATTTTTCCCTGGGGTGGAGATTTGTCAGTTTTAATTGGCTGCCTGGAAATAATCATCATGGAATGATATTACGTTTGGAATTGTACTCATGAATATTGAATTCTCGGCTCAGTAATCCCAATCTTGGCACATTAGCGTGTCGGTTTCTCACTGTGTGAAACAACGTCTGATATCGGCTCAAAATACATCAAGAGACGGCAGAGAGGGTATTTATTGTGTATTTCATTTGTATTCTCATCTCATGTGCTGCTGAACTCACACACACACACACACACACACTCACAATATTCCTAGACTTTGTAACCAGCGTTCAAGCATCATCACACACACACACACACACACACGATGAGAAGCAGCACAGCCACATTTCAGTAGCTTTCCTTTGACACCTCCACTAATGCGTCCACACACACACACACACACGCGTGCTAAAGAGGAGAGAGCCGGGAACAAGACAAGTGAAATGGAGGGAAATCCATCTTTTTTCAAGTCTAATGTGGGATGAAAGCGCGTGACCGGCCGCAGTCTCGCTCTTTAAAGTGCTTTTCCACGTCCAGCGGTGGCGACACAAGCGTTTTGATGGATGGCCTCGTTCAGGGTTCAGATTCTGTGAATAAAGACTATAAGCACGAACACACTCCCTCTTTCCTCTTATTCTGCCTGTCACATCAGACGGACGTGTGAGTCTGACCCGTCTGACCCAATATTATACTATAATATTTATTGAGAATGTTGATTAATATATTACGAGATATTTATTAGAATTAATATTTATTAATTCAGAATTTATAGTATGATATGTAAGTGGTTATTAATATTGTTATTTACACGGTCTTTTTATGTCTATAGGTTTATAACCTCTTTGTTTGTGGACTAATCAACTAAATGTGGAAATAAAAAATCCAAGTAAACAAAACCACAATTGAGTTATGAAACGTGTTCTCTCCTGACGCCCCGTTCGGTGGGGAAATTCTTGGAAAACCGAACAGTCAGTGTATCTCATGCTCGGTTTGTTCGCTTCTTAAAGGGTGTGAAACTTCGATCAAGGGATGTGATGCTTTTGTTATTGATCACATATTTTTAAATCTAAAATAGAAGATATTATAGATATAATCGATTAGCTTGTGCAAAAATGGATGGACACACACACGGTTGCACTTCGAGAAGGGGACGCGGCCGCCATTTGTAGAAGCTTTCCAAACAAAGAGAATAACTGAATCTCTCCACGAAGGACTCTTCTGCCCTTCGGAGTGAGCGGGGAATCGGGATGCTCACTTCCGACAGTGAGAAATAACTGAGGCACAGAACTGAAACATAGTACAAGACCCATCCAAGTATAACAAACTCAGATTTTCCCTAACACACACACACACACACTCACGCAAACTCATGCACACACACGCACACAAATTAATTAATTCCTTAAAGGATTAGTTCACTTTTGAAAAAACTTTTGCTGATAATTTCCTCACCCCCATGTCATCCAAGATGTCCACGTCTTTCTTTCCTCAGTCGAAAAGAAATTAAGGTTTTTGATGAAAAATTCCAGGATTTTTCTCCATATAATGGACTTCAATGGGAACCAAATGGTTCAAGGTCCAAAAGACGGTTAATAACAGTTTCAGATGCAGCTTCAAATGTCTTTAAACGACACCAGACGATGAATAAGGGTCTTATCATGCGAAACGATCGGTTATTTCAAAACTTATTCCAAAAATGTAACTTTTCTAAGGACAAATGCTAGCCTTGCTCTATTCTCTGAGGCGCGTTTGCAACGTCACGTAATACGTAATTACGTTCAAAAGGTCACAGGCGACGTAGCCGGAAGTACAGAATCAAAATCGTCCGACATCGTTGTTTTACCTTTTAATTACTTTTTTTGTAAACGGCGTTTGAGTTGGTTTGCACGTTCAACCTATGCGTTCAACTTGTAAACACTGACTCTGTATTTCAGGCTACGTCGCCCGTGACCTTTTGAACGTAATTACGTATTACGTGACGTTACAAACGCGCCTCACAGAATAGAGCAAGTTAATATTTAATCATATTAACTTGGGCTCTACACTCTTAGAAGAAATGGTTCTATTTAGAACCAGAAATGGTTCCATCCCCCGCTTCATATATGGAACTCCAAAATGGTTCTATATAGAACCATTTTTTTTTTGGTAAAAGGTTCTATTGGCCAAGAATGGAACACCAGGGTTCTATATAGAACTCAGAGGAACCCTTTTTTTTTAATAGTGTATAGAACCTTTTAGGGGTTCCAAATACGTAGCACTGATAGAACCTTTTAAGGTTCTATATAGAACCTTTTCTTCTAAGAGTGTATGAGTTCGTTGTACTGTATATAATGAATGTGTGTGTGTGTGTGTATAGATGCAGTGTTGACCCCGGTGACCCCAGTGACCTTCTAACTGAAATACATTTCTCTGTAGCGGACTGTGGCTGTTTTCATATACAGAAGCTTTTCCAGAAACAAGTGTTTCGTTCCAACTACTAGCTGTGAGACAAAATGTTATTGCTGTCACATAGTGTAGCACAGGCAGCCTCACGACCAAACACACTGAGGCAATGACCACACACACTTTCCCAGAATGCACTCTATACACTTATTTTGGCAAAAACAATCAGACATCGAGGGCCAGTTATGCCATTACGTTGCACGCTGAGCATTAAAGTCCCCCTGTGGTGTAAATCAAGCTTTTAATGTTGTTTGAGTGTATGTGGTGTTTTTAATACGCTTTAACACACACCATGTGTAAGTTGATAAGTGGACAGCATTGCTGAGTATTTCCTCCTGAACCAAAGACAGTCTCAAAAACACGCTTTGAAATCGCTGGTGTTTCTGACGTCACAAACCACCTTGTAACCAATCAGATCAACGTGTGATCGTCAACCGGTGGATCTCTGAGCTGAGGGAGTGAGTGGAGGCGGGGCTCATTTGCATATTCATAGAACCACGAATTCTAAATGAGGGTGTCGAGTTACATTCAAGATATTTTTAAGGCATGAGGACGGAAAAAAAGTTTAAATATGTCATTTTGGTGATCAAAGATGATTTTTAAGTGATAAAATGATAATAATGGGGTAATATATCCTACGTTTTTTATGCAACTGACTTAAATAAAAATGTTAACAGTCTTGGATGACTAATTTAAAAGTCTTAGCAGTTTATGCAACGTACCATCTAATTGTGTATCGGCAGAAAAATAGTAAAGCATGACACACACTCTTTTGACTTTAATCCTGGAATGTTTTCCACATTCGTTCAGGACCAGGAGAAAGAGATAGATGACTTTCATAGAGACCTTACAGCTATAATGCATTAAAAATATCTGCTCACTGCATTAAAAATACAGCCCTGTCAGCATGTAGCTTTACATTAACACAGAAAAGCCATCCATCGCCCGGCCTTTTTATCTAAAACAGCCTAATGTTTCAGTGGAATGGGCAACTGCCAAAGAGTCACATGCATAAATAAAGAACGAGAGATAAACACAGAGAGAGTGTTTTTATTGCTCACGGGTTTCTCGTTCCAAACTTCGGATGAGTTCTGGAGTTTTTCCCTCAGGTGTTTCTCCAAAACTAAAAGATTCAATTTAATCTCATTGTTGTCTAGGAAACAAAGCTGAGATATTGGAAATATCTTGTGACAGAGAGAGAGAGAGAGATCATTGTATAAAATATATTACAGGACCAAAATATTTAATTCAGAACATATCGTGTTAATTTCTATGTGCTTTATCTAATTAGTTGTTACAGAACATAAAACATTTGAGCCTGAAGGATTTATGAATTTCATCGCTGTATTACAGGATTTAGAATCTAAATAATGACACACACACACACACACACACTCGCACACAGCGTGTCACACCAATGTAATTAGTGGCATTTGCAGAATGAGCTGATTATGTTAAACGGTGTTTAATGCTTTGGACGGAATGATTGCGTCTCCAGTAATTATGGTCAAACGGTTTATTACTGAACATTACTGTCAGACACACACACACACACACACACACACACACAGTGAGACAAGCAGGCAGTTCATAAGGGAATATAAACACTAAACATAATTTAGGTGTACTAATATATATGCATTTAAACAATTTAAATAATAGAGTAAAATAAACAGTTATTGTATACATTCATTATTATATCTGGCCCTTAGAATAAAACAGATAGATAGATAGATAGATAGATAGATAGATAGATAGATAGATAGATAGATAGATAGATAGATAGATAGATAGATAGATAGACAGATAGACAGATAGATAGATAGATAGATAGATAGATAGATAGATAGATAGATAGATGGACAGATAGATGGACAAATAGATAGATAGATAGATAGATAGATAGATAGATAGATAGATAGATAGATAGATAGATAGATAGATAGATAGATAGATAGGGATGGATGGATGAATGGATCTATCTATCTGTCTATCTAGCAAATAATTTAAAAACATGATTGTTATTTAAGGATAATAAGCAGAACAATTATGAAAAAAATAAAAAATAAATAATGTTTATTTTTTATTTAATTAGGGCCTGGTGTGAGGACCCGTAGGAACTGGTCAGTTTATTAAATAATTGTAGCCGTTTTGGGCATGACAAATGAATTAGTTAATTAATTAGGATATTTATTTCATTATAGAATATGGCCTGTATATTTATAAATATAAATGGTGCATATCTACACTCTTAGAAGAAAAGGTTCTATATAGAACCTTAAAAGGTTCTATCAGCACTACGTATTTGGAACCCATAAAAGGTTCTATACACTCTTAAAAAAGAGTTCTATATAGAACCCTGGGGTTCCATACTTGGCCAATAGAACCTTTTACACAAAAAAATGGTTCTATATAGAACCATTTTGGAGTTCCATATATGAAGCGGGGGATGGAACCATTTCTGGTTCTAGAACCATTTCTTCTAAGACTGTATATGTATGCATTTAGGATGTAATGAAATCTAAAATCCTTGTGCGACTCCAGTGTGAGTTACATATGATAACGTTGAGTGTATCAAGTGAACTCCTCCAGACCTGAAGGAATCTGAACACTACTACTATTCTCTCTGTTCTTCCCTCCATCCATAAAGAGAGAGAGAGAGAGAGAGAGGCGGGGCAGTTCGAGGCTTTCTGCAGTAGGACGCTCTCTGAATAAAGAACAGATCTCTCTCACACACACTGATGTGTGTCCTATTGTAGCGCAGCGTGTGTGTGTGTGTGTGTGTGTTGGTCTAAGAGCAGAGACTCCGTCTGCATTCAGAGAGACTCTTATCGGTCTTCTTAATTCAGTTAGAGTGAAGCGCACAAACTCATTATACGCTCTGCTTTAATTAACTGAGGTAGATAAGAGACATTGTTCCCCAGTTTTGTTCTGCCATCTCTCCGAAGTTTGTGTGATAAAGATCATCCATCCATTGATTCTTCGGCAAAACAAAAGATGAGAAAAGACTGTGACAGACACAAACACACTCAGACAGGAGACAGCAGATCAAAGCGCTGATGGTTTCTGATACTTCGGGGTTTTGAAGAGGATTCCCTCCTTCCTCCTCATCTTCCCTTTTATCTTATTGTACATTATGGAAAATCATCCCAATTTTTGTTACATTTCTTGAGTAATAAATGGGGATTTATGTGATTTTGGGTGGTTTCGGCTGTAGAGCCATGCATTACGGGGATTTTACCACGGTTAGGTAAATTACAGTAAAATACAGTCTTTACTGCAGTAAAGAGACAAAAAACAACAACGATATTTTGATCATTTTATTGTTTTTAAAGTATATTGATGCCTATGATTACTCTTTGAATTCTATATTAATGTAATTATTATATTATTTCTAATAATATAGTAAATAAGTTACAGGCATCAATATAATTACATATTACACGCTAACACTGTAAAAAAAAATTCATGATTTGTAATCACAACACTTTTTCTTTTATGTAGTTCAGATAACACAATATTTTGAGTTTCTGATGATTAAATCAATCTCCTTCTTTGCATTAACTAATTTTTTTCATTTCAATGAACTTAAAATTTTAAGGCAACCAGGTTACTTCATTTTTTAAGTTAAACCAACAATATTTTTTTAACGTGTGGGTTTTTTCAACCCAAATTTGGGTCAAATATGGACAAACCCAAATGTTGGGTTAAAATGTAATTTAAAATCGTCAACTTTCACTTTCAACTGCACATTTACATTTTGAACCCATTTGGGTTTGTCCATATTTGACCCAAATTTGGGTTAAAACAACCCAGCATTGTTTAGAGTGTATATAAATAATCCCAAAATAGTAAAATGGCAACAGCAAAATTATTAAAATGATTGAAGCACCAGTGCTTAATACATATTTAATAAAATATTATTATTATATGATACTATTATTACTATTATAATGTACTAATATACTATTTTATCAGTTATTGTAATTGTATTTTATTTTTATTTTTACATTTTAATGGATTTTTTTTTTGCCATTTTGTTATGTGCTTTTATAATTTTCATTCAATATTTCGAAATAGTTTCGATTTATTTTAATTTCAGTGAGTAAATATTTAGAAATGAGGAAGGCCCTACACTTTAAACTCTCTAAAAATTGCTGGGTTGTTTTAACCCAACTTTGGGTCAAAAATTGACAAACCCAGCCATTGGGTTAACTTTTTTTTTATTGACATTTTTAACCCAACATTTGGGTTTGTCCATATTTGACCCAAAGTTGGGTTAAAACAACCAAGCATTTTTAGAGTGTAAGGAACTAACGGAAATAATTTAGTTGTATTTCAGCTTTATTTCAATTAACAAAAAATGTTTTTTTTTAGTTAACAAAACCAAGTTTTGTTTTAATTAATAATACTTAGAAATACCACAACATATGTCTCTCTAATCAGCTGGAATGAATCTACCTGGAAATGAAAGAGATATAATAATCTATTCCACATAAGGAGCCAAAAGCGGATCCATTAACACATACACAGAGTGTTATTTGAGAGGTGTTGGTAGAAGACGATGAACAGTGTGTTCAGATTTCTGTCAAAAAAGGCTTTTTGTTGTTCCTCTTCTATTATAAATGCAATTTACTTGTTTGTTTTATTAACCTGAATTGAACCTGAAAGCTTCTGGATATTGGACAGCTCTGTGATATTGAACGAGTGTGTTATAGATATATGAACAGCGTCTGACGACGGTTCTGACGGATGAGTTGCGATGTGTGTCATGGATGTGAAACTCTTTTGACAGTGAAACTCTTTGTGGTTTCAGATTCGCAGTGATAATCATATTCACATCATGTACAAAGGGTTAAATAATTAATATCTAGTTTGTTACACTACAGTGCAAAAGTTTGGGGGTTTTGAAAGTCTATGCTCAAAAATACAATAAAATTGTGAAATGTTATTATAATTTAGAATAACTGTTTTTTCTATGTGAATATATAGTAAAGTGTCATTCATTCCTGAATTTTCAGCATCATTACGTCTTCAGTGTCACATTTGATGTTCAAGAAACATTTATGATTATTATCAGTGTTGAAAAGAGTTCATATTTCTGTGGAAACTGACCCGTTTTATTTGATTAGGATTATTTGATAAATAGAAAGTTCTAAAAGAACTGCATTTATTTGAAATAGAATCTTTAGTAACATTCTAAATGTTTTTTAACAGTAACAGTAATGTCTTTACTGTCACTTTTGATCAATTTAATGCGTCCTTGCAGAACAATTTGACAAATAACAGTAGTGTGCATTTATCATTTTTCATGCCGTCCAGGATGGATTACCTTCACTGAGCTCGTTGCAATGCATTCTGGGATTGTCTTCTGCATGGATAGGTTGTTGTGATAATGCATCTTAGAAAGCAGCACGACGTCACTGTCTACCTTTAGGAACAGCCTTTGCATTTTAATCACACTAACGAAGCCTTAAAAAGCTGTCTATGTAGAAGCGCACTGTGTGCAAGTGTGTGTGATTATAGAAAGAGAAGCTGGACACACACTTTAGCTGAACAGAGATGGACCTTCAAGGTCACTGCACCAACACACACTGTTGTGTCTTCTCTCTCCAACACACACACACTCATTCTCATACTCTCTCTCTCTCTCTCTCTCTCTAACACACACTCACAGAGATATATGTCCCCTGTCTCTTTAACTAAAGTCCTGTCTAAAGATTATGCTAATTGAGAGTTTTATCCAACTGCATTGAGTCCAGTCATAAAGATTTTTGTTAATTATGAGTCAGTTTAAATGATGGACTGATGAATTATCCAATTATTATTATCTCCCTCTCTGTGTGTGTGTTAGTGTGTGTTAAGGTACCTAGTCAGCATTTTTAACGCCATCTGGCAGGAACACAGGTGAGATCTGATTAAATAAAGCTAATGTGATAACCACACACACACACACACACATTGTATTTTCATGTTTTATGGGGACTTTCCATAGATGTAAGGGTTTTTATACTCTAGCCAACAAACTGTAAATTATCTCCAACCCAACCCCTAAACCTACCCATCACACACACACACACTAACCCGACCTGAACCTGACTTTCACACAAAACTCTTCATTTTTACATTTTCAAAAAACATCACTTACCGGTAGTCTGATTTATAAGCTGTCTTCCTCATGGGGACCCAACATGTCAAGCCAAGGATTTAGCATATTGCCATCTTAGTGACATTTTGTCCCCCATAATGTAGGGTTTTACCAGGCCACACACACATAAACGTTTTATTCATCATGTTAATCTAATCGAGTTTTCTGTTGAGGGAAATTCTAAACACACTCACTGACACTCATGTATTTATCGTACATCAGGACGTCATAAACCATACAAAATCCACTCAATGGCCTCAATCAATAACACACACACACACACGCGCGCGCCCGTTTCTAAGTGCCTTCAAATGAGGACCGAGCTCTCTCGTTCCCGCCGTTTGTCAGATTTATCTCGCGTGAGGGAGAAGCGACTCCATAAACGCGGGAGAGTCAGAATGCGGTAAAGGACTGATATATTTATCCAGCTTACTTATCAAACCTCACACTGCATCTCAAACTGACCATAAATCACACGGAGAAAATGATCCTGAAAGAGGAGCTATCATTGATAGGAATAGATATGAGTGTGCGCGCGCGCGCACGCACGCACGCGCAGCTCTTGGTTCTGCATCAATGTAGTGTGTGTTTACTGCTATAATCTCTGTTTATATTGCCTATAATGCAACAGAAGTCAGCAGTGCGCTAATACCCCGCAGGACTCCAGGGGGCGATAGAGTTTCCTGCCATTAATCCAGATGTGCTGGCGGGTCTAATACACTGTACCTAGAGAGAGAGAGAGAGAGAGAGATGAGATGAGTTAGTGTTCATTCATCTCAAAGTTTGCAGAATCACTCAGTCAGCTTGAGGTCAGAGAGTCAGTGACGGTCAGTACAGGGAGAACAGGAATATAACCGGACAGCTTGTTCAGGATAATGCCGTGTTTGTCCACATGTAAAAACTAAAAGAAGAAGAAAAAGGAAGAAATGGCTGTGTAGATATACTGAAACTTCAACAGCGGTATTTCGAAAAATGAATTCTACTAAAACTGTCCTCTTGTCTGTCATGTTGAAAGGTTATATTTTGGCATTATTATTCATATTTTTGTAATATAATCTCATAATTCATAATTACTTGTTTCCAAGTATGCATGTACTTCTATTATAGCGGTCATGTTGATTCGTCGTATTTAGCATAAAAGTTTGTAAATATAAAACACATTCTACTGTACACACAAATTTACTGTATATTACTGTATATGCAATAAATCGATATATAATTGATATATTTTGTATTATTTTTATATTTTCATAATATCATTTCAGATTTAATGTTCAATTAGTAATATATTTTATATTTTTTCATCATTTAATCTCTAAATGATTATTGATATATTTTGTATTATTTATATAGATTTTATAATATAATCTAATATTTCATAATTACTTGATTTCCACGTAGCCTAGGCTACTTATTCACATTTTTGTATCGCTCCTTTTTTTATAGAATTCAATCCTATATTTCACAATCACTTGATTTGCAAGTAATGATTATGATTTTGATATCATTTATTTTTAAAGTTTATTCTCATATTTCATAATTGGGTGATTTCCCCAAAAAATATGAATATTTTTATATTATTAATTATTTGTATATTTCGTAAGCGCACATTTTTGAGCCAATCATTTGAGCTGTAAATGTCATGTGACTAAAAACTCTGGCGCTGCAGAGTAGATCACATGATAATAATAAAAAAAGCGATTGAAGTAAGTCCATATTGCATTATATATAGATAAGAGGCTAGCATACATTTTTAGCGTTTGTGAAGAAATTACTAAGAGCCTACTCAAGAGAGTATGTGATTTCTGACATGACCAATGACAAGAGTTTGGGGGCAGGACTATTTCAATGCAAGGAGAGATCCGAGTGTAATTTTCCTTCAGTAGTACTGCATAAATTTCACACTTCACCTGTAATTGTCTTGCTAAAGGCTTCGAGAGCTTTAACCACTGGACCACACATTAAATAATTACAGACCAGACTGATCATGTGATTCCTGAGTGCTGCCAGAAAACCTAAAGGAGAAGGAGCTGGTTTAAAGAAATGACAGAATTCACTGTTCAACAAAAACACAAATAAAACCAATGTATTATGATATGTATTCCATGACAATGAATGTGAGATGTTGCTCTTCTTCATCATCAGTGAGACAGAGAGACACATTTCTTTGAGTGCCAGTTAATCTCTCTCCCTTTCTCTCTCTTTCTGTGTGTGTGTGTGACTTTGTGAATAATAGGGAGTTTGCAGTTGTCCAATGCCACACTGGGAGTCTTTGTCATCCGCCGTCTTTGATTATGATGTCGCCCTTGCGGAATCCCGTGGAATGTGGCGGAATGCTGCAGGAATCCAGGAATCATTCCAGAATGTTTGAGCGTTAACTCTTTCAGGACAATAGAGAGAGAGAGATTGAAAGAGAGTGGATGGTAGTCCTAGAGTTAAAAGCATTTTATTCTATGGCGTTAGAAGTGCTTGCACATGCATAACTGACCACCACACACAATGCTAATGGTTGCTAGGGCGTTACTATGCAATTCTGAAGGGTAAATCTGTATGCATGTTGCATGAGTGTTGAAATTGGTTGCTATGGCATTGCAAGGTGGTTGCTAGGGTGCTCTGCATTGCTTTGTAGTTGCCAGGGTGTTTCTATGATGTTGCTAAGTTGTTTTTAGATGCATTTCCATGCTCTGGTTAGAGAGTGGTTTTCAGAGCAGTGTTTTGTGGTTGCCTGGGTGTTGCTATGATGTTGCTATGGTGTTCTGAGTGTTTTTTATAGCATTGCTTAGTGGTTGCCAGGGTTTTACAGTCATGTTGCGAGGGTGTTCTGAATGGGTTTCAGTGCATTGCTTTGTGGTTGCTAGGATGTTGCTATGGGTTTGCTTGGGTGTTCTAAGTGGCTTTAAGCCTATTGATTAGTGGTTGCTATGATGTTGCCAGAGTGTTTTTAGTGCCTTGCTATGCAGGTACGGATACTTTCTAGTTGCTATAGTGTTGCTCTGAGTGGTTTTCAGGGCATTGCTTAGTGGTTCCTAGGGTGTTGCTATGATGTTGCTTTGGGTGTTCTAAGTGGATTTCAGTGCATTGTTTAATGGTTGCCAGGGTGTTGCTATGATGTTGCTTTGAGTGGTCTAAGTGGTTTTCAGTGCATTGTTTAGTGGTTGCCAGGGTGTTGCTAGAGAGTTTTTAGGTGCATTGATATACAGGTATGGAAACTTTCTGGTTGCTAGGGTGTTCTAAGTGGCTTTAAGCCTATTGATTAGTGGTTGCCATGGTGTTGCTATGATGTTGCCAGAGTGTTTTTAATGTATTGATTATCCTTAATACATTGAGGATACACTGGTTTCAAAACACTAGTTTCCAGGGTGTTGCCATGATGTTGCTTGGGTGTTCTAAGTCGTTTTCAGAGCATTGTTTAGTAGTTGCCAGGGTGTTGCTATAATGTTGCTAGAGAGTTCTTCGGTGCATTGATATGCAGGTATGGAAACTTTATGGTTGCTAGGGTGTTCTGAGTGGCTTTAAGCCTATTGATTAGTGGTTGCCATGGTGTTGCTATGATGTTGCCAGAGTGTTTTTAATGTATTGATTATCCTTAATACATCGAGGATACACTGGTTTCAAAACACTAGTTTCCAGGGTGTTGCTATGATGTTGCTTGGGTGTTCTAAGTCGTTTTCAGAGCATTGTTTAGTGGTTGCCAGGGTATTGCTATAATGTTGCTAGAGAGTTCTTCGGTGCATTGATATGCAGGTATGGAAACTTTATGGTTGCTAGGGTGTTCTGAGTGGCTTTAAGCCTATTGATTAGTGGTTGCCATGGTGTTGCTATGATGTTGCCAGAGTGTTTTTAATGTATTGATTATCCTTAATACATCGAGGATACACTGGTTTCAAAACACTAGTTTCCAGGGTGTTGCTATGATGTTGCTTGGGTGTTCTAAGTCGTTTTCAGAGCATTGTTTAGTGGTTGCCAGGGTATTGCTATGATGTTGCTAGAGAGTTCTTAGGTGCATTGATATGCAGGTATGAAAACTTTATGGTTGCTAGGGTGTTCTAAGTGGCTTTAAGCCTATTGATTAGTGGTTGCCCTGGTGTTGCTATGATGTTGCCAGAGTGTTTTTAGTGCATTGCTATGCAGATACTGATACTTTTACTGATAGTTGCTAGGGTGTTCTGAGTGCTTTTCTTTTCATTGCTTAATGGTTGCCAGGGTGTTGCTAATGGTTGCCAGGGAGTTTGCTAAGGTGCTTTTTCGGTGCATTGCTATATGCGGTAACTAAAATGTTGTGTGTTTTTTAGAGCATTGCTTAGTGGTTGCAAGGATGTTGAAGTTAAAAGAGACACAGTTTGAGAATTATTCATGTCTGCAACAAACAGTGTGAGACGTTTAACAGTGTTGGAACAGTAAGTATGTTCTGCAAACTCCACTTAAAATTAAACATGCAACTAATGGATAAAACACTCATTTGATGTATTGTCTGTTAGTGTAGCCATGCAATAGTGTGTTTAGCGCAAAGGGAGAATATAAACTGTCTGTTTCCTGTGTGTGTGAGTGAGAGAGAGAGAAACAAATATATTAAGATAAACATCAGGATGTACGCTAGAGTTTCTGTGTCAACACTGTGCACACTGGCCCTGGTTACCCACAACACACACACACAGTGTCCCTCAGGAGGTAAATCACCACACACCCTCCTCCGTCAGCTGAGGGTCAGGGAAAGCGGGCACAGTCTGGATCAGACCAGCTTTCGTACTGTCACTCAGGCCCACACCTGGATCATGTGTGCATGATGTACTGTAATGTTGTGTGTCCTCTTGAAATCTATTGATTCAGTGTTTAAACATTGACACTTTATGAATCCAAACTGTCTAATCTAATTGTTAAGGGTAATGCTACTGTTGTTTACATAGTAAAATACATTTGAATTACTACTGTATATGATTTTTATGCCTATAATGGGAATATTTACAGAACCAAAACAATGACATTTTATAAATCCAATTTCCAATCAAAATTGTGTAAATTAATTGCATTTTAATAGCTTGAGTCTGTGAGTTTACTGTACAATAGCAGTATATACAGTAATTTGCTTTTTAAAATAAAAGTCTTCTTGGGGAAATTCCTGGAAATAATTACAAGTTTGGAAATTGCATGTATTTCTGTATGCACTGTGTACCCAGAATACAAGGCTGGCTGGTATTTCAGATACATGTATTTTAAATACGTAATTTGTAATTAAATATTTTTTCTGGAAGAAGGTGAGGATGTCACGATCAATTCTACTTGTTGATCACCTGGTCAGAAATAAGTATATAAATGTCTGCTTTTTTGCATAATTTTATTTGTAATTGCCAGGAAGAAATAAAGAAAGAGCGGGCAGAGAAGAGGTTAGGAATTAAAAGTCAGTTCATTCACTGTGACCTATTGGCCAATTTCACATACTTTGTGTATTTTCAAAATACAAAATACTGTATTTCTATTTAAAGTCCCTATGAAATCAAAATTGACCATACTTACTTTGTTTGCCTAAATTGATCGTTTTGTGGTGAACAATTCATACATGCAAGTCAATCCACACAAAAAAATGTTTTGGCTTCGTAACCTTTAATCAAAGTTTGAAAATGCCCCTCCCCTCTGCATTGGAGGACCTTGCCCGATGACGTAGGCTTTACGGTTTGGGTGTCTCCTTAACATCCATAACCACACCCCTCCAACTGACAGCTGCTGTGTGTTTGCGAGCGCCGAGCGAGCATTGATTGACAGCGTGTGTAAACTTGCGTCATCCTCCATTTCAGAATGAAACACCCATTTTTCTAGATCCAATCAGGTGCTAGTTAGAAAAAAGCCACGCCCACTATTTTGCCTCATTTAGTATTCCGTTTCTCTCCGAAATACGTCACAACAGTGGAGAAAAGTCGTTTGCAACTTCCGGTTCACGGGGACTTTAAATATATTTTTATTTTAAATACATTTCCATGTATTTATGCCCATCTCTAAAAAAACTGCTGACATACAGTATAAAACATAAAAATAAAATAAAGTAAACGTGTTGAGGTCACATGACACAGTTTGGAATTGGAACGTTGCTGTTTGGAACGTTTACCATTGCATAGATAGTGCGTATAGTTTCAAATTCAAATTCTATTTTTTTTAACTGTAGGCAGTATACAGTGTAGAAAGTAGCAAGTTATTATTCCATAGCAAACACAGTCAGCCAATAATTCAGATTCCAGAGCGGAAATGTCCTCATCTGATAAGGGCTTCCGTCAAGGTGCAATTGTTCCTCAGGAAGCCCTTAAGTGAGCAAAAAAGCACGTATTAAACCACATTATACTTTATAAACACTTTTATGTTTCAACACACGTCTCAGAAACGGTTTAAAACCCTAATAATGTCCTGCAGTTTGTTTGTTTCGCCACAGGGAAAGTCCTCAAAACTTTCCTCGCGGCGCAACAAACAGGAAAAGAGTGGCAGCGTTACGGGAAAGTGTTCACCAAACAGTCTGTTAAAACGCGCCCCGCGGGTGTTATTTCCTCGTCCTGACTGGATGAAGGGGGTCCAGCCTTACTGGGCTTCCTTTCTTTTTTCTTCCATCATTCAGCAGCTCACCAACCCCGATCTTTCAGCGGGAGATTAATATGTGAACCCTGGGAATCCATCTGCACCGCGCGCGTTATTCTTGCCAACTTTTCCAACAGGACACTTATCGCGCGTCCTCGAGTTTCAGTAAACGTTCAAGGAATTGAAAGTATTCTGGAGGAATTATAAGCTTCGAGGTCAAGCGGGACAGAAGCAGATAAAGTCGAAGTCTTTGGATTCTGTGGCTGGGTTTATATGAACCTGTTCTCTGGATCCGTGGACGCAGTGTTTGGGAACTCTGGGATCATGTCTCTCTGCTTTATCATGGATCAGCAGCAGATAGTTCGCTTCAATGTCATGTGTGTGCTCGTGTGCTCGCTCATCGCGGTGCTGAGCGGGCAGAATTACGCCACACAGGCCCAGGTGATGTCCTCCAAAGCGCTCAGGGCTTCAAACACACGCAGAAATGGTGAGTTTTTGAACACGAGTATTAGAAACGCATGCGTCTATCACTGCATTACAAAACAAAACATCACAGCAAGTGCTCAAACGCTGCTCGAAGTCTTTTAGTAAGCTTTTGGGGTTTCAGTGCATGTATGAATTGTCAGTTCTCACACAGCACAGGTGCAGTTAGTTAGCAGGTGTAGTTCACTGTTGAAGCTACTCTAAAACTGCACTTTTACAAGTTAAAGTTAAGATACAGTCAAGCTACCCTTCAGAAAAAGTTATTTACGATCAAAAAGTAATACTTTTTGTTTTTTTTTTAACAAATAGGCTAATTGTTTTCGATCGACTGATGCTTTGCTAGCAATGGCGCAAAACACAACTTTAAGGTTCACTTCAAAACTATGACGGGTCATCATAAAATCAGAAATAGTAGACTTTTGATATCTGTGCAATAAAGCAGGACAATTAATCAATTTGAAAAGCCCAGTATTCACTTCAATCTGTGTCTTGCACAAAAGTAGATTCATGTGAAATCTTAACGTCCTTATAATCGTCAGTGAACCGTAAAGCTGCAAGATGTGTGATGAAACAATAGATAGCTATAATGCACAATTGTAGTTTGCACAATCTTTGTGATCTAACGAGACAACAATGCTTCAACGCATCGCAGTTACACCGCGTTACATTACTGAAAAAAGTAACGTTAGTTCGCTGCTGGAAAAGCTTACGTACACTGTTTTAAACGCAACTACTAAAAATGTGGTCAAGTTAGTAGCATCACTTGTAGTTAGCCTATAGCTACTAGTTGATCACATTAACAAACACAGAGTGGCTTATTTCCTCCGTTTTCAACGCTAAAGCGTTTTTTTTTATTGTTTATAATCACGCAAAACTGTGTTTGCCGAATGATATACTTGTGAAATGTGCTTGTGCTGTCTTTGCAATAAACGACTCTTGTATTTTGTTATCTAATGCGATGAGATTAAGTCTGATTAGTGTGTTGTCATTAGTTGAGCTCTTGCTGTGATGTTTTGTGATCTCATGAACTGCTGTAAGCGTACGAATGCTTTTTGTGGTCACTGTGGATGTGAACGCGCATGAATGTTACTTCATGTTGTGATCAGCTGAAGCTTGTTTGGACAGGTCTGTGTGAGTTTGTGTGATATAACCTGTGAACCTGAAGCTGTTCCTGTATTCCTGGAGCTCAAACAGTAGGTGATGCTGGCATGGCAAGGTCATGGGTTCGATTCCCTGATGAACATGTATAGGTTGAATGGTTATGAAAGCACGGTTACACAGTTAACCACGGATTATATAAACTAACAACTCTGTGATGATGTGAATTACTTCAGAGACTTTTGAGGTCAGGTGTGTGTGTGTGTCTGACACCTGTAATGAATGTCGCTATGCATTTCGGGAATATTAGGGTTAGTTGACCAATAACTTGGATTCTAATTTATTCTTTGGAACCTATTTTGGAAGCTTTTAATCTATTTTTAGTAATTCATGGTTCACTTAGAAATAGTCTTTGAGTGCAACAGTTTCAGTAGTCACAGTGCTTGATTTATCAGCTACAGGTGTGTGTTTGATCATCTGTGACAGAACTGTTGAG
Source organism: Pimephales promelas (assembly GCF_016745375.1). Next base: position 1,580,491 of record NW_024121899.1, read on the forward strand.
CAGTGTGTGTGTGTGTGTGTGTGTGTAAAACAGTTGAAATAGTTAGGGGCAGTGAGTCACAGGGTGTCCCGGACCCACACCCAGCCATCAGTGTTGAGGAATTTGGTAGGGATTCCCCACAACAGGCACACACACACATTTCTTACTGTTTGTGTGTGTGTGTGCAGGTGGGCTTCTGTCTCTGAGTGTTTATATTGACAAAAAATGGACTTCAGTTCAAACCTAAATGTTTAAAGGTGTTTCCATATGTCATTTTTATACACAAACAGGAAGATGCTTGTAACTTGCCATATTTTTGTCTGTATCTCACACACAGCTGTCTGCTAGCAGCACACATTCTTTCATCGTCTGTGTGTGTGTGTGTGTGTGTGTGTGTGTGTGTGTGTGGAATCTATGAAAAAACTAAAATCTTGACAGACGCACTATACTATTAAAGGGGACCTATTATTCTGTTATATAGTCTTGATGCTGTTTTTGTGCTCTACTAGAACATGTTTTGCAGCATTTTATTAAGACTTTTTTTCTGGAAATTTAACAAAATTTTTTTTTTCTCAAACCAACATTTTATTTACACTTTTTTTCTCCAAATTTAACGATTTTTTTTCTCGAATCAACATTTTTAGGCTTTTTTTCTCGAAATGTAACAATTTTTTTCTCGAAACAAAAATACTTTATTCTTGAAATTTAATGAGTTTATTCTCAACATTTTATTTAGACTTTTTTTCTCAAAATACAAGAAGTTTAATCTTTCATTATAATGACTTTGATCTCGAGATGGTTTTATTTATTATTGCTTGCCTTGGCCCCAATCCTCTTCAAAATATAACAATCAAATTTAACGAGTTTAGATTTTTTTTTTAGATTTTAGAAATCTAGAAAAATTGAAACAGAATGTAAGATCGGAAAATAAAATGGAATTTGTGACATAATTTACACTGTTTTTAAATCTGTGTCAATTAATGATCAATAAAAAAAATCAATAAAACATAATCTAGAAAAATGAAAACAGATATTTTTCATTGGGCCCTAATATCGTTAAAAATGCATTAAATTATTAATAAAATAATTAAAATGGTAAAGTTTTATAAATTGATTAAATTACCGCAGTTTCTATTGGCAACTATACGGGATATTAAATCAAAGCACAAATATTTATGGGAAAAATAAGATGGAAATTGTAAAAATAATAATAATACATACCATAAGGCCCCATTTATGTTAACATTTTAACACATTTAATTAAATATTAATATATTTAATAAATTAACAATTTACTAGATTATAACATTGTTGAATTTTTATTAATTTTATTTTTTAGATATGATTTTCGATGATTAAAACTTAATTCATCCATTAAATCACTTAATTAATGAATCACATTAAGCACAGAAACTGGTGTGCTTGACATCTAAACTAAAGCTAGATTAGATGTCAGAACTGTGTGTGTGTGTGTGTGTGTGTGTGTTCAGTATCAGCTTTGCTTTCATGACACTGCATTTGAAACCTAATTGATTTACTTTCTCAGAAGTGATGCCCTGGATTGTGTGTGTGTGTGTGTGAATGACAAAGCGCAGAAACTGGTCATATAAAGCTAGATTAGATGTTAGAACAGATGTGTGTACTGTAGTGGATGTGTGTGTGTGTGTGTGTAGTGGATTCGTGTGTGTTCAGTACCGTGTGTTAATATGAGCTGGCTGGACTTTTGAAGGCTTTGCTTTCATGACACTGCATTTGAAACCTAATTGATTTACTTTCTCACAAGTGATGCCCTGGATTGTGTGTGTGTGTGTGTGTTGTCAACACTCTCCAGCCACTAATAAGACAGATCTGATGAGGGATGCAGGACAGCACAGACTCCAGCGCTTCATTATCTGTGTGAAACATGTGTTCGCCGCACCGGAGGCTTGTTTCCTGTGTGTGTGTGTCACGTGGTTTTGTTTTTCCTCTAATGTTTGTTGTACTTTTCCACATCAACATCTTGTAAGGAATATTAACAGCCAGTTAAACTCTTTCCTTTGCCAAATCCTCCCAGGAACATACGCATAATATAATTAACAAAGTCAGTAGCAAGACCACAACACACACACACACACACACACTTCAGAACAGCAAAACAACAATCATGAACTCAGTGGATAACTGTGTAAATTTACTCTTTGATTGAATCAAGAATTATTTTCATAATGAATAAACCCTTTGATTCTCATGACCATAATTAAAAAATAACCCAATTAATGTTGTTTTCAAGTTCATTGCATTCTATTCAGTGTAGAATTGCATTTCTCTTTATTATATTGTATTTTTACTATAAATGTTTGATTGCATTAAAATGTTACAGTGCAAAAAAAGTTTGCATGTAACTATGGCGCATAATAAGATATATTTTTAAACAGACGGTTGTGCAGGCGTGAGTCTGTCGATGATGTCGTTCTGACGGAACATTAGTTGCTATGGGGACGAGAGTGAAAGTTCCACTGCGATGTTCGTGGACGAATAAACGGAGATGTTTGCGCTGATATAACGCGTGTGTTTCGTTGTGTGAATAGATTCTGCTTTGGGTTCCAACTGAGTAACAGTTTCAGCAGGATCACACACACACACACACACACAGAGAGCAGCACAAGAGGAGAGAGAAACTGGAAATAGATAGTAGATGCACACTCAGATGCTCACACACACACACACACGCACACACATACTCATGTACAATCAAACACACACACACATAAACTCAAACACAGTCAGGCATTATTCCGGATCTCGCTCATGAACACGTCTAGATTTGTTGTAATTTTTCTCCATTCTTCGGCGATGAAGAAATATGTCAGAACAAAACACTTTAACAGGCTGTTACACACACACAATTTTAAATGCTGTATCATGTGATCAGCATATTATTTGTTCTGACTGTAATTAAAGACTGATTTATCACAAACCAAATTCTTTTGTCTGAAGTCTAAAGTAGAGTTGTGTTACATCTTGGAGAAAGCAATCCCACAATGCACTGCTACAACAAGCTCCGCTAATAACCCTGGGCTGGGGAGATTATTAACTCTTGTAGTTCACTTCATACCAGAACTTATTGATAAAATGAGTTAAATCCAATTAAAAACTGACCATATCCCCTAATAAATGTGTGTATGTGTGTGTTATTAGATTATAGAGTTAATTACTGTCCTACATCAATCACTCTTTTCCAATGGGATTCTGCCTGGGAAGTGTGTATTGTACCTACTGTGTTTAATCAGATGTATTCAACTCTTCACAATCACAGACAACAGCTCAAACTTGAACACAGCTAACTTTAGGAGCTTTGAGTGTGTGTTTACAGTGTGTGTGTGTGTTGAAAAAAAGTTGAAACAAATTGGTGTTAAAGAAGTATGGTGTGTGTGAGAGAGAGATTGTGTAAATGAGGCTGTTAAAGCTCAAAGCTGCTAGACTGTCTGTCAGTATCACACTTGTAGAAGTGACATACACGAGTAGTGTGTGTGTGTGTGTGTGCTACAGCGGCCTTATTCCTGTGTGTGTTAAGTTCATTTAAAAGCTCATTGGTCAGCAGGTTGTCATGGTGATGGATGGTGGCCTTGTTCCTGCAGTATAGCCATAATCACAAGTGTTTGCTGCATGCATGGATCAGTAATCTGTGTGTGTGTGTGTGTGTGTGTGTGTGAGAGAGAGAGAGAGAGAGAGAGTCAAGGAGCTTTTGGAAATGAAAACATCATCATGGCTGCATCATTTTGACACTGGATCAGGCCACCGCCGACGTCGTCACTTTCGATTAGTGTGTCATGAATACTTTAGCTTTCTTTAAAACAATCGAATGTGTCTGATTTAAAGATTCATGAAGTGTCACATTGAATGGTCTTTATTTTCCTGTTGCATAACTTATAACTTCTGCTATTTTTAATATTTTACCTTTGTGGGGCCACCTAATTCTGTCTGTCTCCTTGTGTTGCTTGTGTTTGATGTTTGTGTGTTTTACGTTCTGTCGGAGATTCTGTGCTTCATTTCAGTGAATTCAGTTCAGATATTAGGATCAAAATCTAACAGCGAATTGACTGTTTTTCCCGAGGAGAATCAGAAGGGATTTCGGTTTGATTCCTTCAGATGTTAATTCAGGTTATTTTCTCAGAAAGTCATGTGAGTCATGTTCTCTTCCTGAAGCGAATCAGAAGTGAATTCTGTTCTTTTCCCGAAGCGAATCAGAAGTGAATTCTGTTCTTTTCCCGAAGCGAATCAGAAGTGAATTTTGTTCTTTTTCTGAAGCGAATCAGAAGTGAATTCTGTTCTTTTCCCAAAGCGAATCAGAAGTGAATTCTGTTCTTTTCCCAAAGCGAATCAGAAGTGAATTCTGTTCTTTTCCCAAAGCGAATCAGAAGTGAATTCTGTTCTTTTCCCCAAGAGAATCAGAAGTGAATTCTTTTCTTTTCCTGAAGTGAATCAGAAGTGAATTCTGTTCCTTTCCCCAAGAGAATACAAAGTGAATTCTTTTCTTTTCACAAAGAGAATCAGAAGTGAATTTTGTTCTTTTTCTGAAGAGAATCAGAAGTAAATTCTGTTTGTTTCCCCAAGAGAATCAGAAGTGAATTCTGTTCTTTTCCCGAAGCGAAACAGAAGTGACTTCTGTTCTTTTCCCCCAAGAGAATCAGAAGTGAATCCTGTTCTTTTCCTGAAGCGAATCAGAAGTGAAACCTGTTCTTTCCCCCAAGAGAATCAGATGTGAATTCTGTTCTTTTCCCCAAGAGAATCAGAAGTGAATTCTTTTCTTTTCCTGAAGCAAATCAGAAGTGAATTTTCTTTTTCTTTTTCTGAAGAGAATCAGAAGTGAATTTAGTTTTTCCTGAAGAGAATTAGAAGTGAATTCACATCTCTTCATGAACAGTATTAAAAGTGAATTAAGTTCCTTTTGTGACGATAGTTAATGCAAACTCAATTCGCTTCTGGATCTGAAGAGAGTCTAAAGTGACTAGTTGTTTTTCTGAAGAAAAAAAAATGTAATTCATATAACTTCCCATAGAGCAAATTTAGTTCACTTTCTGAACAGAATTAGAAGTTTGCTTTGGATTTGAGAAGAAATTGAATGTGATTTTCAGTTTTTTTGCCTAAAAAAAAGAATAGGAAAATTAGTTGGAAGTAGGAAAATTATGTTATCTTCCTGAATAGAATCAGAAGTGAATTCAGATCTGAGTTTTCAGAATTGAGTTCAGACTTCCCAAAGAGCATTAAAAGTGATTTCACTTCCTGAACAGAATTAGAAGCGAAATACATTTTTTTTTTTTATTTATTTATTTATTTATTGTAAATCCAATCAGAAGCCGATTTGTCTGCCTTGGATCAAACGTGACTTTGGTTCTTTTCCTTTAGAAAATTAGAAGTGATTTAGTCTATTTTCCTGAAGAGAATTAGATTAATTTTCTGACCTGAATTGATCCTGGAACTGAACCGGGATGAACTGAAATGAAACGGATTCTTAACTTTGTATATGTTGTATTTGTATATATCTGTGTGTGTCTGTGTGTTTGTTTGTCTCCAAGAGTAAACACTAACCTATCCAAGTTGTGACCAGTAACAGACAGCAATCGCCTCACAGACTTGTACCGGAAGGAAGAGGTCATAATGGTCAAGAGCGGAGGTCACGTCCAGAGCCCGCGCTTCCCCAACTCGTACCCTCGCAACCTGCTGTTGTCATGGAAACTGCTGTCGCCTGTACACACACGAATCCTGCTGGAGTTCGACCCTCAGTTTGGACTGGAAGAGCCGGAGAATGGAGTCTGCAGGTGAGGGCGGAGCTTTGGACTGAACTCATTAATAATTGATTAGATCCAAAAAACTAAGTGGAGGCGGAGAATGGAGACTGCAGGTGAGGGCGGAGCTTTGGACGGTTGAGCTCATGAATAATGAATTAGATCTAAAAGTTTTAAGTGGAGGTTGAGAATGGAGTCTGCAGGTGAGGGCGGAGCTTCGGAATCATGAGCTCTTGAATAATTAATTAGATCTAAGAGTTTTAAGTGGAGGTTGAGAATGGAGTCTGCAGGTGAGGGCGGAGCTTCTAAATGAATGAGTACATGAATAATTAATTGGATCTGTTTAAAGAGTTTTAAAGGGCTGTTCAGAGAAAGTGTTACTTCCATCTGGGTTGGTCTAGCTGGTAAATTTTTAACAGTTTAACAAACATCTACCTCTAAAATTTGATTAATTCATAAAGGATCGTGATCCAGGAGCTTAGTGTCATACGAGGTTAACTCGTGTTGTGACGTGTGGTGGAGAATAACAGGTTTAGTTCTCCGATTCCTGTGGTTTTGATTCTGCATTTCTGGACTAGAAATAATGGCCTGAACAGTTAAAACATGAAATGAATATTTAATGAGCAGAAAGCCAATCAGAGCGAGTATCTGACCACGATGTGTGTGGAGAGAGTCTCGAGTTGCGAGTTTGTCCTTGAGGTTAGAGGGATTTACTGCAAATCCGATATTTTACAAAGACCCACGAGACGTCAGGACTAAAAATAAAACAGGAAAAAAAATCTGAGATGAGAGAAGAGGTGAATTTAGAGGATGAGAAAGAGAAGTTTAAGAGGGGAAAAATAAGAAGGGAATCTTAATGTATTATGTATATATATAATCACATAAAAATATAAAAATAATCACATTTCATATCACTACATTTTCATTGCCCTTAATTGAAATAAAGTTAAATTAAAATGTAAATATTATATGAAAATCTTTAATTATAATTTTTTTTAATGTAACCTTTAAGTTTACATTTAAGTTGAATTACTAAAATGACTAAAATAAAAACAAAACTAATCTATATAAATAATACTAAAAATAACACTTCCCTGTACACAAAGCATACAGTAGGAACAGTCTATTGTCTTCACATGCATTTTGAGTTATTTCATTTCAAAGTCAATATTATGCTATTTTAAAGATTCCTTATGTTTTTTTGGACTCTCCTACAATAGTTTTACACGCATCCAAGGTCAAAAAACACTTTTATTTTCTCATTATATCCCATTCAGCATCAGCTCTTTTCTCTCAGCGTCTGAAACGCTTCGTTTGCAGATTCAGTCTCTCTAAACCCCGCCTCTCTGAGAGCTGCTCTGCTCTGATTGGTCAGATGGCTCCATCTGCATTGATTGGTCGACCACTTACAGCGAGTGTCAGAAATGAAACGCCCATCACTATATCTGATTTTAAGCTCTGGATCTTCTGGAACAGTAACGATGATACCGTATCATTTACTAGCGCAGACTAAAACTCTTTTAGTCCTCGGCTACAATATATTACACACACTACATGAAACGTAATATCTGAAAAAGCATAATGTGTGTATGTGTTTTTAGGTATGATTATGTGGAAGTGGAGGATATTTCTGAAACCAGCACCATCATCTGGGGCCGCTGGTGCGGGAAAAGATTTCCATCACGGATCACGTCCAAAACAAACCTCATCAAAATCACTTTCAAATCAGACGATTACTTCGTAGCGAGACCAGGATTCAACATCTACTATTCACTGTTGGTGAGTTTGACTTTCCATAATGACAGATCAAGCTTCTGTGTGGAGCAAGTTAAGTTAAGTCAAGTCAACTTTATTTATAAATCACTTTGGAGTGTTTTAGAGCTACAGAAGCGTATTGCATTCACTTGAGGAAAAATAATCTACTCTGTTTTTTCTGAATTAATGATCTAATTATCTCAGATTTACGACAGAATTTTTCATGGAAATAAGTTTTTTGCTCTGTTTTTCTGAATTAACGAGTTAATTATCTCAGAATTACAAGATAATTTTTCATGGAAAAAGTTTTTGCCCTGTTTTTCTCAATTAACAAGTTAATTATCTCATAATTACGAGAATTTTTCATGGAAAAAAGTTTTTGCTCTGTTTTTTCTGAATTAACGAGTTAATTATCTCAGAATTACGAGATAATTTTTCATGGAAAATAAGTTTTTGCTCTGTTTTTCTGAATTAATGAGTTAAATATCTCAGAATTATGAGATAATTTTAATGGAAAATAAGTTTTTGCTCTGTTTTTCTGAATTAACGAGTTAATTATCCCAGAATTACGAGAATTTTTCATGGAAAATAAGATTTTTCTCAGTTTTTCTAAATTAACGAATTGATTATCCCAGAATTACGAGATAATTTTAATGAAAAATAAGTTTTTGCTCCATTTTTTTTTTCTGAATTAACGAGTTAATCATCTCAGAATTACGAGATAATTATTCATGGAAAATACGTTTTTGCTCCGTTTTTCTAAATTAACGAGTTAATTATCCCAGAATTACGAGATAATTTTAATGGAAAATAAGTTTTTTTCTCCGTTTTTCTGAATTAACGAGTTAATTATCCCAGAATTACGAGACCATTTTAATGGAAAATAAGTTTTTGCTCTGTTTTTCTGAATTAACGAGTTAATTATCTCAGAATTATGAGATAATTTTAATGGAAAATAAGTTTTTGCTCTGTTTTTCTAAATTAACGAGTTAATTATCCCAGAATTACGAGATAATTATTCATGGAAAATACGTTTTTGCTCTGTTTTTCTGAATTAACGAGTTAATCATCTCAGAATTACGAGATAATTATTCATGGAAAATACGTTTTTGCTTTGTTTTTCTGAATTAACGAGTAATCATCTCAAATTACGAGAATTTTTCATGGAAAATACGTTTTTGCTCCGTTTTTCTAAATTAACGAGTTAATTATCCCAGAATTACGAGATAATTTTAATGGAAAATAAGTTTTTTCTCCGTTTTTCTGAATTAACAAGTTAATTATCCCAGAATTACGAGATCATTTTAATGGAAAATAAGTTTTTGCTCTGTTTTTCTGAATTAACGAGTTAATTATCTCAGAATTATGAGATAATTTTAATGGAAAATAAGTTTTTGCTCTGTTTTTCTAAATTAACGAGTTAAAGTTGAATATTAAGTTATTTCATGAGTTTTTTGTTTTGTCAAATGGTTATATGAAAAGTCACGTGTAATAAGGCTTAGTTACTGTAGTACATGCAAGCACATAATAAAGTGTGACCAAAATATTACGCACAACAATTTATAAACTTTATTTGATTAAGTGTCTTCCTAGTGGATCCAGTGGTGTCGTGTGAATGAAAGTTAGTAGTTGGTCTCTGTTTTATATCATCAGATGTGTTTATTGTAGTGTGCGAAGCGGATGCTGGTGGATGAAGGAACGATAGCAGATGGACGGAGAAATATTTTACAGTATTCTCTGGGACTAACGCCATCCTGCTTTACGACTGCCTTATGGCTCTTTCTCCACACGGGTCAAATCGGCAAATATGTGGTGCTAGCTGTTAGCATAAATGTGCAATATGTTTAAAAATCTGCCCATTTGCTTCCATTTGAGCTCATGGAAACAGAATTAAAACGGACACCTGCGCTGGACATAAACTAGATTAATGGACAATGAGGCGTTGTTACTACACTGAAAAATAATTGGTGACGGAACGATTTTACATTTGAAAACCTGAAACAGTATTTGCGTGTAAAATGTGCTCCATTAACCTTTTGTTTCTTGCTGTTTGATCACTTAAAGGAGTAGTTCACTTTAAAAAAAAACTTTTGCTGATAATTTACTCACCCCCATGTCATCCAAGATGTCCACATCTTTCTTTCTTCAGTCAAAAAGAAATTAAGATTTTTGATGAAAACATTCCTGGATTTTTCTCCATATAATGGACTTCATTGGGGACCAAACGAGTTTCAGTGCTGCTTCAAAGGGCTTTAAACGACACCAGATGATGAATAAGGGTCTTATCTAGCCAAACCATCAGACATTTCAAAAATAAATAAAAAAGTTTTAAGTTTTATAAGCTCAAATGTTCGTCTTGCTCTGTTCTGTGATGCGCGTTCGCGACTCTCCTGTTAAAACTCATCCATCAAAATGAACAAATCTTTTTTCGACTCATTTAGTTGATTCAACGAACAAAATGAATGAAATGTTTCGAAAAAAGATTCGTTTGGCTAGATAAGACCCTTAATCATCGTCTGGTGTCGTTTAAAGCCTTTTGAAGCTGCACTGAAACTCTCATTTGGACCTTAAACCGTTTGGTCCCCATTGAAGTCCATTATATGGAGAAAAATCCTGGAATGTTTTTATCAAAAACCTTAATTTCTTTTCGACTGAAGAAAGAAAGACATGGACATCTTGGATGACATGGGGGCGAGTAAATTATCAGCAAATGTTTTTTTTAAAGTGAACTAATCCTTTAAAGTCCCGTGTAGTCAATTATTATCCCTTAAAACTCATCTTTGATCACCGAAAATACATATTTAAAGTTTTTTTCCTTGAAAAAAAAAAATGACGTCATGCCTTAAAATAGCTTGAATATAGCAATATTTAGTATGCGCGTTTCTCTAAATATGCAAATGAGCCCCGCCTCCACTCACTCCCTCAGCTCAGACATCCACCGGTTGACGATCACACGTTGATCTGATTGGTTACAAGGTGGTTTGTGACGTCAGAAACACCAGCGATTTCAAAGCGTGTTTTTGAGACTGTCTTTGGTTCAGGAGGAAACACTCAACAATGCTGTCCACTTATGAACGGTGTGTCTTAAAGCGTATTAAAAACAACACGTACGCTCATAAACAACATTAAAAGCTGGGGGAAAGACGCAGACGTGTGCTTCTTTCCTGAAATGCTGTTTTGCCTCAAATGAACTTTAGAAATGTGGCTTAATTAAGACATCGCTCTTCCCGAGGCAGAACGAGAGAGAGAGGGAATAAACAACGACAGATGAAGGTGTGAGAGAGCAGTACGGGAAAGTGAGAGACTGTCAGAGTGTTTGGTGTGTGTGTGTGTGTGTGTTTTACTGCGGTAATGTAATGTGGAGTGATCTGAGAGTTTAGTTCTGTCTTTATCACACACACACACACACACACACACACGGAGAAGGTCCATAACAAGAGCTGACAGCGAACAGCGTGTTTTGTCATCGCTCGTGTTAAAACTCTTGAGAATCTGGCGCTCGTTAAGGGCCTTCGTGGCGGGTAACGACACACACACACACACACACGTGGAGAGTTTTTCTGCAGGGAAGATGATGGCGTTTGATGTGCTCGTAAAACACACCGCTGTTGGGATGTTTGTAAATCATAATTGTGCGTTTTTGTTCACGATCTTTAATTGTGATTCGAGCGCTTTCCTTGAATGTTGATAGGATGCACATTTCTTTTTTTCTGTTTCTATTTATGTTCTATTGAAGACATGTTGACCTGATTTACAGAACATATTAGCCAAGAATTGAACTCAGTATAACTTTATTTAGAGAAAATCCATGATATAATTACCAGATTAAATTTTCCTGTGTAAAAAATCGAACCTAAAATTAAATATTTAGCTTTGAAAAATGCATTGACATAATTCTACGTCGAATATTAATTCTATGCAGCTGGAAATCGTGTTTCTTTAACTTTGAAATTTGCTTGTTTCATGAAAGTAATTGTAGGGATATTACATGTGCGATTATTAAGTGCATATAAATTAGTGTATTGCCGTAAAAGGTCACATTATTAATTTTATAATTAGCACTGGGCAACGAATGATCACAATTAATCGCATCCAAAATAAAAGTTTGTGTTAACATAATAAATTTATTTGTATATATAAATGCACACACACATGCTTGTATATATTTAACCCTTGTGCATCAATTAAAAAAAGTTACACATAGGTAAAAAGAGGACAAAAATGTCCATGTCAAAAAACTGTCATAAAAATGTGACGCTTTGGAGCACAGACTTAAGTTTGGTATCATTTTAAAGAAGTAAAAAAAAAAAAGTAAATCCAAAAAAAAGTTATATAGGTATAAGTTTATGAAAATTATTTATAAAAAAATATTTTATATAATATATATATATTTTTAAATCAGGTTGAACTCAAAACTACAATAAAATCAAAGCCATAAATCTAAAATGAGCTTTCGGTAACAGTTTGTTTGGGCGTAGTAACATATTTTCCCCCATTGGGTGGCAGCAAAACCCTACTGGAGCTCACAGTGATTGGATTAGTTATTTGCAGTTTTTCTCTCTCAGTATTACAAACACACACATGCGCACTCACACACACATATTTTTTTATAACACACATACTAACCACACTCTGACATCCATACCAACACAACCACACAAATATTGTTGCATAATTTATCAGGTTGGCTCTATAATATGCCGAACCAGAAAACAGGAATAAAGCGATGTTTGTTTTATAGGCCAAACTTAAAAAAAATGACACCATCTGATTAAAAATAGTAAAAAATAACATTTTGAAGCCTTGCCATCAGAATGAAAGCCTCTTAACAAAGATTGCATAATTTTATAGTTAACTAAACCGGGGATTAAAAATGGCAGTTTTAATGGGTTTCAATGGGGACATTTTTGTCCATAAGGTGCTGAGAGGGAGTATTTTTTGTACCTAATGCAAAAAATATTTTTTTAAGAAAATGACGGTGAAATAGTAAAATTCCAATAAAAATACACACCTGTGCCAAGTTTTTTGCAGTTAGCTTTAACACAGACAAAGTGATCAAAAAAACAAAACTGAAAATGACAAAAATGTCCATAAGGATGCACAAGGGTTAAGAGGAAATTTATATATATATATATACACACACACATATATAATGTAAACAAACTTTTATTTGGATGCGATTAATCGTTGCCCAGCACTTATAATAATATGAGAATTAACACTCCAGTTTAAAATATTAGTTTTTTGAAAAAGTTTCTTCTGCTCAGCAAGGCTGCATTTATTTGATTAAAAATACATAAAAATGTTAATAATGTAAATATCAGTTTTCTAGTGAAGCGTGGTGCTGTGCAACAGTGAGTGATGTGTTCAGTGTGTTTTCATGCATTGTTTGCTGTGATAATGTTATTCTCTCCTCCCACATGGTCATGGTTGTCAGTGGAAGTCCTTTCACAGGCGGGCAAGTCATTATATTGTGATGAAAAATTATGAAACCACTTTCCTTCATAAAACACGAGTCTGAGAGCAGGTCGATGAGGAGAGTGAAGCTCTGAGGCTCAGTGTGTTCGACGGGATCCGTCATGTGTGATTCCCTGAATCTGCGGTATTCCTGACGTTAACACATTCCCGCTCTGCTCCGGACATCTCTGCTGAACACGCGTGTGTGTGTGTGAGACATCAGAGGCCCGTACAGACGTTATCTCTGATGGGAAACATCATCATAACAGACCGCCCACGACCTCTGACCTCGTTCTATTGTTTGCATTGCCACAGGAGTAGATTTATGTAACAAGAGTGGCAGCACAGGGAAGTGTGTGTGTGATGGGTAGGTTTAAGGGTCGGGTTAGTGTGTGTGTGTGTGAGAGGGGAGGGACTGAATATACAGTTTGTACAGTATAAAAACCATTAAGTCTATGGAGAGTCCACATTTAGATAAACCACGTCTGCTAAGTAAACATTTAATCCGCTAAGTAAACGTGTGTGTGTGTGTGTTTGATTTCGCTCAAATTGCTTAATTTGCCCAAAAACGTTTGCCCAAGTATTAAATGCGTTTAAGTGTCAAAATAACTCCATTATTATTATACACTAGAGTTGTGTGGGGTGGGGCTAATTTAGTGATGATGTCACGATCATGGTGCATTGTAATGGATCTGAGTAGACTGTCCGAAGTTTAAGGTTAGTTCTGTCCATCTCTGTGTGTGTGTAACAGTGGACTTGGATTGATGGTCTTGTTAATTCGTGTGTATAACGTCCATCTTTAGCGTTGATGTTTTAAATGCCAGCGCTGTGATGTCTGTAGCTCCGCCCCTCGTGATGACATAATGAGTGATGGGTGTGATGCGAGCGTTTGCTGACTGTGAGTGTGTTTCAGCACAGGATTAATCAGAGCAGATAATGACTTTCCCTGAGCAACACCAGCGTTTCTGTGAACAATGAATGAAACTAAAGTTTGAAATCTGTTTTCCAGGACAGCTCCCCTCTCGCGTCGATGACCAACTGGGAAGCAGTTACAATGACGTCCGTGAGTATTACCAACCAGTGGCTACTTTGGAAAAGTAATGCATAATAATCTAATCTACTAATAATCTGCTGATAATCTACTCACCCCCATGTCATCCAAGATGTCCATGTCTTTCTTTCTTCAGTCGAAAAGAAATTAAGGTTTTTGATGAAAACATTTTCTCCATATAATGGACTTCAATGGGGTCCAAACGGTTCAAGGTCCAAATGAGAGTTTCAGTGCAGCTTTAAACGACACCAGACGATGAATAAGGGTCTTATCAAGCGAAACGATTGGCCATTTTCAAAAATAAAGACAAAAATTTTAAGTTTTATAAGTACAAATACTCGCCTTTTTCTATTCTGTGATGCGCACGCGTTCGTGACTCTCCTGTTAACTCAAAATGAACAAATCTTTTTTCGAGTCATTTGGTTGATTCAGTGAACGAAATGACTCGGAAAAAGATTCATTTGGCTAGATAAGACCTTTATTCATCGTCTGGTGTCGTTTAAAGTCCTTTGAGGCTGCACTGAAACTCTCATTTGGACCTTGAACCGCTTGGACCCCATGTAAGTCCATTATATGGAGAAAATCCTGGAATGTTTTTATCAAAAACCTTAATTTCTTTTCGACTGAAGAAAGAAAGACATGGACATCTTGGATGACATGGGGGTGAGTAAATTATCAGCAAAAGTTTTTTTAAAAGTGAACTACTCCTTTAAGTATCTAATTGCATTTCTTTACGTTACTTTTGCATTGTTTGTTTTTTTCACCTGGGCTAGGCTTGTTTTTCTCTCTCTCTCTTCTCTCTCTCTCTCTCTCTCTCTCTCTCTCTCTCTCTCTCTCTCTCTCTCTCTCTCTCTATATATATATATATATAACAAAAAAGTTATATTTTGGGGCAAATGTAAAGACCCTTTCACACCAAAAATGAAATAATATTCCTCAAGCTGAAGGAAACAGGAACCAATAAAAGCAAAAATCAACTGAATCATCAGTCAGAAGCAAGTACATTGGTCAATAAAGTGAGATTAAATGCATAGAAATGCATGTTTTATTTAACATATTTACTTATTGAGTGTTTTAAAGTAGTCTGATTCTGTATGTCACTGATTTTATTCATTTTGAGGAATATTGAAGCTTTTTTTTGTGCAAGTGAGAGTAAATGCACTCTCACATTTAGTCTACAACTATAATGACCATCATGTTCACACACGCACACACACACACGCACAGCGCCTCTACACTTGGATATGTCTCAACATCGGGACAAGAGAGCTTTCAGTCAATAAATGGGAAAAAAAGTAATGCGTTACTTTACTTACTACAATTACTTGAAAAAGTAATCTGATTACATAATTCAAGTTACTTGTAATGAGTTAATGAAAATTAAATTGACGTGTGTTTGTACAGCTCTTTTCCCAACACGCATCATCTCAAAGAGCAGCTTTACAGAAAGTGCATGAGTCCACATTACAATTTAGAGGAAACATTATGCATTTCAGAAATGTACATACACACAATCACAGTTAGCGAAAAAGCTATTCATTTAAACAATGTTGTAATTTAACGCAAGTAATGAACACTTCTTAGTTAACACATGATTATGAGATTTAGAGAGATGTTGCATTAGAAAAAGGTTGACTTACACACACCACTGTTATCAACGCAGTAGTGTGTTTCGTATCTCTCAGATGTGTATTAGGATGTTCACCCTGCTGGCCGATGCAGAAGTGTGTGTGTGTTCCTGTAGGATCTTGTTGGGTTTCCCAGGACGGATTCTCCTTTTTCTGCGTCGGCGCTGGACAACGAGATCGCGAGTGTGAGCACCGTGGAGGAGTTACTGAGACACCTGAACCCCTTCACCTGGCAGGAGGACCTGGAGCAGCTGTACACACACACTCACACACACTACAGACCACGAGCTTACCACAGCGACCGCAAGCAAAAACGTGAGTCTCTCTCTCTCACACACACACACACACAGTTAACCATTGACTGGTGTTTTCTGAGGTGATTTCCTGTGGTCTCTTCATCTTTACCTCCTTCCGCTCTGTCCATCCAGAACAGATTGTGATTATTACAGAAACAGTAAGATGTTTATCAGTTAAAGGAGTAGATTTATGGAACAGTCTTCTTATTCAACTTAAGAGCTCTAAAACTATTAAGGGATTTAAGAAAAGATATAAGTTAAACATTATGGAAAAATATAGAATACTTGAATGAAGAATATAAGAAAAGTAAGCGATAGTGGAAGTATGACATAATTTTGATTGTTGAGGATTAATTTTTGTCTACATGTTATTGTAAATAGTCAGGATAAGTTGTTGTTGTAAAAGGGGTTAGGCAAAATAAGTCTTGACTTCAGCCTAAACCCCTTC